>JAPMOR010004161.1:24461-125353 GCA_026543865.1 Argiope aurantia | reverse complement strand
CTTTAATCCTATAACTAATTCTTAAACAAAAGCTCGTATGTATTAATATCTAGTTTAACATTTAAATCTTATAACTTTAAACCAGCAATTCTTGTATATATATATATTATATATAAATTTATTTAATGTGTATTGGAAACTATTTAAATCAAATTTTGTATTTAGATAAAATTTTGCTATCTATTTATCTTTTCTAAAAAAACACAATTTTACACACAAAGGATTTTTTTTTGCAATTCAATTAGATTTTGCCTATAACTTTAAACGAGCCTTAAGATAATACTTTATTTACGATTTTACAAAAAACTACCATGCTAAAATTGATCTCCAGATACTTGTCGCTTAATCGAATAATTTTTATTCATTTTTTCTCAAATGGGAAGCGCCATATCATAGTTAATTTTAGGAAAGTTTGTTTGTAAAGTTCCAAAACTTGTAACTAAATTTATAATACCTATTAAAGAGTAAATAGTAAAACAAAGCTACGATTAAAAAATATATTATTAATGTATGGAAAATTAGGAAATAGATATCCTCCCTAACGCAAATTCTGGAGATCAAATTGTAATGCATTATGGTTTGGGAAGATTAAAACAGTAATATGAAGAAATTAAACCTCAATGATTATTATAAGAACAAAAATCCACCATATTCTTTAAAAACTAAAAATGTATTATAAATATGATTGGTGCATTAAAACGAGCATGTGTTTAAATAATGTTATTTATTTTTTCCAGAACGAAAATAAACCTTTTTTTCAAAATAATATATGTAAATTTTAAACATATGATGTAATACTTCAATATTAGCGAATGCAGAGTGGAGGTAGCTGAAAGTTTGCATGCATTTAAGCTTAATGTTCCAATCAAATTTGAAATTGTTTCTAAAGTTAATTTTTCATTTGAAACATTTTAAGTACAAGTATTAAACCTGAAAAATATTTGAAACAGAGTGTTACTTTTAGTTCTGAAAGAATAGTTATCCTTAAAGAAACAACTTGAAAACAAAATAAATACAAAACAATCTCTTAATGGCATTATTAATTTTAGCAACACACTTTTTATGGCTCTAATAAGGGAATATACTAATCTATGATTATGTTCAAAAACATATGGCCCTGAATATGTATATTTTTAGCTGAACATCCATATAATATGTTCTCAAGTACTCCAAAAATGGTAAACAGTAAGAAAAATGTAATAAAGAGCAGCGGATTTCCATTAATATAAAAACAGTAAAAAAATGTGTAATAAAATGCACGGTAAGATTTTCTAAAAAAAAAAAAAAAAGGGAGAGAAAATTCTGATGAACGATTCGGAATGAAGACCCATTGTTTTTTTCTATTTCCCCCCATCAGAAGAATAGCAAGATTTGCATTTTATTATGGGCAGGTATTTAATATTAGGCTTTTCATTGTACGCTTTTCCCTATGGACTTGCACAGCTTGGCTTCTCCTTGCTTTTCTTACCGTCCTTTTTCCCCTTCTGCTTTTATCTCGTTTGTTTTCTACGACGAAAAGGCATTAAAACCCGGATGTTGCAAGTAATGCGCGATTTTCATCGCTCTGTGCTATTCATTTTTATGACGTTAACATGATGAATTTGCATATAATTGTCTTTCCAATATCTTCTAATGTATTTTTAATTCAGCTTTTCGCATCCATGCTGGGTTTGGCGAGGGGCCAGTCACCGTGTGCGTGTAAGCAGCGAAGTGGGGGGGGGATGCAGGGATAAAAATAATAATAACGATAATAGTAAAATACTTTTTCTTTATCGTTTCTTATCGCAAGAGTTTAATGGTGAGCAGGTTAGGTGTTAAGCCCAGTTTGGAAGAATTTATTTTTGGTGATCATTTCTTTCTGCTTAAAATGGGATTTGTTGCTAAGCCTCTTTCTTATCAGAAAATTGAACTATTTAATAAATATTTCTATTTTTCTGTTCAAATTACATGGACTAATTTACAAACAAGAAAATATCTTTTTAGATAATAAATTCTTCAAAAGAAATAACGTTATAAACATGAAATTAAAAAAAAAGATTATTTTAATGAAACTTTCAAAAATTGAAGAGCACTACTCGTTCAAGTTTTAATTAATATGATAATATATATCTTTTGTATTTTATAAAAGACTGAATAGTGCAGAATGCCATATAGTTGAAAAAGCTCTTAAAGCTTTAAAATCAATATCACGCTCTTCAACAATGCATGTATTGTGCACTATACAACGCAAATTATTTTGCCTAAAAATCGTTATTCTAAATAAAAATATTACAAATAATAAAGAAAAAAATAAAGTTATGTGTTATTATTAGAATTATGAATAGTAGTTTTTATAGTTTTAATTTTATTCCTTTCATTCGATTTTTAAAACTTATTTTGCTTTATTGTTTTTTGCTTGTATTATTTTAAAATTTTTCTTCTTTACTATGTTTAATTTTTTAATAAGATTTCTTCTGCGAGCTTTATGTTATACAATATTAGTGCTCATAAAGTAACTTATATTCAATAACCAGAAAAAAAAATCAGTGCAAAAGTAATGGAAAATCTACTTTTCAGAAAAATGTTATTCGCCTTTCTATTGTTCCAACAGAAATAGTGAATTTTGTAGGATATAACTGCATAATTAAACTTACAGGACCATTAAAGAAACTTTGACTAATTTTGATTGTATATTTTGACATCAAATTTTGAAATTACAAGAGAATAATTATGAAACAGGCTTCAACGTTTTAACAGGCAAATTGGTAATTTTAAACTGAAATCAAATAACAAGAATTATTTTTGAATTAACTCTCCAATTTTCCAGTCAATTCTGGATCTGAGATTTTACTATGGTTGAAGTTGATAAAGTAATTTGAAAGGATTATTTGAATGCTTTCAAATTTCGCTCAACATTCCTAAAATTAAATTTCTACTTAAATTAATCTTATTCGTTCAAATACCAATCACCTTTGGTGATCGGCTGGTTCAACTGGTTTATTTGATTATTTTTAAAATTAAATCTCTTAAGGATAGACTGATTTTCTTGCTTCCCTCAACAAATACTTTCCAATATCGTATTGTGATAGATGTTTTAATTGACTTATACATATTCTGCTGAATGTATATACGCACTTTCCTAATGGAATCGAGTCCCATCGTATCATTGATAATGAAAATATTATGATTCTCCGTCTTTCTACTGTTCGACTCGGACTGCATTTTTTAAACTGCTCCCTGCTTTCCGTTGAATTTGACTTCTTCTTTACGATTCCACACGTAAATGGACAGTTTATATAAATAACCTTTCTTCTTCAGCTTTCAACAGCAAAGAGAAAACTTCCGATCAAATATTTTATTTAAACAGGAAAAAGTTTTTTTTTATTGCAGAATTGAAATCCGATGTTGAAAATTAAGGAAAGTGTACTTTAAAAAAATTGGCAATATCAGGAAGAAAATAGTGTGACTGCTAATTGGGATCATTAAAAAGAAAATTTCTTAAATTTTGAAATTTTGTAAAAATTGTTTTCATGGAATAATACTTTTGGCAGTCATCACAGAAAATCGACATACTTTGCTTGATTTTTTAATTATTTAAAATTACAGCTGAGATTTAAAAAAAAATACTTCAAAGTACATATTTATTTTTGAAAATTTATTTATGCGAAATTTGGGAGCTATTGGTGAAATGATTTGATCTGTTAGCAAACACATGGAAAAAAACCCATACACAAACGCACGCATTTAGTAGAGATAAGGACATAACCATGTGTAAAAGCGTACAAACAATTTAGTTGAATGAAATTATTTATTTGATATTTGTTAATAACGTTTCTAGGTCTACTGGAAAGTAGAGTTAACAGTTCAAAGGAAAAGCAAAGAGCAATAAGTAAATTCTAGATAGGCAATAATTAAATATAATAGACGTGGTGTGATGTTTATTTTATTATTTAAGACTCTCACTGGCCAAATCTGCGTGATTGGATGTTAGACCCCCAGGTCGAATTCCAGTAATTTGTGATTTATCCTTATCCAACTTTGTTTTAACATATCTTTGAGAATTTTCATGATAAAATTCTGAAATTTTGTGACGTTATTAAAGGATGGGGCACATTTTACTCTCTGATAATTTTTTAGTACGGGGTCCATATAAAAGTTTAAATTTTGTATTTTTTAAAGTAATACCCAGAAAATTTTAATTGAATTTATAATTTTGCACCTTTATATAACACCTTTTTATAACATTTTGTACCTTTTTAAGGCAACTTTGTACTTAGTAGTATATGTCTACGATTATTATTTAAGGAATAAAAGCCGCGGTCAAGCTTTTTGAGACACCTGTATGCACAAGTCATAAAATAATTAAGAATATCTGGAATAATATAAAGCTGAGACTAATAAATGGAATTAATTCAAATTCCATGTGCAAATTATGGAAGATATGAGAAGAATATTGCAAAAAAAAAGGAATTACAAAAATAATCAATAAGGGAGGTTTGGGCGCGTTCAGAATAAAAATAAGTCATTAATTAAGATGAGCACAAGGTAAATGAATTATGCAAAATTCCATTATGTCGGAGTGGTAAAAAAGACATATGAAGAAATTAACGATATATAGTATGAAACTCACATACAAGAAAAAATCTTTTATTAACAAATATCAAGGTCTTATGGACGACGACAACGCTTTTCAGTGCACTAAATTTTTTCGTGCACTGAATGCCACCTCAGCGAGATTCGATACACTTTTTTTTAGAATTCCTTTCCCAATTCCCTTCACAGTCTACTTATGAATTTTCGTTCCATTACGTTCATTAATTTTATCTGTGAACACCAACAAAAAGAAAAAATTATTTTATGGACGACCAGTATATAACAATATCTATAGTTGGTATGACGCAAAAAAAAAATTCTAATTCCACTTTTGATAATTTCTGAATTATATTATAATTAATGTTTCCCTCTATTTAGAAAGTGAAAAAATACGGTATGCACAAAAAGAAATAAATGTGGAAAATCAGGGATTAAAATTTTATATCATATTAAGTATCAACATTGGAAATAAATTATTATTATTTCAAGTTAACTCAAAATAATAGAAAATAGGCAAACAATATTTGTGAATTTCAATAATTGATTCATTAATGAATTT
Source organism: Argiope aurantia (assembly GCA_026543865.1). Classification (NCBI taxonomy): domain Eukaryota; kingdom Metazoa; phylum Arthropoda; class Arachnida; order Araneae; family Araneidae; genus Argiope; species Argiope aurantia. Next base: position 120,222 of record JAPMOR010004161.1, on the reverse strand, counting down.
AAATCATTAAAAAAGAAATGAACATGAACATGATTAGTATATCAGAATGCTGTGAAAATATTTAAAAATCTAAAGCATAAAATGATACTGGAGCAGATTTATAAATCTCCAAAAATATTTATACTTTGAAACTAATGAATTACATTTCCGTTTCAAAATTATTGGAATTATTTTATTAATGCATTCATTATCACGAATTTTAAAAAGTTTATGTACTAATTCGAATCAATGCATTATGCATTTTGCTACTGAATACTTTTTTTAAATGATTGTTATCTAAAATATCAACAAATCCTCTTAATTCAGATTCACTAAAATATATTTCTTAAATTAAAATATATTCATGGTGATATTTTAAATTAAATTTAATAAATAATCGTATTTATGAACATTCTATTACAATTACAGATCAAAATTATTTATTTTATTCTCCTTAAAAGAGGTGGTTTCTGTTTACACTTTTGATAATAACAAGTTTTATAAGAGAGAATAAAAATCAGAAATCTTGCATTCAAGTGACTATCAAAACAGTGTTCTAATTCCCATGCTATTTAATCTCAAATTTCCACGATGAAAGGAAAACAATAATTTCATTACTATCGTTATTCGAAACAAAATATAAATTTATTCATTCTCAAAGTATTCTATATTATGAATTGTATGAAGAATAATGTTAAGAATCAGTGAATTTATAAGAGGATAAATTCATGCTTTTTCTCCGTTTCAATGTTTTACTTTTCAAATAAATATTGAATTAATTTATGAATCTTCAAATTGCTCTTAGTTTATGAAAACAATAATATGAATTAGATAGCTATAGTGATATCTGGAAACAGATTAGATAGTTAGTTACTGCAATTCCTGGAAAGAGCGTATAGATAATTAATAGGGATTTTTTTGTATTTTACTAAAATTTGAAGAATGTGAAATATAATATTATTAAAGCATAAAGTAATAGGATAGAAAATGGAGAGACAAAAAATAATATCCGCTTTTCGTTGCTTTCTGGTACACGAAATATACAATAAGATAGTATTGTCATCAACAAAAAATTCAAGCTCCAGGTTTTGATGAATCTCCACATTCCTCCTAGAGTCCGAAAGACGCATGTTTCTATCTGTTGTGAAGAAATATCTAAAAAATACATTGATGTTGGCAGATAAAATTTAATATCTGGATTTAGCATCAAATTTGTTAGTTGAATTCTGAGCGAAAGCTAATCAGATGAGCTTGGTCCAAGCAGAATCGCAAGGGAGGATTACAAATAAAAAAAAAATAAACGGATAAAATTCGATATATAAATATAGCATCTAAAATGTAATTCATAATCAGGTTTTGAACCAAGTCCATCAATGGGTTGACCGTCTGTAGGTTTGTACTTTCTCATGCAGTTAAATGTTATTGCTCAAAAACAGAATGTTTTAAATATATGAAATTTGGTATTGATCTCGTTAATAAAATTGTAATTAAGTATCAATTTTAATTTTAGGACATTAAAAAAGCTTACAAAATGAATTTTTTCTATGCTATAACATAAAGCATACTCTTCTCATATACCGGACTCGGAAGTCAAAAATATGGGCTTCATTAACTGTAGAAGCAATGTCAGACCACATTCTCGTCTTTCACTCCAGGCATATTTCAAATTTGAATGAGTATAGAATGAGTACATATCTCACACTTTATCTAATCGAGTATGCGAGAAAGTATCAGGGAAGTGATCATACCCACAATTTTATAAATTGGCTCTGTAATTGAAGATATCTTTATTAACTGTAAAAGCAATACCATAACACATTCTCCTCTTTGATTCCAGGCATATTTCAAACAGTACATTTCTCATTTATGTATTATGTCATTCTATCTAATCGAGAATTTTGAACTGGCCTCTACTGCTTTTCTTTACAATGTTCTAATTGCACAGAAAGCATAAATAATGAATATGTTAAGGCTATTTTTACTCCTTCTTATCTCTTTAGTATATTTTCATTAAACGAAGACATTTTTTTTTCCTGATGAACAGAAATAAGTTTAAGGATTTCGATGGCACAATGGATTTTTGTTACAATTCCCTCAGCGTACTTTCATGTATAAACAAAGCTCCACAAGAAAAAAAAAATGAAAGAACCAGATAAATCTTTCGGAATTGATAGAATTCTAGCAACTTCTAAAATCAGACGAGATGAGAACAGGAAAAAAAAAGAAATGTGTGTGGCATCAAGTAAAATATAACGTCGAAGGAATTCTGACGCCCTTACCAAAATCGGAAATTCCAATACTGGATTCCTTCTTAGGTTAGACTAGCGGATGGAAACGGATTTCTCTGCTTCCTTTTTTGTCCCTTTTCTTCCATTTTTTCTCTTTCCTTTTTTTTTATCTCGCAGTGACCCACGGACCTCTGAAAAGGTGGAGAAGTTTCAAAAGGCACAGCTTCCTGGAGTCAAGAGAATTTGACCAGATGGTCACGAAAAAGGATCAAAGGTATTGACTGGCGAAATTTTTCTCTGCCCCTCTCTCCCCTTGACTTTTTTTTTGTACTTCTTTTTCTTACTTTCCTGAGTAGTAGCTTTCTTGACAAGGTTTATACGGTTCAGTTTTTATTCTCTTTTCAACCCCTTTTCTTGGGTTTCGAGTAAATTGCTTTGGTTGGCTTCTCGCAGAGTAAAGGGGTGTTCTCTCTCCCATTGCCCTGGAAAGCTAAACGGTGCTATATTTACTTGAGGGGGATCGGGCAACAATAATGATGTGTTGGAGTAGTTTCCAAAAGAAGTGTTCGGCACTCCTATGAATACTAATAAGCTGCGGATTCTGGATAAAATAAGAATATGGAGAGTGACGAGGATGTGATACAGAATATGTTCCATGGATGCGCTGTCTATGTAACACTATATTCTGAAACATTTTGAAATATCTTTAAAATATTATATAATATCATCGTACTTTCATATAATAATTGGTTAAAAAAATAAGCAAAAATTGTTCTAAAGTTCCAAAGTTAATATATACAATAGGAGAAATATCAATAACTAAAGAATTTGCGATGATTGCGATAAAATATGAAGTTTAAAATTTGTATACGAGTTAGCTTAATGAGTTATAATTTTTTTTAAATGAAAACTGCATCATAATAAATTTTGAAAAGTTTTAGAGACTGAAAAATATATTTTTTATTTTTGGAATTTATTCACCTCTTGATATGTAGAAATTAAGAAGTACTTAAGGACAATTTAAAAGAGCTCGCCCATAATAAATTACCGGACTGAAAGAAACCAATTTTTCAAGCTTAGATATTAAAACTAGTTCCAAATAATTAATTTAAAATTACATTATTGCAAATATTTAAATCATATCTTATTTGATATTTTATTATCGTTGATAAGGATATATGAAACCAAACCTAATATTAAATTGATATTTTTATATTTTAACACATTTGTTTTACATAAATATATCTCTAAGATATAAAGAGATATAGTAAAATAACCGTAAACAAGGAAATCAAATGTAGAGAAAGGCTATCAACGCATTAATTTGTCCTCAGGGGATTAAATCATTGTGGATCACAGATCAAATTATAGCATTTCTTTTTGGTATACAGTTTTATAATCTAAATTCGTACGAAAGTTTAAAAAACATCCGTTAATATATAAAATGTCTGTTAGTTTGTATATTAGCATGCAAGTAATTGCTGTATTTCTGAAACTCCAAGACGAAAGCAAATAAAAGTTTGCATTTTTTTTCCTACTAAATTTGTAATCTTATATCAAATTTTAGTTTCAATTGGACAAATAAAAGGTATCTGAAGTGCATATGCGGGCTTCTTTATTATCTTACATGCGGAATTCAAAAAATAAAAATCCACGGATTCGTAGGTCTTGGACAGGCCTAGTCGAAAATCCACAATTTTTTACAGAGATGATACTTTTTTACATTTCAATTTGCGAGTAAGTTTCATGCAGCATACTCACGCTGGTTATTTTTTCTTATACGAAGGGTGCAAAAATTGTATTGTAATGGTCAAAATACCAAACTTCGAGACTTCGAATTCCACTTATCAGAACTCTCAAAGACCGGAAAATCTATTTTGAAATTATGTTTGCTTGTCGGCGAATGAAATAGCTTAAAACTTCTTTGATACGAATTTGTACCTTTGTATCGAATTTTGAAGGAAAACAATTAACAGGAAGTTTGCATGCGCGTAATTCCAAGAGCAACTTTAAGCGATAACTGCAAAATTCACAGAACTATATGTATAGAATTTGGTTGGTTAGTTGGTTGGTCTGGGTTGATTTTGTTTGATTGTTTGGGTTTCTGATTGGTTACCTTCTTCTTCATAATTTTAGCATTTTAGTTGTGGATTTGTGTCAACTAATCAAAAGGCTGACTATAGTGTTTTCGCATGTATGAAAGAACAACAGTCCTAAAATACAACACGTTAGTTCAATGAATTTTACCACAAGATATTTTTTTATTGAAATTGTACTTCTATATCAAATTTTGGTTCCATGTGTCCGAAAAAAAAATCATTCAGAATGGATTTTTCGGTGTTCATTTTACAATGACGTACAAAAAACTCATGATTGAGAATCTGAAAATTCATGATGTTATCAGCTTTATCCAAGGAATCCTTATTCGTATCTGGAGAGAGGAAAGTGATAATAACTATTTTTAAGGAGTACGCAAAAAAGTTTCTAGAGATCATATCCTCTGGTTAGTAAGATATTTAACCATTGCACTAGCAATGATACAACTGAACAATTGTATGAACAATTAGCAGACTTATTTAAAGAAATCCGTTGCTTCACAATGCAATTTGTGTGAAACCATTGTCTTAATAGCCGAACTGTTGTATTCGATCTTATATAGTCCGCTAAAGTAAAACTTTTAGTTTGATTCAGTTAGAATAGTCATTCATAGTTAAGATAATTATTTTGCGAAAGAGACAATTCAGTGCGCCGAACTTCCATGCCACACCGATGGGAAAGCATAAATTCATCAACTTCATATTTGGGATGCACCATACATACATACATGATTGTATAGGGATTTGAACTTGAAACGCTCTGGTTCCGAAGCCAATGTCTTTTCACCATACCGTCGTAGTCTGTTTGGACAATTTCATTTGATTCGAACTGTTTGAAAATTAATTTCAATTCGAAATCATGATTTTTTCCCCTTTAGATAAAATGTTGATTTATCTTCAAAATATTACGAAAATGAGGAACACATTGCAATAATAGTAAAAAAAAAATTGTTATGGTATACGATGACTTTCGTTCAATTTTACTTCAAAATCTTTTATTAGGCCATAAATAAACAACAATGTTTATCAGTACTGCTTTGTTAGTTTATTTACATCGCATTCCTTTAATTCAAGAACAACAAACAAACATTATTCGAATCCTATTCAGGGAAAAGAATTGAAATTTAATTAAATCGAAGAATCAGAAAGCATTTTCGTGTCTTTGATTGAGTTCAAGAACTCGCAAACGATTTTTTTATAATCCTTGTCTGTCTAACTCTTCGGTTGAAAGTGTCCGTAAAGGTACATCCAAAACAATTAAAATTAGCTTTTTTATTTCTTTATTTGCGTGATCAAAGCATATGTTTCACTTTTGAAACCAAAATAAAGCAGTAATTTACGAAAAAAAACTGGCTTACTATTAATTACATTTCATGGTAAACTCGTCTGACGTAACGTCAGGTTCGAAGAAGGAAAAAAAATATCTTTAACAAGAAAAAGGTTGCAAATCTCGAATTTTGTTTATCTTTGCTGGCAACAACACTTCGTTTCGTAAATTGGATAAGGCTAGTTACAGAATCTGGCAACAGAAGAAGGAAAGAAAGAATTTTTCAAAATAGGAAAAAAGACGTTCTTTAAGAGAAAAAAAATTCCAATTAATCACTTTTGTTAAACTTGCATTTACAGATATATTTGTTTGTTTTGCGTTGCTGATTCCACCTTTGAAAGCATTACTTTATTTATATTAATTTAAATTGAATTTCTCGAAGTTTAAGATGTTAAATAATGCATTTCAGTAAATTCTTGACGTTTATAAAATTTGATTTTGTTTCGCCTTTGATTTTGTAGCAATTAAAGAGCCCGATTAAATTTCAATGGCCGGTGAATGTAAAACAAGCGTTTTTATTTTTTAATCATCAAAATTCTCATAAACTTATAAAAAGTAACGATTTCATTTTATTTAAAGTTAGTTTTTCAATATGTTTCGAATACTTATTTGATTTAATATTTAAATAAATCTTTCTTTTCTTTAAACTAAGATCTTCTTGAGAATTTATCTTTTATTAATTAAAAATTGAATCACTGAACTTTAGTTGCATTAAAAAATTGCTAATTATTGAAATAAACTTATTTAATATTTATTAATTTTTTTATTTGAAATAATTTTGAAAATAACTTGTCTCTTTATGTAATTAAATATTAAATTAAAAACAGCACATAAGAGTATAAAATAAAAAATTCACATTTCCATGCTAATTACAGTTTTGATTACGTCATTACTGAATTTCAACATTTTGTTTTCAATAATTTTATTGCTGTAATAGCAGTAACTGTACTTTAAATAAAACAACGTTTATAAAGAAATATCAAAACATTCGCATATCTCACCTATAATGGATTTTAAACTGCTTTTTACTTTCTCTTATACGCAGTATAGAGAACATAGAGTAATTGTCAAAAAATTCAAACTCGAGATTTTAACGAATCTCCATGTTTTAGACCACCCTCAGTTCGAAAAATACATTTTTGGAAAATTTTGTTCATCTGTCTGTTTATGACAATGATAACTCAAAAATGCTTTGAGCTAGACGATTGAAATTTGGTATATATTCTTTACATTAAATTTGCAGATTTTTATCAAATTGTAATCTGTTCAGTAGAAATCCGTTTTTCAGGCTGTTAGAATTTAAGTAAATACGTAAAACAAGATAATTACAAAACGAAGAGAGTTAGATTGATAAAATTCGCCAACAAATAAGCATTTTGTCGGTCCGTACTTTCAAAAACATGTAGACGTGATAATTTAAAATCGCAATGACTTACATATATCAAATTTGGTATGGTATTTTGTGATTACAAGTGCAGTTTTGTACCAAATTTTTGCTTCAATTGGTTTATAAAAAAGTGTCTAAATTACAAATTTGATTCTTGGATACTATTAACCGCATGCCAGGGATTAATCGCCAAATAACTCGCCAAGGATAACACGATAGATTCAGTAAAAATGCTAAATTCATGTCAAAAGTTAATATTTCGTAACTACTGGAGGCCTATGTCATGCAAGGCGTTTTCTGGTATGACAAGATTATTATTATTATTATTATGAGTGTGAGAGAAAGTTTTGGGGGAACCACTTCAGCTGGTTACACTAATATACAATATTATGAAAATTTTTAGTTTAACCAATTATCTTTAGAACCGCTGGATTAATTTGAAGGAAATTAGGTATAAATATATAACTTGATGTAACAGCATAATGCAATTTGAAATAAGGGAAAAAGCCAAGTAATAGTTTTGGTTCGCATGCAATATCGTATAACTTATAACCTAAGCCACGAAAACCGGCCTATTCTATATAATGTGTAAGATATAAAAGGTCGTCAAAGAATAAATAAAAGCAGGATTGATACCCATGAACCCAACAAACTCACACTATATATTAAATTTTCATTAAAATATATACAAACAATGAGAGAATATGAACAGACATAATATACATATATCTAATAATCATATCAATCTAACTAAAAATAGAAGATATGAATTATATAAAAAATAACACCTGCTCTTGTAAAGAATGCAAGGATACTAAAACTATGTATAAAAACAATTATGCATTTGAGAAAAGGAGGTAAAAAAAAAAGAAAGAAAACCCCAAGCGGGTCAAAACGAATTGCGCAATAGTGAGTATATAATACCAAATATACAACACATTGTGTGTGTGTGTTGAATACATTATACCAAGGTGCAAACAATACCAAAAATTAAAACTAAAAAGGACAAATGGAAGCATATTTAAACAATGCAAAATCAAGTTATGAGGAACAATAACGAGAATCCAACAAATAAGCATCAAAGTAATTGAATAAATGATAGGCTAATTAAATAATTTATAACTAATCATAAATATTAAAACATAATATTAACTAATCATAAATATTTACATTACATTATTATAAATATAAGAGCTGTATAAAAGAAATAAAGTTTCCCAAATTCTATAAAATATATGTTTTGGAAAAGGAAAAATAAAAGCAAATATAATTTATAGATTAAATTTAATATAAGTACACAGAATATATATATATATATATATATAGGTAACAGTTTTTCTTATATTTTTACTCGATGTCCAATCATAGGCAGAACAAAACAGTACTCATCCCCCAAATACAACAATAATGCATAACTGAAAACTTAGTAGTAAGTTTGAAGATTATAGTATGTATTATTCATAAGCCTAGTAATAGAAACTAAAAATATTAAAAATAAATTTATAGTTTTCACAGCTCTCAAAGCGGGAGCTTATACAATGAAGTCGCAGTATTTGAATCCTTGAGAAATCGGGTCCACTCTTTCAGTACTGTTGTTTCCAAAAATTTGAATGTTGTGAGAAGCAGAGGAAAGTTGCAATTGTATGATAATCGTCCCATATATGTTCATTATAATTTCGGTCAGAATGCCAGTTTATGTGCGAATATCCTCATTTTCCTTAAATTTGTCTGTCCGGTGTATCCTAATCGGACTAAATCAGAGAAAAATGTGCACACATTCAACGTAAAATCTGCCAGAATATCGAACTTCCAAGATTTTCAGAGTAGTTTTGGGATTCTTCCGGCCATTTACTTGCAAGAAAATGAAGGTATTATCCATGATAGATCGAATATTTTGTAAAGTAAATTGGACTGACAAGATCTGGCGGACAGATTGTATTTAATTTTTTTTAGAAAATATAAGGAATTTTCTTTAGAGACAATGGAATTTATCTTTAACTTTTTAGAACTATCTATAATTTGAAAGAAATGATACTCTACTAAGATCCTTCTTCTTCATGTGTACAGCCGACCACCCCACCACTACTAAACGGAGAAATATCGACAGGATATTCTACTAAGAGCCTATAGGAATCATTGCAGAATATGTTTTCAGAACACGTTCATCCTACTAAACCAATTTTTGAATCGATATTATGAGTATAATATTTCTTTTAGACCTTACTGCGCTAATGAAATCTATGGATGCGTTCCTTAAATATTACAGGGATATTTTTCTATTTTATAAATCTAAGTGCTTATCTTAGTTCCTTAAAATCTTATAGAAAATTGTTAAATTATATTATATAGGCAATAGAACAAAAGTGAAAATTTTACAACACCATTTAGTTCTAATAAATTAAATCAAGTTGTATCGAAAGACATTCGTATAAAAGTTAATGAATATAACTTTTGCATGAAAAACGATGAATTTCATATGTATTCAAAGCAACTACTTATTTTTTACTTGATTCATGTAAATTCTTCGGTTTTTAATAATTTATCATGCTTGTGGAGAATAAATAGAAAACATGTGATTAAAATCTTAATTTTTAAAGATTTTTTCAAAGATTTTTTTTCTTATACAAATAAAATATATGCATTAATAAACGAACAGTTAAAATTATTTTTCTCAGAAAAATCTATAATAATTAATTGTCATGTGAAGCATTTTGCGTGAATAAAGTAAATGAACATGCTTCGCTTTTTCAACTCTTGTATATTGAATTAAAAATGTATTATTGCATTGAAAATTGCATTTAAACAAGTAATAATATTTGTAAGATTTCATTCAGCGATAGGCACAATTAATTAAGATATTTGTCTATAGAGTCCCATGGATTTTAACAAAAAGTTATCACCAGGTGGCATTCCTTGTAATATAAAATTTTTACAAAAAGAACACTTTGTAGCAACACACTGATGAAAAATCAGGTTAAAAAAGGAATACGTAGCACACATCACTCTCGAAACTTGTGAAAATGTATAAGGCATCTACATTTTTCTTCCCCTGACAGAAACTCGCGAGTTTTTCGCAATTCCATGTCGTTGCCAAGAGTGTCTGACAAAGTGCACGCGACGAAATATAAGTCGTAGCCTAAATGTGACGAGATGCCGTCTTGGGCGAGCAAATGAATGACCTGTCAAACTTAATATCGGTCTTTGGCTGAGAATAGTCCCGCTTCCAATCCGGGGGATGAGGGGAGAAAAAAAAGGCAAGGTATGACAAGGCTATAAAGTATAATAATAGCGCCGTTTCTCAACTTTTCCTATTAAAATTCAAAGGATGCCTCATTTTTTGTTTTTGCCTGTCTTACACAATACTTTTGTTAGGTAATGGTTAGGAGGATAAAAAATATAAATGCTTTGTTCTTTGTAAAATATTTTTTATTAATCGTGTTTGGTGATCAATTGGTTTGCTGGCAGTATTAGTGGCGTCTTCGATTTCAATGAAATTTCTGATGCCTAACTTGATATTTGTGTTTTGCCTTAGAAAAATGTTAAAAAAAATGTAAAAAGATAAGTGTACCATTCGCTGTAAAATTTTCTTCACAAATAAAATTTTGCGAATTTAAATTAATTTTCTTATGCATAACTGAGTATTTGTGATTTGCCGTAGTTAAAAAAATTGTTTAAAAATGTAAAAGATAAATGTATTATTGTCTGTAAAATATTCTTTATTAATCATCTTTCATGACTAAATGGGTCACCGTTAATATTAACTGTGTTTTATTTAAATAAAATTTCTTATGCCTAATTTGGTGTTTGTCATTTTCCTTAGTTAACACTTAACACTTTCTAGAACTCCTGTGGCCCCTTTCCAGTTTGGTATTGATGTAGGTGCACCTTATTAAAAATTATACTGCAAGAAGCACACAAATGTCAAAGTACGAATACATATAACAGAATAAAAACTAGAATGATAAATATCTGGTGAATGAACATGATAATGTACTTTATGCGAGAAAAAAATAAAGTAATTATAAAAAAGGAGGTACTAGAGGAGTCTTAAGGATAAATTATGAATAAATCTGGTGCTGGTGAATGTTAAAATATGGCACTGAAAAATTGGTAGAATTAATAATTGGAATAATTCTCCATGATCTATTAAGAATTTATTCATGTGTAAGATTCTTTTTTGATGACGAATTATGTACCTTTGTCAAAAAATCTAAAAAAATAAGTGCATTATTCTCTGCAAAATATTTTTTATTAATACAATTTTGCGACCATCTGTTTGCTTAAATATTAGCAGTGTCTTAATTTCAATGAAATCTGTTATGCATAACTTGGCGTTTGTGGTTTGCTTTAGTTAGAAAAGTTTATAAAAATATAAAAGATAAGTGTATTATTATGTGTAAACTATTCTTTATTAATAATTTTTTTTGTGACTAACTGTTCTATGCGTATAATTTAAACGAAATTTCTTGCATATAAATTGAAATTCGTGGCTTGCTCAACGATATATTTATTGGCATCAAATTGTAACAGATATTTAAGATATATTAATTTAATATCCTTACATTTGTTCTGTTTTCTGTACATGAATTTACTTAATGGAGTTAAATCATATGATGCCATTTGGAACTATCGCTGCCATTTAACGAATGCTGTTTCAGCTGTTATATCAGTCTTTTTATTTATCATAAAAGGCGCCAATAAAATGATATGATTCATTGTACTGGTTATTTACATAATCAAAACCTTACTGCAATTTTGCGCATTCGTCAGGATGCATTTATTTAGTCTAAAAAGGGAAGGCGGAAAAATAAAATTAGATTTTTACATTAAACAGTAGGGTGAATTCAGATTATCCGCAGACTTAGGCGATATAAAAACTACATATAACTTGTAATATTATTAGAAAATTCACAGTAAAATTGTTTAAGAAAATTTTTATTTAATGTAAGAGGCCTAAGTATTAAATTATGATGAATAAATGTAAGATTTATATTCCTAAAATTTGACAATTTGCTTTTTTACAAAATCATAATAATTTTTTGTTAAAAACACTTTGTTTTGAGTTTTTTGATAACATTTTGATATTAACAACATTTCACATCGGTCACATTTAATGATTTTACATAAAATATTTTTCGTGCCATTTCTGAAAGTTTTTTTCCCACTTGAATTAGGCATAAGCAATCAATATGCAATTTTGAGGAAAAAAAAAATACGGTAAGAAACAACATTACACTCAAATGCATGAGGGAAAAATGATCGGAAATGTATCTAATAATAGAGCGGAAATCTAGCTCGTAGAATTTCAGGTGTGGGTTCAACCCTCACCCCTTAGCGTGGTTGAAGCATTGGAAAGTAATAGTCTTGGGAGAATTAAACAGTATGTGCCTTATATAAGCACGTATAACAGATATCCCACTGAGTGGATAGAAGTTTTTAAATGAGAAAATTAAAGTATAATCATTTTGAATAATGTATACATTACTTTATATATAGAAGAAGGCTTTATTAACAGATTTCTTAAAAAGAAATCGAAAACATGAAACCAAAAAGAAAATGTTACAGTAATAATACCAAAGAATGTGTGAAAAATAAATAGAATCTTCGTAGTTTTTAATAATTGAAAAAAAAATATTTCTGGATACATTGAAAATTCTCTGAATTTATTTGCAACAATGAAATTTCTTGTAATATTACTTAGTTATCTTCATAAATTGTACAAATTTTAAAAGAATATACAAGAACTAAAATGGTATTGTTAGAAAGGTTATTTCTTTAATAGAAGTGGTAAAAAATATCACCCCTTTTGTCTGATAATTTTTCTGAAAATTATTAACAAAAATCAAAAAATTTCAACTAATTTAAATTTCAATTAAAATTTCTTGAAGCATTCACTTCTAGAGGCACATTTCTACCGAATTTGATAGCTTTAATCTAAGAATCTGGCTTTCAGAATGTCAACTCAGACATATAGTCACTTTAATTATTAATCAAGATGCATCCATTTATTAATAGGAATGTCTCTCTCCTCTCTGATGTAGTAAGTCTAATTATACGCTAACTATTACAGTAACATATAGGCATTGCAGTATAGTATGATGCTATCGAATATTCCCAATATTGTTTGTTATTGTACAATATAGATTAACATTGCACAGTATAGAACTGTGTTTTAGGAAATCTGCAGCTTGCATCTCCGACGTGTGCTCGAGGGGGAGTGATCTCGATTAAAGATCATATTGAAGACTATCGTTGTATGCGTATATCTAGTACAGGTCTACCTATTCGTCAAGAGCAATATGGATGCCAGACTCATGACCCAGGTCAAAATATGGCACGGCTAAGGACTATTTATCAAAATAAGACAATTACGAGTATCATCCTCGGGCTATGCTGTCTAACATTATTATCTCCAATACTGTATGTTATTGTACAATATACAAGGGGTGTTCAAATGAAAAGGTAGAAACGTCATAACAAAGTAACCGTTAACATATTTGCATATGCCGGTTTGGGAGAACGTAGCGAGACATCTAGGGATGCGATTGGAGTCTCCAGCGTAGATCAGAGCATGCGCGGACGCCCGCATGCGCAGGAGAGACCAGAGGCTCTTATAAAGAGTGCCATCCAATTGATGTGGCAGTGCATGTGAAGACAGGATGGCTTTTACATTGCAAAATTCGATGATTGAGGAGCAGCGCGGCGTTATCCGATTTCTGACAGTGGAAGGTGTTACACCGGTCGCTATTCATCGCGAATGGTCACCGTATGCGGGGAAGACCTTTCCTGGAGGGGATCATCACAGGTGATGAGACCTGGTGTCATTACTAAGAGCCAGAGACAAAGTGGAGCAGCATGCAGTGGAAGCATATGTCGTCACCTTCCCCTAAACAGTTCAAAGCCGTGGCATCAGTAATCAAGGTGTCGCTCACCGTCTTTTCCGACGTTCAAGGTCCGCTACTTATTGAATTCCTCTAGAACAGAGGAATAATTAACTCCGATGTGTACTGTGAGACACTCCGAAGACTACGCAGGTTCATCAAGAACAAAAGACTGGGTTACTCACAGTGGGTGGGTTGTGTTCCATCATAACGCGTGTTCACACGCCTCCAGTTGCTGATTGTCGAGCTGCTCCCACTTGAACTTGGCTAATTCCGCGGGGAGCAGTGGAACTGACCAAGTTCAAGTGGGAACAGTTCGACCATCCGCCCTACAGCCCGGACATGCCGCCCTGCGATTTCGATGTGTTTGATCCCCTGAAAAAATATCTGAAAGGGAAACTTTTCAACTCGGACGGCGAACTCAAGGATGCTGTGAAGGACTGGGTCTCGTCATTGCCACAGGAATCCTAGGAACAAGGAATCCTTCGGCTCGTTAATCAATGCAATCGTTGTGCTCAGGTATTCAAAGTATGCTGTATACTTTGAATAAAATATGAATCTTAGAAAGAGCAATACATAAAACAGAAACAAAAACATTCATTGATGTAATCACAAATATAATTTATATCTTCCCTTTGCATGTACATAATGCACTTATCTTGAATTTTTAGAGTGTCATTTTCGATAATTAACATGAATATATTATTAAATTGAATGATTCTTGAAAAAGACTACAAAAGTTATACAATTAATATAAATTAGCTTTATAAAATAGTAAATAAATAAGTAAATGGGAGCGAAAAGCGCGCACAACCTTGAGTTCATGGTTTTATATGAAAAAGGCAATTGGAAGCTTTTTCATGGATATACTATTATATTTCCTTTCATATACTAGTACATGCTTCGGCACGAGTTTCTTAGTTTAGCAAATTCTCACACAACGCAGGAGCCACATTACGCTTGGTAGAAAATCGCGTTTTATGGACATGCATTTTCGGGTTATTTTATGCATATTCGAAATTGTAACATTTCACACGTAAGCCTAATTGTCTTCAAAACTAACTCTACATGCTACTAATGAGCCTACAACTTTAACCTTTGTGAAATATTAATTTGCGAACAAAATGTCAATAATTAACTTATTTGAAATAGAGTATTTTAATAAACAAAGCTTTAAACTTACTATTATAATTATATTTTTTAAAAGGAAATACCCACTATGGAAAAATATTCATTTATCGAGTTTATTACCAAATATATACCGTACACAAAAGAATAAAAGCTAAAGACCGTGAATCATATGATCATTGAAAAACATATTAGTTCATTGAATATGTAGATACAATCATTCTAAAAGCATTAAAAGCATAATACGAATTTAGAAATGCGAATTTTAAATTTTAAAACCATTAAAAAATGGGACTTAAAATATATTCAATCTTAAAGATATTGAAAAAACATATTCGAAATTCATAAGTTGGTAACATTTGAATTTAAATAAAACCTACAGGGGTAAAAAAATATTCTTCAGAAAACACGTTGAATATTTTATGAAATTTATATAAAGCGAATTTATCAACATAATTAAATTTCACAAACACTCACTGAAAGAAGCTGGTAATGCAAAATGTTCTGACTGGTATGTATAAAAATGTATACTGCTTTGCATATCATACTAAATATTATGAAAATTGTATGCGTTTAATATTTTATATTTCTTTATGTATTATTGTTTTTTTTATTAATCTTTACATTATTTTAAATTCCGACTCCTCTTTACATATATAAACAACAGGCAAGTGCATAGTTTTTGTTTCGAAAGAAAAAAAAATCAATGTTAAATTGTACAATTTAGCTTACGCATATAACAAACTATTTTACTATGTTGTGTAAAAGCTACTTGCAATATTTTTTTGTCGCCATTTGCGTATTCACAACATGGCGAATATAAATGTGTATCTTTTCTTTCTTATTTATTCAAATAATGACGAATTTTGAAAAAGGAAAATAAAAAAAAAAAAAAAAAAAACACTGGGGAAAATTTTACCATTTTAAATAGATAACACAATTTCGGTTTTAAATTTAAAATTCAACACTAAAGTCATCTGCACTACTTAATGTGCAAATGGAATGCTGAACGAATGTGAAAGTGAAAACTGTTTATTACTAAGACAAAGGGACGAACTGCTTTTTATTCTCGTTTTAACGATGCTAAAAATGCGTAGTTGAAGTTCAAAAACAAACAATAGAAATGTTAGGCATTTCATTTTAGCAATATAATTTCAATAGTAAATTTAAATGCTTATTGAAATTAGTAAAAATAATGAAAGATAATTAAATTAATAAAATTGTAGAAACACTCGTAAATTAATTTTCTCCCTTGATATTTGCGGCAATTATCCAGAAAAATAGATAAAATTTTGATTATTCTTATTAATTGAAATTATAGTTGAAATTTCAATAAAATATCTTAGAGGCAGACATTTTCCTTCTCAATAGTATACAAGCTCAAAAATTGATAGTTTTTGAATAACCGTGGGCCGTAGTGTCAATATATAGGCATATGTTCTATTTTATGAAATAATTAAGGATTAGGAAAAATTATTAAAGATTATATAAAAATATTGCAACTTTCATAAATATATCTCAATCATTCAGTCATTTGTCAATATGCAGAAGATAAGGGAATGTTTATTTCAATTTTTCTTTCTAATATCGCATAGAAACAGAATCATTATTTCGAAATAAAATTTCTGAAAATACCAGAAACAGAATTTTCTCCTTTCGAATTCATCACAATCTCGGGATCATAGATTTTGATTATATTATATCATCTCTTTTTATAAGGAGTTCCAAATTGTGATTCACGAATCAGTTTCCGGTGAGTTACGAAAAGGTTTTGAATGCATATAGACCCCCCCCTCCCTATAATTTCAAAAAATAATAGCGAGAATAAAGTTTCATGGTGCTCCTTGGTATTAATGAGAAAATAAAACAGTACAATACACAAACAAGCGATTCGTGTCGAATATCAAGTTATGAAGAAATAAAACAAGTGTTTTTTCAAGGTGTGAATGACAAATATTAAAACAAGATTTTTTGGATTCGACCTACTAGTTTCGTTAGGTATTTCTGTAGTCTACAGTATCAGTAAAGGTTGCGTTTCTTTGTGAAATCTGACTTAATCAGAAGTTCCTTTTCACTTTGAAAGCACAATTCATTCTTCATACCCATTGATTTTGAAGCTGTTCATTATCAATTGTTTCAACATTTATTAAATTTAATAATAAATGTTTTTATTTCCACAAAAGTTCTTTTTTTTATTTTATAAAACATTTTTTTGTAAGAATGCGTGCTGTTTATCTGCTGAAAAGATCAATAGTAAGTTGCTAAAAACTGGGTCTCAGAGTTTAAAAGTTTGAACACCCTTGCTTTATAAAGATCATGTAAGAGAAATTAAGTAATTGGAACACCAATTTAGTTGATATATTACAAATTAGAAATGTAGTTATTAATTTTAATGTCTCCATTTCTAAATGATAATGATTATGAGCGCATTGTAAACGAAACTGTTATATCTAATATTTCTATATACTATTTTATGCCTTTAGAATTAAGTAAACTCAAATTACTCTGACAAAAATTGCAATAATGAAAAGTCTTAAATTCAATAAGTAATTGTAAATATCTGCAAATTATCCAAACGACCATGCAATTTTCCATGAATATAATCTGAATATTAGCTAAACCGTATTTGCATTGAAAGAGAATCTGACATCAACTGAGCAATGGAGAAATATATGAGCCAATTAATAAGTTAAGTACAAACTTTGATCGTTAAACTTTCAGACTGTATTTAAGACAAAAATACTTTTAAGCACACAATTATATGCAGCCATTTAAGTATAATTAAATGCAACTTTGGTACTTAATAGCACAAAATGCTTTGCAAATATGAGAATCTCTTCATGCTAGAATTGCTCGCGAAATTTTACTTAGTTGAAATAAAATGCCCGAGTAATTGTCAGTCACAGTGTGTATATATTTAATCTGCGACAATTTTTGTGAATTAAAATCTCTCATTTAAAGCCGTATGCCCTAATGAAATCTGTTTTGAAATAAGTTTGGTTTATCAAGGAATAGTTGTTAGAGACAGATTAGAAATTGCTACTACGTAATACTTCATAATTAATAAGGGAATTTAAATTGGAACCATTTTTAATAGTTTATTTTATTGTTATCAGGATTACAATTTTCATATTTAGTGAAGAATTACAACAATTAATCGATTGTTGCTATGTCTAAAATTAAAAATCGGAACTGATTAACTAAAAATTAGTTAAATAAAAATCGAAATTTAATTTTAGTTAATTAACTAATTTGTTAAGTTTAGTTAATTAAGGTTAACAAAAGTTTTAAATAACTAAAAGCTAATTTATTGCATCTTAAATCTTTAAACGGGCAATTCTTTATATACGGTGGTGGCCAAAATTGTGGACACTTTGAAATTTGTATGCTTATAGAAAACGTTACATTTTCACAAAATGCAAACACTTACATATCATTTTAATGGAAATTTAATGCTGATTTCAATACACAAAGCAAAATTCAAATATTTGTGACACAAAAAAGTTATTCTTACCTTAATCTGAATAACAAACACAGTGATGAAGTGGATTGTAATTTCTAACTTCCCTGACAAATCACTCTTCTTGTTCTGGGAACTAATCAAATATTAAAACTTCTAGTAGAAGATGATATCATGTTTAAAGTAGGAACAAGTCATTATTGTGTATTTTTCTAATAGAAGGAAGATTGTTTTTTAAATATTCAAATTGCAAGTTAGAAATTTTGTTAAACTTTTTAGTATATATTTGGAATTTTTGGAAATATTTCTAATATTTAGTCAAGAAGCAATGGCATCAAATAAAAGAATATATTGGACATCTAGAAAGAGAACTAAGAATATTGTGTTATAAAAATGGGATTTTCCTAAGCTGAAATTACAAGACAGTTGGGTGGTTCAGTAACTACATCTGGAGTCCGAAATTTTTTCGTTTACGATATCAGGAGACAAATTCAATGAAAAAACAAAGCAGCGAATGACTTAAAAAAGTGCACCACATCTATTCATAACAAAAGAATAAAAGCATTATGCCTCCAAGATAGAAGAATATCATCAGTGGCCACCAGAAGGCGATTGAATGATACTGGCATTTATGTCAGTTCAAGAACATTCAGGAGAAGATTATTAAATGTTGGACTAAGACGTAGAATTCAACGAACAATTCCTTATCTCAATTCACAACAGTGTATAAAAAGATTACAGTGGGCAAAGGAACGCATTAACTGGTGCGTGATTAAGTGCGCATTAAAGTGATAAGAAATGACGAAACAAAGATATTATTATTGGTAGTGATGACGAAAAGATGTAAGACATAGAATAGGCGAAGAACTATATCCTGACTGCATTCAGGCAACTATGAAGAATTCAGTTAGGGTTATGATTTGGTCATGCATGTCAGCAGACGATATTGGTCTCCTTCATGTTATCGATGGGACATTAAATGCAAGAAAATCCATTGACACTATTGTAGAGTCAAAATTTACACCTCCCATCATTGTTCTATTTCCCAACAACGCATCATTTATTTTTCAGCAGAATTCAGCCCCTTACCACACAGCAAAATACCGAAAATGTGGTTTAGTAAAAAGAGCACTGAATTGTTATCATGGCCAGGAAACCGTCCTGCTCTAAAAATTATTATGGCCCTGTTTGAAAACTCTTATACATATGAAGCGTTCCTCATATAAAAGAGAATTAATTGAGATTTCCCGGCATCATGCAATAACGAAGGAAGAGTTAAAACTCTTATCAGCTCAATGAAACATCAATGTGCAGCTGTAATAAAAAATAAAGGCTACCATACTAAGTACTGATAACTCACTGCAGTCATCAGCATCTAATGCATCTCGATAAGTATTGCTTCCCAACTTTTTTGTATTGTAAATATTTGAATTTTGCTTTTTGTATTGAAATCAGCATCATTGAATTCTCTTTAAAATGACATGTAAAAGTTTAAATTTTGTGAAACATTTTTACATTTTCTATAAGCATACAAATTTAGAATGCATTAAGATTTTCAAAAGCGTCCACAATTTTGAACACCACTGTATATAAATGTATTTCTAATGATTTGGATCAAGCTTTATATTTAGATATGGCTTTGCTTTTCAAATTTAGCTTTATAGGTGTTTTTCCTGAAGAAAAAGGCTATTTTACACAAACTACACATCAACAAACACGCAAACTTTTTTATAACTAACGATTAGTATTTTTTTAAATCTCCTCTTATGCTGGCAATGTCACATAGCGCAATCTCGTAAATTTTTGTGGTATTTGCATTGTTGCTACAGGATGACAACCTATTAGTACTTCAAAACTTTGTGAGATGGCACTAATGGAGGTGAGATGAGGTAAGAATGAAAAATATTCATATTTAATCAGTATGTCATTCTCATCAATTTTTTTCTCCAACAAACACGATTTTTCGAAAAAGACTGCAGAGAGATGTTTGATTTTCCACGTACTTTTAAACTAGCAAAAGGACTTTTTTTAGAATTAATTTTTTGATATAATCCATCGGTTACTAAAAAAAAAAAAACGTAAAATTTCTATTCATTTTAATTAAAATCATACTTAAAAGTTCTTTATCTGCACAAAAAAAAAATATTTATTTCGAGACAAGCATCTACTACCAAGAAAAATAGCTTCTTGCTTAAGGTTTAACGGTCCGCCCTGTAGATTGTTTTGAACGATTTTTGCATTACGTGTAATTGATCACGCAATTCAGAGATTGCTCCAGCGCCAGTTCATAAACATTATCTTCAATATACCAATACAATGTGTTTTGAACAGAGAAACTGCTTAAAAGCAGATTCATTTTTACTCTCTTTTTTCTGGTACTATAACTAATGCCGTACTTTAATTTGGATGTAATTATAGTATTGAGAATCGGAAACATTTTATGAGTGTTGATCTTACAACTGTGCATAACAAAACTCAATCTTATTGAAAAAAAAAAGATTTTAAATCCGATGATTAATTCTCGAAGTAAGCTTATATAGCTTAGATATTAGCTATAGAATACATCGCCTATTTTTGGGGAAGTTGGTGCATATCAAGATATAAATTTTGGAGTTGTTTTTTTCTATTGTATAATTATGATTCTATGGTGCAAATAATTTTCTATTGTATAAGGCTTTCACGGGGAAAATTGCCACACTTCTCACTCGTCTTATTTCAAAGAAGTTTTAAAGCCGACATTAAAAGTCGATTGAGTTGATTTTTATGCGTAGTTTTGAAAATTTCCATATGCATCTATTATATATGAATTTTGATAAGATATATTGGCTACTAGACGTCAATGGAATATTTTCTATATTTCATTTCAGTTAAATATCTTAAGCATAGTTTGATGCTTGCGATTTCATCAAAGCATCAAATTCTGATAGATATGAACTCGTGTTTGTTAAATATCCGTAAACCTACTCTGCTTATTATGTAAATAAATATTTTTAATGAAAAAAAATTACACATGTTGTCTTTAAAACTATAATGGTCCGAGTACTCTATCTAGTACTTTCAAGTTACATTTCTCGATATTAATACTTCGATTTCTTATTTACCTTGTAAACTGCTGATATAATAGATCAAATAATTCTTCAATAGTTATCAACAATGTAAAAAAAATCCGACATTAAATAGTTAATAAGACTATTAAACTAACTCGGCCTTTTGCAGATAGTTTCATAATAATATTTTCATGAGAAAATCATAAATATAAAATTATGCATAAGAGATTTACTTGAAAGAAAGCACAACAAATATTCCAGTGAACTAGCAGTTCGTTAAAGCTAGTTACAGAAATTAATTCTTGCTTTACTGGTAGTAACAATTAGTATTTAGATTGTACATGACTAGTATAGAAAGACCTAGTAAGTTGGAACCACTCAGATAATAGGAATGATACACGAATCTGTAAAGACTTCGAACTTCCAGCTCTATCAGGGTTAGATTGTTGAGTTTTAACGAAGTATTTAATCTTCACTAGTGAAACATTTTGAACATCATTTAAGAGCATTTTGAAACATTATGAACATCATTAATCGTTACGAACACCATTTTCGGCCTCATGATACGAAATTGAAGAAGAGACATTAAATGAATAGCAGACCATGAAAAACAAATTTAACTTTGTATGTTTCTTACAATAAAATTTATATATTCATTACAAGAAATACACTTATTCCTTGCAACAATTCCTTTTAATTTACACCTATTGAATTATTAGCCACCTTTGACTACCAGGTGATTAGATTCAAGGTTTCTAAAATTTTCAATTAAATATTTTATGTAGATCTAAATAATTTTTTTAATGAAATCATTATAAGTTCAAATTTCTACAATCATATAGGTCATATTATTTTCAAAGCCTTTGACCGTTCTGATCAATGTGCTATACATTTACCTTATTTTTTGGCTGCTACCTTATAATTTGAAGCGGAAGTGATTGAATTTCAATTAATATTAAAGCCTTTTTACTGGAACAAAACATGATTTAAAAAATATGAATACATAAATTATAACCGTTCAGCACTGATGGCTAATGTGTACTACAGAATGTTTTTTTATAACTTATGCAATATCTCGGAGGATAGACATGATATAATGTAAACAACATTTTAATCCGATAATGATTTTACCTGACCTTATTTTTGTGAATTACATAATGACGCATTGATCGAAAAATGCAGTCCAAAATATTGTGTACAATGAGGTACGGCTGAAAATTCGACACGCACGCACACACACACACACGCACGCACGCACGCACACACACACACACACACACACACACACGCACGCACGCACGCACGCACACACACACACACGCACACACACACACACACACACACACACACACACACACACACACACACACACACACACACACACTTCCGCTTTTGGGGTCTAGGAGCCATGATCGGTGAAAAACTGAAGAAGTTTTCTCGATGTCCATTCAATAATTTTTCTTTGAAAATGCTGCACAATTCTTTCATAGCAGTTTTTTAAAAAGAATGGATTAATTTACGAACATATGTATTTATTTGCTATCTATTTTTTTTATACAGTCAGTGCAAAATTAAATCATTAAACACATGGTAAACATAATTGCTATAGATGTTGTTAGGGTACTTATCAGTCGTGGAAATGCAAGAATATTTAAGCCAATAAAAAAAAGCAAAATAAAGAGTTTCTGAAGATTTAGAGCATTTAATTTAGATGAAAATGAAATGTTAATGCGTTAAAAAGATTACTTATATTCTTAAATATATTCTGCTTTACCATTCATCGAAAAAAATAAAAAATTAAATTAATTTTTGAGTATAACATCGTATTGAAAAATGCAAAATAAACTTGTTCACTCAATTTTTAAAAATTCAAAACAAGAAAAATGGTTTTCAATATAATGGGCATCCAACATGCATCAGACTCCAAACATGCTCATTAGCATAATACATATATAAAAGGAAACGAATAATTAACTGTTAGGAAGTGGAAAACGAAATGCTACCGAATCCAAAATCCTGAAGGAAGTAGAAATCGTTAATAAAAAGCGAGGCGAATGCGAGGAAATGTGTCTGCCATATTTTCATTCCCTTCATTTAGCGAACAACAAACTATAAATGATCGCTATTAGCGAATTTTTCCAACAAAATTAAGGAAACGCAAAAGCGAAGAGGTAAAACCATGGATACAAGCATCAAAATGTTATTCAGTTTCAGCAGAAAACTGGATAAAAATGAATACAAAGTGAAATATCCTGGAGAGCTATTCGAACATACGCTGTAGTAGTTCTTGAGGGAAAAGAAACGAAAAAAGTACTTATTTCCTAAAAGATCCTTCATTCAAGGCGTAACTCTTTCATTCAATCTTTCTTTTATTCTCTCCTTTCTCCATTTAGAAAGGGTTCGAAAGCGGCATGGTGGAAGAGAAAAAAATAAATAAATAAACTCTCGCCTTAAAATTACAACGTAAACAAATAATCAAGCAAGGTTTGTTTACATCGTTTAAAATGCATGAAAGTATGCAGTTACTCTTTACCTCAAGCATCATTTTTGCATTAAAACTCCATAATATTAAATGTAAAACATCAATCAGTTGATGGTTTCTGGAGGAAAATGGAAACGCATTACTTTGGATGAGAATAAAAATAGTGCGCTCCCAGACGGATAAATATTGAATATTTTTATTCTATTAAAAGTTTCTGCATACATTTTAAACTATATGTAAATTCTCGCTGATAGCTGGTTGAAAGAAAATGTCTGCGCGAAACTAGTTTACCTCCCAGGATGAAAATTGGGAGCAAATTTACTTAAAATGCGATTCAAGCCTCGAGCGCTTTGTTTTTCGATCAAGGATCTAATGTATTAGAATAAATGTTTACTTTTATCTTAATGAATATTAATGTATCCTAAATGTGAATAGCAGTGATCAGCAGTTTTAAATTGCTTTTTTTAAAATATTAAATAGTTGACTTTGAATATATAAAATACTTGGTGACACAAAGTTTTATAATCTTACCCCCTCCCCCGATGCAATTACATTGGCATTTATTACAAGATTTGTGAAGATTTATTTGAGCTCTACGAATCGATCTTATGGTGATAATTAGGATACCGTAATTCATTCTAATTTATTATAGGTGAGTGATAAAGAAATTGCATCATTCGTCAGTCTTAATTGAATCATTTGAAGACTGAACTCTTTCACTACTAAACCGGCCCAATCTGGCCGTGAAGGTTTTGTACTAATGAGTTCTTTTTTGGACCAGTACTGTTTCATACAACGAATGTAGGATAAAAAGCAAGTTACTACTAAAGATGCTCTCATTTACATCTGTAATCCCTCGATTAAAAAACAAACCGGTTAAAAACTGGTTCATTCGTATAAAACTTGAATGGCCGGGCTGGGCCAGTTTAGTAGTGAAAGGGTTAAACTATTTGATAACGCAAGAAATGATTATCTTATTTATCCAAAAGTGCAAACGATGGTAATAATCTCTCCGGAATTTTCTTCTATACATTCTTTAAAGTTATTTTTTCCTACATAGAAATTATGGAATTACAGCTAAAAAATGAATATTACTAATGCTCATATTTTTATTTTTAGAATCTCGCATACGAGTTTTGAAGTATATTGAAGAAAGAAAAACTTTGGATGCCTTTTTATCCAATAATGGAAACCAAAATTTCACAAGGAAAAAAAGTTAGGAAATTATCTTAATTCTTATAACTTATTATGTGTATTAATACATATCATCGTTACTTTTATCTCGGTTATAGATAAATTTACATTAAATTGATTTATATACATTCAGAAAACCTAATCTATAATATTTAGATATTTTAACTAAAAATGATGATGGTTCATCATTTCTTATGCAATAAAAAGATCCATCAGGATTCTCTCCGGAACATTCTTGCAGGTTCTCTTAAAAAAGCTATCCCTTTCTCAATGTACTCAAGGACATGAGCACCATGACTTCTCAAATGTTTATGTCCAGAATTCCTCCAATAAGTGTTTTCTGTTTCAGTAATATACAAGATTTACAAAGAGAAAATATTTTATCGTCAAAAGTTTCGAATTCGAGATTTTGATGCATTTTTATGTTTCACATCTCCCTGGTTCTGAAAAAACAGATTTTTTAAAATTATATCTGTACGTGAATAAGATAACTCAAAAATGCTTCGAGGTATGTAGGTGAAATTTGGCACATGGTCTTTACACCGAATCTGAAGATTTCTATCAAGTTTTGAACGGGACTTGTTAGTTGAATCTCAAGTTATTATGTCTTTACGCCAAATCTGAAGATTTCTATCAAGTTTTGAACGAGACTCGTTAGATAAAAACTCAAGTTATGTCTTTACGCTCAATCCTAAGATTTCTATCAAGTTTTAAACGAGACTTGTTAGTTGAATCTCAAGTTATTATGTCTTTACGCCAAATCTGAAGATTTCTATCAAGTTTTGAACGAGACTTGTTAGTTGAAAACTCAAATTGTTTTGTCTGTTCGGATTTCTGAATATAAGAACAATGAGTACAAGATGAAGAAAGCTATATGGATGAAATTTGTTTCAAAGATGAGGCATCTAAATATAGATATGTATTGAATTAGGTATAAAATCCGTCAATGGGTTGATCGTCTTTTTATTTGTATTTTCACAGAGACATGATAATTCAAAAATGCAACGAAATAAATATATGAAATTTAGTATGTGAATTCTGTGTCAATTTTGAATTCAACCAATCGGAAAAAATGCTTCCAATATACCTACCAAATACACAGACTTCCAATATATATAAATAATACACACGTTTATGTATTAACCTCATATCACTCATAGCCAAATAAATTACCAAAGGTTGTACTTGTCATATAAATGTATTGAGAAGTGTATTGGCTAGTCATGTCTTAGTACTACTAAGGACTTTTAGGAAGGATATATTAAGGGAAGGATATATTCCTTAATTATAATAATTATTTTATCATCTATTTTTGATGTATTCATTCAATATTTCAAATATTCGGGAAAATTCTTTTTTTTAATGTAATGTGTATTTTATTAATATTAAAGCCGGCGTCCTTGCATAGGGGTAGTGCATCTTCCCCGTGATCTGGGCATCTCGGGTTCGAATCCCGGTTCGGGCATGGCTGTTCTTCATCTGTGTTCTATCTGTGAGGTGTGGGAATGGGCTCCCCTTTATAAAGGGGTTGTGCAAGCGAATGTGTGAGTTTCATCTTCATATGAGCTAGAAGTCAGACATCTGCCCTTGGGTGTTCAGGAGTCTTTACCCTCAGAAGCTACTGCACCCCCTTTCCGTGGTAAAGCGGATATGACATAATCATTAATATTTAAGAAATAAACATTTTTTTAAAAAAAAAATTACATTTTTTATATGCTAACTAATAACACAATATATCAGAAAAGAATTTCTAGAAACCAGCAATTATAAAATAAATATGTTATTATTGAGAAATATAAGGTTTGTGAAAGACTTTAAGAAAATCAAATAAGTATATCGATGCTACTAGTTATAACTTAGTGTTATTATATATATATATATATTTTGGGTATAGACCTTAGCTATAAAAACATTTTTATTACATATTTATTTTTGATCACTCAATTCAATAATCCAAAGAATCTTTGAAAACATTTTTCTTATTTACAATTCAATAATATTTTACTTACAATCCACAGACATTCAATTTTCTTGTTGTTTTTTTATATCTCATTTCTTTTTATTCGTAAAGGAATAAAGTAAGAAAACATATTAAAAAAGCAAAGAAAAATTATAAAAAAAATATTTTATGTTTGAGAAATGGAATTCCTGGAAAAATCTTAAAAAGAAAAGACTAAAGAAAGTAAGAATAAAACTAAAAGGTCATTAAAGAACGACAAAACGACATTTTCTCAAACTAATGCCAAATCCTTTCCAAAACAAAAATTAATGAAACATGATATATTATCAGAAATATTTCTCTCTGTATTAATGATTTTTATTCAGCGAAGAGGGACTGCTGAAATCTCAAAATCAAAATGCGAACATCTCTTTTAAAAATATCAATTTTGAATAGCTTTGTTTACACTCGAAACGAAACACCGTCCAATCCAATTTTCCACAGAATACTTCGAATTTTAAAGCAATCTAACTTGTAATATATGACGAAAAATATAACATATGAATACAAAAGAACGATCCACTTAAAACAACACCATTTGTGAAGAGAAAAAAACCAATAGCGTCTTGAAGTTTGTTATCAATATCAAGGAACAGTACTTCGAGCGAGGTTTTCTTTGTTAGTAACTACCATGATAGAAATCCATTAACCAAAGGCCAATTTCTTGATCTGAAAGAGTTCCTCTCGTTTAGTTATGAGAATGCAAAAATAGACAACCTTTTAGAGCGGGAGTTTTCAATGTTGAAAAAGGGGAATGAACAATAATTCAACATCTGTTTTAAGCGTCCCTTTATCATTATTATTTTCGTTTCATTATTTTTCATTTTCTTCCTTTTTTCTTTTTCTTTTTTCTTTCTTTTTTTTCCGCCTCTATTCCATGTGTTGTTACTTGTTACCACTCTTTCTTTTCTGCTCGTTCTCTTGCTTATTTTAAAGAAAATCAATACATTTTTAAATTGCTTTCTACTCCTGGCTTGCATCTGATAAAGGTGATTTGGGAAGAATGTTAAAACGGGAAATCTAAGAGGGCGCACTGCTACGTAGAAAAACGTGCCTTGTTCTTTCATTAAATTAGCTATTGCAGATCTGCATTTTCTTCTGGATCCATTTGAAACAGTGAGAGGAGTTTGCAGAAAATGCGAGTTCTATTTTTCCTTTTTTTCTTTTCTTTTTTTCTTTTCGTTCTTTTCAAAATATATAGAGCCTTATTCGTGTTTCGAAATATACTGCGCCATGAAACGTCCCTACAACGGCTAGTTTTATTTATTTATTTTGTGTTGCTACTTAAATTCGGGCTTGCTTCTTTGCGCACAAAATAAAGGAACTCTTTTTCGCCGGGTAAATTGCCAAAAAATTTAGGAATTTTTACTCACTTATTTTTTTTTTCTTTTTCCAGTTTCTTCCCGTGCAATGCGTGTTCTAGATGCTAAATTTTTTTTGTCCGTGCTTATTTTTTCCTTCTCCTGTTACAAGCATTTTTATGTGCGGAAATGCAAAGAATTTTCTTCGTTAGGGAAAGGTGGCAACGGTCTCGTGTGGTTGTTGAAAATTCATTTATGCTAAGGTGTTCGGAAAATATTTTCCGAAGTAGCGAGTCACTCGAATGTAGAATTTAAAGCGTAAATCGTCGAAATGCCTGGAATTGCCTTCAAAATTCCAGAAACAAAATCGTTCAGGCAAGAAAATGTGTAGCACAAGAAAATTAAATTCGAGAATACCGCACACTAAAGTAGGTTTATGGTCCATAAAATGGCAGATGCGACCCGATAGAGCAAACTTTTCCTCAGTTTATTTCCATAGTTTTTAATGGGGAGGACCAAAAAACATTTATTTAGATCATTTTATTTAGACGTTCGAAGTTTACTTTGTAAGAATCAAAATTCATTAGTACATAAATTGTACTGAAAAAGAAGACAGCTGAAATCTTAGAGGAAATTGTCTTTTGGAATTTTTGATTCCTGATAAAAGTATTAAAATTGTATCCTGTAAAATAAAGAATGATATTTAAACTCATCTTATATACTGCCAGACATTTTGCAGCACGACATTGTTGTTCGAATCACATTCATTTCTAAACCATATCTCTGAAACTCCGGATGTAGCTATTAAATTAAAATGAGATATTATGTTGATTCTTATTCTGTAAAACAAACATATTAAGGCAAAATGTATAAAAACATCAACCTGGTTTCAGTGGTAAATGAATTTGAATAAGTGGTCAACAACTATAGCGAATCCGATGATTATTAAACAATCCTATACCATATATTACAAAATAAACATACTCTAAATCTTTGTATGGACCTAAGAAGGAATATTTCCCCATCCTTAATGACTTTTCCCTTATTCCCAAAGAGTAGTAAAAACGAGAACTGAATCGGGCCGCTTTAACTCAGCGTATTGATGGTGTCCCGCTCCCCAAAGGACTGATACCAAAGATTAAAATTCCCTTTTTGCCAATATAATGAATTTTTGTTAATTTTCGATTCCAATACAAAACCAAATTTCACATATAGACGAGGATTCGGTTTAAAATTTCTTCTGCAATAACTATTAATCCAGCAACAAAATAAAAGATTATTTCCAAGTAATTCTATAAAAAACAAGTGAGACATTGCACCTTAATTAAATATAAGTCAGAACATATGCTGCATCTCAACGAGATTACAGATGATTTTTTTAATGGTTCATTGGTACATATTTTCATTCTTTTTCTTTTCTTTTCTTTTCATTGGCAGGATAGCACTGGAACGGGTCTCAGCCTTTCTTTGAATTTCATGCCATGCCGTTCTGCTGATAGGTAAGGTTTTCCAATTTGTAGCCTTCATAGCTTAAATATGCTATTTTACCATGAATAAATCTTCTAATAATTACCATTTATTTTATGCAATGCTTACTGCTCCGTGGAATCCTATCCCAGGAGGCATATACTTCCCAAACAAGAATACCATAAATGACGTAAAGAACTATAGCATATGTTGCTGGAGTCAAAAAATATATTCTAGAGAGAAAATTTGTGAAATCAAATTATCGGATATTCCCCCCGGCTCTATTAATCATATTTTGCAAAATATTGTTAATACTTTAACATTAAGCGTAAGAATGTTGCTGTCTTCTGTGATCAAAACTAACCAAGTTATAAGTCTTTTAATATCATCATTTTAAACCATTCAATGGCCACTTTAAAGAATTGTTATGCGCTAATTGGCGGTTTTCTTCAAGGCTGATATTGAATCGTTTGAAATTTTGATAATCAAGGTTTCTTAACTGTCAATTTTAATCTTAGAAATGAGAAAAAAGGTCCAGAAAGGATTTTCTTTCTTTAAATAATTAAGGTGTCAATAATACTTTACCTAATATGAATTTTGGAAAACAGGAGGCTGTATAGAAAACTAAGTGCTTTTATTTTCTCAACAGTACGTATTTTATTTAACATCTGATTATTTTAATATCAGTTAAATTTTTTCTCAATTGCCAACTTTAACGGTTGTATATGGAAACATATGCCAAACTTTAAAGGCTTAAAAATTAGACATTGGGTCACTATTAAAATATCAGCCTGTATAAAAATTATGAGAAACAAAGCAAATCAACGAAAATTAAGAGCACTAAAAGCATTTAGACATTTAGAATATCAAGTATCATTAATAGAGTTTTAATTTTTAGGTTTTGGATGCATGTTTTCTGTTTCGTCTATCAGCTTAGACTTATTTGACGTATATGAAATCATACGGCGGCATTTATTATATTTAGGATGTGTGTGAACCTGTCATTTGTTGTGGCTGCGTTTGTCCCACATTGATTTATCATGATATAATCTTAACACTTTTATGACAAAATGGTATTCTTTTTTTTTGTTAAATAATAAACATGTGTTTTCCCCAAAACATCCGATATGTCTTTATAGAGCTAAATATAGACTAATAGATAATTAATAAAATTTCATTTACTTAGTGCAAATATTCTTATTGGAAAGTGAAATTCAATTGTTTTATAGGATGCTATAATTTGATCAAGGATATCCAACACAGAAAAAAATTAGCAGTTAATAAAATTTACATTTATAGCAATGCCTCAATTACTTAATATATTTATTATCAAGTAAAAAACAAGCAACTCACCCCCCCATTTTTTTGTGAACATTTAAATTATTTGGACAAATTTATGGTTAATAAAAGGTAATATTAGAGGTAATATTGAAGAAAAAAATTACCCGTTGTTATTCTAAAACCCCCATTCAATGTAATTTATTGTAAGATTTTAATTATTTTGGCATTATTTGAACAAATGCATTTACCAAAAGCCAGGTTTTCGTAAACATTTTATTTTATTTATATTCAAAATAAAGAGTATATATATATTTTATGATTTATCTCGGTGTTTTCATTTATGTTGGCCTGAGAAATGCAATGAAAATTCATTTTAATGAGCAAAATACATAATATGTTGATTCACAAATCCACAGCGAAAATTGCGTTTTATTAAAAATTGTTTTTAATACATTTCCTCCTTTCATGCAAAAGAACAGAAATTACACCTTAGGGAATAAAAACCAGTTTTACTTCTCATCACATTGTTAAATACAAAAGCTGTAAATAGACAAATTTTTATCATCATACACGTTTGAATATTTTGAAAACGATTTTATTTTACATATAAGGCTGTGATGTGCATATTAATGCAAAACTTTAAAATTCTCTAGACGCTTTAATAATTTTCTCTAAAGTATTAATATCTCAAATTACCTGCAATAAAATAAAAGATTTCAATTGTGAAATATTAAGCTACTGTGCTTCAATCCGGAGCTTTCATCTAATGTTACGTAAAAGCGTTCGAAAAGTGTAGGATTAAAATTACCTATGGAACACCCTCGAGATTTAACGGAACTGAACATGATTGCTTTGGTATTTTGGGGCCCTCAGTAGCAAGGGGGAGCGTTGCAAACCCTCTCTTCATTGAAGTTTCATAATTATTGAGAAGTAAGACGATATCCTCAGGGATTAGGAAAATTTCAGAATGGACTTTCTCGGCGATGAAAATCCCAGAGTAGGAAAAGTTATACTATTGAAAAATCGCAGTAATTTTAAGTATTTCCTTGAAGACTTTATAAATTTTGGTTCCGATAAAATTCACTACGGCGAATAGGTTACATTAAAATCTGTTTTATGGTGTAAATAGATTTATATTAGGTTGTGAATATGTTCAAAATGCTGATAGTCATTTTAATCGATTTTAATTAAGTAACAAAACACAGCACAAAGTTTCAAAGTATCCTCAAGATAATGAATTATTATTCAAAAATGAAGATATAATTTTTGAACATCAAAAACATTTAGAAGCTGGTACTTTATCTTTAAATAAGATTTTTTATTATATTATTAAAAATATCTTAGTTCTAATTGTCACCGAAAAATTAATGAAAGCTGTAATTGAAAATATCATGCAAATTGGTATAGTGCTTAAGAAATAATAAATAAAGAACCTTGTAATTTGCTGTACATTTTAGATAGAAATTAATAATAGCATTAAAAAAATTTTTGTTGTAAAATATTATTTAGCTTAAATGTTAACGAACACTTAATTCAAATTTAAAACACTGAAATCAGGTTAAAACCGATACTGATCCACTAACAGAAAAAAAAAATGTAATGTCGAATACCAAATAATATATTTTATATCGCATTGGTGAACGATAGTTACGAAATATAAATCTATGTCACGAATCTAGCATTTTTAACTAATCCTGTCGAGAGAATATATTTTTTATATTCCAATTGACACCAAAACGTGAAATAAAATTACTGTTATAGTCACAAAATAACAACTCTAATTTTATTGATTTTAGTTGTTGAGTTCACTTGCATGCGAAATTACCGATCAATTAACGGTCAATCGTCTGATAATTTTTTTTTCAAAATTTGATGAATATCTATATTTTAGATGCTGAATCTACGCATCACATTTTATTAGATCCTTGCTTTTTTTAATATTTAGTTCAATTGTACTCGAATAGATAGCCATGAAGAGAATATTCGATTCAAATTTACACATTTAATCGTTTTCCATAAACAAAATTTCATCCGCCTAGTTCAAATAGTTGTGAAATCATCATGTTCACAAACAGGCAAACGAAATATCAAAAATGTGATTTTTAGGCTCGGGAGGTCAGAAACAAAGAGATTTGTCAAAATCTCTAGTTCGAATGTTTTGACGATTATATTACTTTTTTTGTATTTCATATGCGGTAAAGTAAAAGAGGCTTATCTTAGCTGCTTGGAGGCAAAACAAAGGCTGCGTTTCGTACAATCTTAAATACCGCAGATCAAAAGAGCAGGGTATTTTTAAGCTCTATTTACTGCTATGTGAAAACGATAATTCAAAAATCTGGAGAATCTATTATGGAGGAATTTTATGTGCTTTCCACCGACTATTTACAGAAGAATCACTTTTTGCTTCTATTTGAGCTCCAAAATGAATTATAAACGAAGCTAAATGCGGGATATCTCAAAAGTATACAAAGTAATCAAGAAAGCAACTAAAAATAAATTTTATATTTGACTTACTTTCTTCGAAGTTTGGGATTTTTTTTCTTTCATTTTGTAAGTTGTTCAAATGTTACTTAATTTCTTTTCATTTTATATCTCTTCTACACCCCAAAACATATTTAATGAATGTAATCATACAAGCTCAGAAATCCACTTCAATTATATGTATGTTAACAACAGAAAATGAATAAATTTAGCATTTGTTATTTTACTTATTTTACTAAAATTCAAAAATAATAATATATATTATATTATATATATAAATAAATATATATAATATTATATATATAAATAAATAAATATATATATATTGCCGTTCATTCCAAATCAAACCCTGTATTTAATGATAAATATCATATACAAGACATATAACAGATATCAAAAATATAAACCATGTTTGTTCCCTTTTCATCTGTAAAACTGTTTACTGTTCAAAATCATTTTGTCTGTTAGAATACCACCTTTATTCACAAGAGACCAGAACTGCAAATCTTTTTTCTAAAATTGAGCAGTATATAACCATGAATATAACTAAACTTCCGTATTAAATTTACAAAATTACAACCAATACCAATTTTAACCATCAACATAAATCTTTATAAGGCGAGGACATATGGCAGAAACAAGAGAAACGACGAAGTTCCACCATTTCATGACATCAAGAAATATTGCCTTTCTACCAAATTCAACCACCCCCTTCCTCTACCGCAATAAAATCTCCCTTTTCGAACATTAATTAACCCTAACGATCGTGTCTCTGTGACCGTCACTGACCAAAGAAGAAAATGAGCAAGAACGTCACGTAATCTCAAGGGGGAAGAAGGGTCCGTACCAAAGATTAATCTCTTGATTTTACCTCCCCGACTTTCATTTCAAGGAAAGGAGCTCGGCCGGCCTTTTACACTTTTCCGCGTTAACTGCTGTCTTCACCACTCCCTCACCCAACCCCTGGAAGAGATGATCCCCTAATCTCGCGGCCCTCCCCCAAACCTTTTCACAGTCGCTTTCTTGGTTCTTTCGGCTCCCACTGGAGAGGTAAATCCCTTCCAGAACCTTGGAAAATAATTTTTGTGCAGCAAAAGCCTGCTCTTGTTGGGAAAAGTTTTCCCTTTTTTTCCCCTTCTCTCGTCACACGCTCGGTATTTTTGTTTTCTAGAAGAGGAATATTTCCGACAACGAAAAGATGCTTCTAGAAGAAGTTTTGTTTTCGCTTCTGAAGCTCGGTTGGCAGAGAGAGAGAGAGAGCTTGCCTGCTTTTGGTAACTGAATTTCGGAGATTTAGAGAAGCTTTTATTTGGGACCGAAACTTTTACTGAGATATTGTCTTCTAAAGTTGGGAATGTCTGTTCGATGTTTACGCCAATACGGCGAGTTGAAGAAATTCTTATATTTTGGATTTGGTACATTCTGAAACAAATGTATTAAGCCACAATATTTTCTTCTTCTGGAGATTTCTAAAGGTCAACAAATGTCAGAGGCATTTTAATTATGACAAAATATTTATTTTGACGTCTTAAGGATACAAGAGGAAAGTAATGGTTTGGTGATAACAAACTTGCAGAAAAACTAGAAACATAAGTTAAAAATAAAGCATGGTTTATTTTTATATACGAAGTATTTATCGACAAATTCAAAATGACAATTTCATTTTTCTAAAAAAAAAACGTTTTGTTTAATGAATGGATGAATAAACCAAAGACAATCACTGTACAATTTAGCTGAAGACAATCACAGTGAAATATAGTCAAAGACAATCACAGTAAAAAAGGATAAAAAAAGCTCCAATATAGGAAAAAAAACTCTGAAAATATCTGCATATCGACTACATCACAGTAATTAACAATCAGAAAGAAAGAATAAATATTAAATAAAGGATCTGCCATTAAATAAAAGAAATTTTAGTTATATCTTGATAGTTAAAATCCTATGTAACGAAATTATGAGATTCTATGAAAACGTACTTGAAACATCTGGCCATTCTATGCCATTGCCTTATTTTGGCTTCCATATATGGAACTATATTAGTTTGAAGTTTTTAATGCTTTTTCAAAAATTCATAAATAATTGCATAAATAATGGAAACGATCTATTCTCTATTGAGAATCATTTAGTGTGTTATATAATTCTAATTCTTATATGGTATAGAAAGAAGTAGCAACCAGATTCACAATGGAAATGTCAAGGAAAAAGATAGTTTAGAATTCTTACAAAGAATTGTATTAAGCTTATGAATTGAGTTGCATGTTCTTGATGTAAATTCAAACTAAAGTTTTTGGCCACTATGATGATATTCAATTAAAAAAATGTCCCTTTTTTTAGGGAAAGTAATTCAAGATAACATCAGACTTATACAATATATAAAGTAGAAAAATAAAGACAATGCTCAAAAGCATTTATTGATGTAACCCTTTAAGTAATACCAGAAATGCGTGAATTATCTTGTGTAGAAGCTTCTCTGTACAGCCATTTCGAGCATTGATTATGTAACAAATCAATTAAATACTGGTTATTATATAAGCAATTTTATTGCAAAAACTTCAATACATTTTTATTGTATATACAGATCAGATAACTAGCATGCCAGCCACATCAATTAATTGTCGAGAAAAGGGATATGTATTTGTTATTTTTTGTTTAAAGTTAGAAAATCTTTTTGCGCCACCTTCTGTCAAAAAGTTCTTTTTTTATCTACCTTCTTACAACATCTGATTTATTTCAGAAATAATCGCTGTTTCTGAGATAATTGCATTCGAACTTAGATCATTGCAATATGTTTTCGCAACCAACAGTTGATTTGGTGCGAAATAACAGAGCAAATACCAATCTTTAGGATTCTAGCATAGTTTGTAGTATGTAGTTTTTATATAATAATAAAATTTTCTATTAAAATTATTTGCATTTTAAACCTTGTGTCGTCTAAATATTCTATTCTTATTTTAAAAAGCCCCAAAGTTCATCATTCAAGATAAATATAAAGTTGCAAGTTCCGAAAAGTAACAGAAATCTGTGATTCTATCCAGTATTCTGGAAGTAACTTTTCTAAAAATAGAATGATAAATGATTAAAAGGTTATAAAAAAGTTATTTCACATCGTTACAATTTCGAAATGAAAAGAAGTACATATTTCTAAAGATATATCATACTTTAATTCAAAAAATTTCATTATCTACTTTTGAAAAAATGCTTATTTATTAAAAAAAAATATGCCTAACTGAGATAACAAATTTTAAATTGCTTTAGCTTAGAACAACATTGAACAGAATTTATGAATTTATCCATCTTATATTTGAGTATCCAAAGCAATCATAGTCTTCACATAATCTTCGAAAAAAAATGAAGACATTTTAAAATGTCATATTAGTTTTACCTCTTAATACTGAAAATACTTATCCGGAACAAATTACTCGAAACACATACCTACATACACAATAATTCTGCTCTAAGAAAAAAAAGAAACTCATGAAATTTCAGTGTTTTATACAAATCCGCCAGTATAGTGTCTTTTTTTTGTCATCATTTTTAAATTCAAGAGACGCACACGTAAAATAAAATAGAAAAGAAAGAAAAAAACTTACAGTCGCAGCGGAATCCTTCCTTGTTAACAAGATTGTTCAAAGAAACCAATCATACGTGGGAAACATGGAAGAGAAATTAATTTTTTGTCTTCGTTTATCTTTCGCAGGGGAGAAGATATAAGATGAAAAAAAGTACCCCGTAAAAGACGGAACAACTGTTCAGATTATAGAAGGACAAGAAGAAGGAGAATCTGGAGAACACAATCATCCAAGGAGTGAAAAAAATGGAGAACCTTAAAAACTCGCCAGAGAGTGGATGCAATGTAATCCTTGTGATGAGAAATGCGACCTCATGACGTATAGGATAAAAAGGGATCAGGGTTGATTGAAAAGTTCGTCGGTGCAAAATCTTCAGTTACGGGCGTGGTGGTAAAAGCGCAGGGCTTTTTAAGTGAAAATTTTATTTTTATCACGTAATTTTATTTGAGGAAGTGCATTGTGAGAAGGAAGGTTTTTATTTCGTGTAAGGTTTTGTGTAATGAGTTATACTTTCAGGTATTGACAGAGGTGACAATTCTTGTGATGGACCATTTATGTCCGTAGAATAGTCTTTAATTGGGCAGCATATTTATGAAAGTTTATAATATTGCTAATTTAAACAGCTATTCGAACTAAATTTGATTCGGTCACAGGTATGGTCATTATGTGATTATAGAAATACAATACACATTTGAGAAAGTGTTGCTACTTACTGAAAATATTTCGAATGTATTCAACGTTCATACACAATATGAACAATCATTCAATAAGTGAAAAAAGGGGAATCTTAAAAACTCGCCAAAGAACTGATACAATATAATCCTTTTTTTATAAGAAATGCGATTCCTTTACTTTTAAGGGTGGTAAATTTTTTTACAGGGATTGATGAAAACGTTGGTGCGCAGAATCTTCAATTGCAGTCATGGTGGTAAAAGAACAAGGGTTTTTAAGTACTATTTCAAATAATTTTGTTTGGTGGAGATAAATTATGATTAAAGATGAGTTTTCTAATAAAATTTGCATGAAGAATGAGAATATAATTGTTGTCCATTTTGGGAATGATTGTTGTGGATATCTAGGAAAAATTAAGCATTTTTTAAAATTTAGTATATATTTTTTTTAATATCATTTATTTTGCTACAGCTCATTGTTTAAATTCAATTGTAGTTGATGGATTTGTTAGATGGAAAACTGTATGTCACAAATGCCTTTAGAGCGCATATAAAAATTTTTAACGCTTATTTTCTGCAAATTGTATTTAACACAAATTTAATAGCTCGTCACATCACAGAAACGAAATTACAGGTCATTCATTAGCGTGCTAATTTCTACTAAAATAACGGAAGAATTAAACATGGTGTACGTGCTATATTGTTATGTTGCTATATACATGTCGTATACATGCATGTTATTGTTATGTTGCTGTATATATATGCTATATACATGTTGTAGGTACTATATATTGTGCTATTATTAACACAAACCATAAAAGAAATGTTTGAGAATCAATATGTCAAATATATTTTGTCTGTTATTTCAATTTCTAACAGATTTTAAATCAATATCGAGGACTAATCACGAGAAATATATCTCTAATTCTAGTATAACTAATCAGAATCGACGATCAATCACACCAAATACCTTCTAGATATTTCTATTTCAAGTAGTGTTTCATCTAAATCGAAGATCAATCATGGCAAGTAATTTTTCTGGCCTTTCTGTCTTAAAGAACTAAATTAGTATTAAGTATCAATCATGATTTGTAATATTTTTCTTAATATTTCTACTTCAAGTAGAGCTAAATTTAAACCAGAAGCTCTAAGTGCTCATTAAATTTAAATAAATATTTTCTACTGCCAGTAGCAATTAAATTGTAAGAAACGAATAGAATATTTAAAATTTCTAGTTTTTTAGGATTCATTGTGAATAAATTCAAATAAAGTTCAAGAAACGCCTGACTAGTAACTATCAAGAGAATCATCATATGGG
Source organism: Argiope aurantia (assembly GCA_026543865.1). Lineage (NCBI taxonomy): Eukaryota > Metazoa > Arthropoda > Arachnida > Araneae > Araneidae > Argiope > Argiope aurantia. The sequence continues at coordinate 80,926 of JAPMOR010004161.1, read as the reverse complement.
ATTCTCTTCCCGATTAATATTATTATACGTGGCATTAAAATTTCGGCTTCTTGTAAATCTAGAAAATAAAAAGAGATAAGAAGAAAAAAAATAAAGTTTCATGGAGTGGTATTCATTTTAATTTTTATTGTTATTTTACATTTATGATAAAAAAGATGAAATGAAATGAATTCATAATTTTATTTTTAAAATCTTGTTTGATAAAATATTCAAAGACAGAAAAGAATTACTTATACCTAAAAAGGTCAATTTACGGGAAAATATTTTTATATGGTAAAACAATTTTCTAAATGGTTTGAAGATAAGTATGTTTTATTGCCAGATGTGTAAATTTTTTTCATTGCTTATAGCAAAAGATTAAGAGAAAGAAAATCAGTATTAAAATACATGCCTCTATATTTAGAGAAAGCAATGTGTTGTATTATTAATAAATGCGTGTTAGTTCGTTTAATTAACTACTCAAACCTTATCAAAAATGATAGAAAAAGTAATAATGTAAACTCTAAATTGTAACATTTTAACATAATATATACATAATATCCTTATTGTGTAACTTTCAATTACCTAAAATAACTCAGTTAATTTAACATCTGAATTTTTTAAAGGAATTAATTATTGTATGCACCATTATAAGAAAAAATTTTTTAATTGTATTTATGATCAAGACAATAAAATTCAACTATTTACAAATTAAATTCAAACCCAGTATCTGATCAATTTTTAATAGAAAAATGTTTTGCCAGACCTTGAATACATTAAAACAATTTTATATTAAATAATATTAGAAAGGTAACGTTAAAAAAAAGCAAGAGAAAACGATCATTAAGCTTTATTATTAATATCATTATCATGCAATTAAGTATAAAATAATATTTATATTATTATTGTACCAAATCAAATCATGAAGCTATTATGCTATTATAGACTAATTAAATATTTGTGTAATGTTTGAGAAGACCCAAGCAGGATTTTAATTTTTTAGGAATAATTAAACTCTAATATTTTTTCCTTTATTAAAGTATTTATAATTATAACCAATATACCTAGAATACAGTCGATAAAATTTAAAAAATGATTTACATGACACTATATTTAGTTAGGAAAAAAATAAATTTTATTCTAATTGTTAAACTTTCAGTTTTTTTTTTTTATCTTTTACACATCTTAACACAAATAACATTTATTTTAACAGCATATTCGTGGACAAAAATTTTTTTAAATAAATATCAATCCTAAATAAAACAATTCTGGAAAAGAAATTAAGTTTCAGAGAAAAATATAAAAACCATTCCAGCTACATATTGTTTTTAAATCTAACAAAATATAAGTTTAAAAAAAGGTTTAAGAAAAATAATTAGCCAGATGTATCACAAGTCTAGCATTTTATTAGAGAATAGAAAATCTTTCCTTCTTTCTTTGAAATCAACTCTTCTTATCAAACGAAAAGTTTCTTTCCACACTTTCCTTGAGTTCTGTGTTCTCTTTTTACACTATATAAAAAGAAAATCATCTCGAAAAAATAAGGCACTAATTCGCTTCAATTTAAAAATGGATAAAAAAATGAACAGGACAAAATAATAAATGTTAATTAAGAGTTTTCCTGTGTATAAACTTTATCGCACGTCTCATTGAAATATTTATTTTATCGCGATGTTAATTAATAAGACTCTGCGAATTTAATTATAATTCTCCTCTTCCGGAAAATAAAGAAGTTCAACGTTTTACGACATTTGTTCGAATAATTCATCCAAGTCTTAATTATGATATTTTTTCCAAAAGCTAATCCGCAATTCTAGCTTTCGAAATTTTTTTTTCTTTTAAAAATAAGTATTAAAGAAATGAAGAGAGAAAGAAATATTGAAGAACCGCGGGCGAAATTGAATAGGTTCTTTTCCAAGATGGCTAAAAGAATTAGAACTCGGAATAGAGAGTTCTAAAAGATAGAAGATGGGGAAAACAGATAAAAAATGTAATTTACATCATCATTGAGCAACTAATTTCGTCCATGGACCTAATGATTATTAAAAACTGCCTCATATTCATTCTTTTTAAGTGTGAAAAGAATAACTTTTTGGAACGAAAGCTCTGGAACTTGCTTTCTACCATCTCTCTGCAGACAGCGCCCTCTGTCGGAAACTAAACAAATCTAATTAGCCAAGAGATTGGTGGCTGAAGTAGTTTCCGTTAGCTCTGGAACCACCTGAGTTGTTATCGCTACATTTTGCATACTAAATCAAATCTGTGTTTCCAATTAGAACGTGGTCTGTTCCGGCTATGTGCTAGAAGCAAGTGCCGGTTTCTTTCATGGTGGAAATTGAATTATCCGAAGTTAATGACGGAATCTTTTGTGACACATATTTTAACTTATTCTTTAATGGTGTAAGTAAGTTCATATCTCCCCTGTGCGCAGCAGCCTTGTTCTAATGCGTTGCAATTAAGAGTCAAGGGAATAAATCATTTTTCTTGAGCTTAATTGTATTATTGTTGTAGATATAAAGAGTCTTATAGAACAAAGCAGGTCACTAAATTTATGCGATAGTGATTCAATGAATGTAGAAAATGTGTTGTAATATTAAAGATAAAAACTTTGATACTTATCATGAATGCACTCATTACTTTCTTGTATAGAATGCATACAACTGAAAACAATTTAACTGAACACATTTTTGGTCCAAATTGGATTTAGAATTTAGTGGATAACTAACTAGTGTATCCATATAGATAATAATATTGGAATAACAGCTAAAAAATGCAGAGAGCTTAACTAAACACATTTGGCATGTGAGTATCGCAACGAAATTGTATATTTCTGTTCAATTTTCAGCAAATTCGTCAATGGAAAGTCTGCCTGTTAGTTCATTTGAAACTGGCATCATATTCAAAAAAGCAACGAGCTAGATGAATGAAATGTAACATATGTTTTTATTACCTGAATTGTTTATATCGCTCAAAATTTGGTTTTTCAATCGGCAAAAAGGAAGAATTTCAAAATGCGTATTCCATTTTTACCACTATATCACGAAGAACAAAATGCGTTGTAGTGAAAGCTTATAAGCCAGTTAACAGCTACGCTACCCGAGCAATTGCTTTTGTATAGTAGCCATGTTACTCGGCTACGAACCATAAGGTCCCAGGTTCTATCATCCACCACAGCTTCATGTTGTGATAGTATATGAGAAAGTGGAAGAAAAAATATTTTCATATTTCATATTTTTAATATACTCTGATGCCAATGTCAAAAGTATTCTCTTGTTCTGACGGATTGGCGGCTAAATTTTGAACAAATAAGAACATTCGATTCAGACTGATATTTTTTGAGATATTGAAAAATGCGCAATGGAAAGTAAAATACAGAGGAACAACAGAATTATAATTAATATAATCTTGTTAACTCCCTTAATTTTTTCCTTGACATATTTTGATTTTTCTGCTGTTTTCTCATTTTAATTAGAGACTAACTTTCGCGCTTGGGTACCTTAGAGAACGCTTTTCAATTATTATATGCATTTTCTCTAGTTGAATTAAGGTAGATTGATTTATATATATTACTGCTGGTATATCGTGGACTTTAATTATTTTTTTATTTACAATCCAATTGCTTAGAGTAACTTCTTTATATCCATGATTCCCTCAAATTAATAAAATAAAAAAGCTTTATATTTTAATATTCATTTATATGTTTTTTTCATTCTGTATGTAAATGCCCCTAATGGAGACCAGTATCACGATATTACAGCATTATTAAAAACATCAGGTTCTCTTTCAACTGTCTTTCAAATTTCATAGAATTGTAACTTCACTTTTTTTTTATTAGTATAGTAAACTAGGTAGATGTGAAACGGAATCGATCATCCTTAGTGTTCAACAACGAAAAAAAAAAGCAAGCGAATATATATTCGATGAAACAACGAAATCAGTTTGAATTCCAGTGTAACAATGTAATCTTTTGTTAGAAAGTAAACAAAAATTTTTTTAAAATGGTCAAAATTTAGAGAAACATTTCACTAATTAAAAACAATACATACGTTTAAAAAATAACTTGCTTATATATAACTTTTTTTAGCAAATAGAATCATTTTTATGCAGTAATAGTTTAGAAATTTATTGCAGATAAAACCCAAAATGTAATTAAAATTTCCAAAAAAAATCTGTCTAAGGGTCACATTTCCTTCCTTCAAATTATATATGTGTTCATGTTTGGTATTTATAAGTCAAATGTATGATATATATTACGCCAACTCAGGCACAGATACACACATGTACACACTCATTCATCTATATTATTAATAAAGATATAGATTATAAAATTGCATACAAATAGCAATTCAATTACTTAAAAATAATATTTGAAGTTTTTCTGAAGTGGTCTATGGTCTAGACTGGCAGATTACATATTGGAGACGAGAAATCATCAAAGATGATCTGCGCATGTGAACTTTGCTCAGGACATCAATCGAATATGAGGCATTCTTTCTCAAGACAAATTATCACGCAACGTGTTTTTGTTGATTCCTTAGATTTATTTCAAAACCAGCTATTTTTTTATTTTTGAATTTTTTTATGAGAATACATTTTTTTTAGAATTTTACTAGAAAGATAAAAAATAAACAAGAGAAAATTTATTATTTGAATGAAATTAATTTTATAACTTTTTTACTCTTATAAATTGTGTAATGCGTTATGACATCCGTTTGGGCCAAAAATCATTGAAAGCCCTCCACAGGTCTACCTTGAAGTAACAAAATTTCACCCACAATTACTTCTTGAGTACCAAAAATTTTGAAAGCGGTATTAAAGATTTTAGTTGGAGTTTTTATTAAAAATAAATATAATTTTTTTTTCATAATTTTGGAATATATTCTTGGACAATAACCATTAATAGGCCAACTTCAAAGACTAGACTTTTTATTGAAACTAATTTTATTTTCGCACTATGTTTTTAATATCGATAAATTTAGAAATATTCTTAAATATATTTTGCAGGCTTGCTTTTCATTGTTTTAACAACTGAATTTATATAAACGAGCAAGGAGCACGAGCACGTTTTATAATTGGTATAACTTTAAAATACGAAAACAAACCAATAATATCTAAAATATTATCATACTATGATGTTTTTATCTAATATTTTGTATCTCCCCTCCCCGCCCAATATTTTTTACGAAACATGGAAACTTGATGTTACATGTTTCACCAATACTTGATTTAACACTTTAGAAAACCTTAAAAAATTTCATTTGAAATAAGCTAACACATTATTCAAAATTTCTTGTTATTTATTACAATCTATAAAATATGTTTTCATTTTTGATTGAGGATAAATCCTCTTTTCTACAAAACTTCAAGATGAAAGTGATGTGATCTGACAAAATAATCTGTTTTCAAAACTGCGTACTAAAAGTCATTTTCCTTATAACTTACGATTTTAAATGTGTTTATCTTTTCATTTATCTCAGAATAAATCCAATAAAACGAATGATAAACTTTTTTTAACAGCACGGAGGGCCTCAAATGAGATCTCGAACTTAACCAAGTGAAGACGGAAACTGGTGAAAAAGAAGCAGTTCTTGAAATCCATCAAAACCAGCCACGCGTTAAAAAAAGTTTCTGCCAAGTTTACTTAGTAAAAGTAAACAATAAGGATAAAACGATATAAAATTGTAAGAAGGATAAAAACACGTTGGAAAAAATCTCGCGGATATACTTTATGAAAGTAAATTTTATTATTAAGTAAGAAGTCCTGTAGTAAAGTGATAAATATAAACAGCAAGCGAAGCAAGATCCGTTTTTCATTCTTTATCCAATTCATTTTATTTATTGCAGAAATCAAATTTCAGTTTTTCTCAATCACGATGTACGAAGTTTAGATTTTTATTTATTTACTTTATTTATTTATTTGAGCTCTCGGAGTAACATTCTCAACAGCTCCGCGAGATGTGTTGTTACCCAGAGGGAATTTATGTTACGAATTGCCGTTGGAGAAATTACTTTCTTCATATTTTATTTTTGCTGTTAGTTTTATTTTAACTATTCCCTCATGTTTCAGTTTAAATATGATTTTCATTTTCAGATGGCAAAATGATTTAAAGATCATCAGTGGAAGATTTTATAACCCATAGCGATTCTTTCAAAAGCATTCTTCCTTTATCATGTATATATTTTCTGCGGGAGTAAATAATTTTCTTTAATACAACTGATATGTCATGTATTATAAGTAATCGTGTCAGTTTCTTGTGATAAAATAGTACTTGGTAGTATCGAAAACATACTCAAATATGTATTTTGTTTCGGAACTGCAAGAAAAAAATTCAACACGACAAGCTGGACGGCAAAGGCAGGTTCCTTTACACCTAAGTTACTATCTGGCAAACATAAATTTTTGATGTTAAAAAACAGAGCTTGAAAATTACTTTTCGTAGTTAACTTCTAAGATATTGCAGTCATCGAAACACTTTAAGTACAAAAGTCGTTCGTCTTAAGTAGGCATTAATATGGCTGGTAGGATTTACTTTTTCTATCTTCAATATTAAGAAAGCTATAGCGAAATGAAAATATCATCCGCCCACTATTTCCACCTCCTTAGATGTGTCATTTACGGACTCGTCCAAGACTTTTACATTTTTAATAGCATATTCCAAGCCAGTTAAAATGCACACAAAATTACTCTATTTATCCTGTTCAAAAGATAGCATGGGCCAATCGTTATACGCATATAACTTTTGAACGAAGAGTGATTTTGAATTCTAGGAACCATGATCGATGAAGAATTGCAGAAATTTTTCCAGAGTTTCATCCTGAGAACCATTGCAATACGCAGTTTTTTTATAAGGAATCTACTTATAACAGTTTAGTTTGACATACTTATAACATTTAGTTTAAATCTAAAGTTTGAGCTTAAATATCGACTTATTTTCAAATACAAGTATGAAGATATGGGATATTCTAAGATCATAAATAGTTCTTCCATACTATACCAGTATATAATTAGTATTATGCTTTTTAGTATATAGAATACTGTTTGCAAATTACATGATATTTCAAGAGAGGAATGAAGAAAAGAATCGTTCAAATTGCTTGACATGAAAGGTTACTTGGTAAGAGCTATTAAAAATGGCACGAAATTATTTCTTAGGTAATAAGAACTCACTAAACAAGGATTTACAAAATTTTAATTGGAATTTTTATTATTTTACACAAGTTAACATATACGTTAATTATAGGCTTCAATAACTAGGGCACGTTTTATTTAGCCGAAACCATTTATAAGAAAAAAAGCATTTTAAAATTTAAGAAACAGCTGATAAATGATATCAATTGTATTTCCTTATTATGTTCGACTATTTTTGATAAATTTTTCGACAAATGTTTTAAAGTATAATTTAGTACAATAAATTTCAATGCTTTAGTTACCGAATTTATGCACATGTTCTTAACGATTACAAGAAACACGTTGATTTAAATATATGTGAAGTTTATTATTTCTATTATAACAAATAAATTAAAAAAAATATTATAATTATATACGAAGCTGACTTTAAATATTGCCGAGATACAAAGGTTCTGATGCATTACACAATCTATAAAAAAGATAGTATTGTGAAAAACATTATACAGTCAAATCCTTTTGATGGAATTTAGCACTGCGTGGGAATATTAACCCTTTCCATTACTAGACACAACATGATCTTTTAATGACTAGTTCATCATGATATACTCATCTACTAGTGAGCTACACTCATCATGGAATTAAAAGTATGTCTGACATCTATAAAATTAATTCAAAAGTGGTACAATTTTGAAAATTAAAAAAAACTGATTTTTTTCACTGCCATTTTAAATTATGCAGAAGTTGACTCGAATTAATGGTACTGTATTGCAACTTTTTTTTAGAATTAAATCGAAGGAGAACATTCAAACAATCATTTTGTAACTGAATAGAAGTTGAAATATCGTTCAATATATCAGACGTTAAGTTCAAACCAAACTACATTCCAAGTCTGCATCGACTCATTAGTGAAAAGAGTGGTTCAATTTAGTGAGAAATGATATGAACCTTAAGAAAATAATAAAAATCCTCAAAAGAATAAAAAAAAACTGCTAAAACAAAAGTTGAAAATTTGATGCATTGTCATGCGTTCAACTAGCATATATTTTAGTTATCTTTTCTGTAAATTCGTGTTTCTTTCCATTGAAACTCCATACTTTTTTTTTCAACTCAAGCTCTATTATTCATAACAGCATTGTTAAATATATTCAAATATACGTAACCTTAAATAAACAATACCTAAATTTTTACATTATTAGTATGTCATCAGGGATTAATACATAGTTAAAATTGCAGTATGTTTCAAAACGTTTATCGAAACACGAAGATTTGCGATTTCAGATATTCAGTTCCGTTGCATCAGAGAATTATAAGTACAGTGTATTTTGAAAAGTGTAAGCATGTATATTCGAAGTAAATTTTTTTAGAAAATGTTTATCTAATTTGTGAAACCATAGCTTTTGAAACATAGATTAAAGACGTGTAGAAGCACAATCTGATACAATATTTATTTCAACAATATTTTTAGAATGTGGCTTTCATATACAAAAATGATTCTTTGACGTACAATAAATATACTTGGAGCTTAAAATTATACAACTTGTATGACGTTCAAAACATTAAAATTTATGTTTAACGTTTATTTTCATCACGCAGAATTTTACGACGAGTCTGTAAGATATGCCGTATGTGTTTTTATTTTATCTGTATAGAATTTGTAAATATATATCATTGGAGGCATAAAATGGCTCAACACCAAAGTTCTATAATTTTAAAAATATGAATGTTTCAGAGACAAGTGCATTGGTTATGAGCGAAAAATATATCGTATGTGATAGCATAACAGTTTATTCAGAATAATGTTACTGAAGATGGTTAGGATCACATATGCATTTCTGTTCTACAAATAAATGAATTATAATTTTGAATAAAAGAAATATAATACACAAATAATATTTATTGAATTGTCAGTTGTGTTTTTTTTTAAAAAAGATTGCTTCATAGAAACAGCTTTTTATAAAACTAATAATAATGTATTATATCTGGATTTTCGTATGAACTGCATTGGAAATTGGACCATTGTTGTCGAATAAAAAGCCATTCTTCTGGAATTTTTTTTTTCGTAAAATGGACAAATTTTTATCCAAGCGTAAATTTTCTTGTGAAAATCTTTCTCTGCATTAACGTTTTCACTCTCTATTTTTAGAATAGAAATATAATCAATAAAACTTAAACCGCGTACCAAAGGGAAAAATTAACTCTATATACTTTTTCATAACCATATGCAACAAAAAATAAAGTCGTTAAAGAAAGGAACTGCAAGAAAAATAATAAATCCATCCATTTAAACTTGAACTAAAACTTAAAACTTATATGATTAACGATTAATTTAAATTTACTTTTCAGTTATTTCTAACACGCTCGAACCAATATCATTGGAGAGAAATACGATGAACCTTCACTGATAAAATTTTGAATCAAAAGTAGAGGGAAACAGGAATTTGGCGACCCTAATATATTCAATAACATATAGCGACTCTTTATTCTATGTGAAGATAGAGAAAATGCATTGTTAGAGCACTTGCAATAAAAAAGTAACACACAAGCAGAAAATAGACGATAAACAATCGTAAAAACACACAAACAATAAATTGGTAATAAACAACCTTGACAATACAAAGCGCTCATGAAAAACTCGCATGAAAGAGACATCGCTCAGCTACTCACTCCTCTCGGCACTCTCAACTTACTCAATACAAACTCTTTCAGCCTTTTATAATATCAGTAATAGGGCAAAGAAGTTTCTAGGAAGATATCATAACTTCGTTCCTAATCCATATACAGCCAAAATTCCAGAAGTTACAGGAATTTTCACTTTTGTCTCCAAAGTCGCAAAATTAAGCAGAAATAGTAGCCAAGTTTTTTTACAAACACTGGCGGGGAGTCATTACTCTGCATCCGTTAAAACAATATTACAAAGGCTGTATTACATAAGATATTTGTGGAAGTTAATTTTCTCTTCTATCTGAATTATTTTAAACATACAAGAATTATATTTGTTTGCTTATCAGCTAAAAATTTATTTTTAATTTCAAACATAAATATAAAATCGAAAAACATAGATCTGAGAACTGGTATCGAAAACAGTAACCTTATTGAGGACTATCAAATACATCTAGAGTTCTAGTAGTTAGTTCCCGATAGCGAGAAAAATTTTAATTGGCTCTGTAAAACGTAATTCTTATCTTGATGGGGAAATATTTCTGAAGATAAAGAATCGTTTTTCGACAGATACTATTCTACTTATACCTCGTTATCAAAACATGAATATATTTGTTTATCCATACCTTCATGCATTTAAATTAATTGTATTAAAAGCAATGTATTCCGAGACTACGAAATGTTAATTGTCTGACTGATATGAAGAGTTGGCTCAAAATTTTTAAGAAAGAGAAAAAAATATTTAAAATTTTTAATAATATCTATAAAATATTCACTGCCATTGGAATTTATCGTTTCATTTTGAAGCAACTCGTAGATTATTTTGGGATTTACTTTTTAATTTTGATAGAAGTGAGAAGTGAATGACACTTGAAACAGTAATTCTTTTCCTCTATCGAAATCAAAACCACTCAGACATACTATTACAACCGCGAAACGGTTTTCCGCTGTCTGGTGTAACAATAAAAATTATTACCATAAGTCGATTTTTATGGTAGCTATAATTACAACTTACATATTGTGTAAAACACTTAGATATTATATTGGTATTTTAGCATTATGAATTTTTTATGGTATTTGTTATTCAGCGTCAAAAAAGGAAATCTTTCAAGAAGAGAAAAAGATAAAATGTTTCTGAAAGTAATTTGATTGTACAGATTACACCATAATATATTTAACATTTTATTAATAAATAATATACATATTTTGTGAAAATATTCTTATATTGTATTCTTTTTTTCTCATTTAACAGCTTGCAGTTTTGTGATGCGAGACTTTAGTTTAAATAATTAGTTCATAAAACCTTTAATAATAATTGAAATTTTAGACATTAGTCAATACTGAAAGACCCAAACTCCCGTTGTACAAAACTACGGTGGGTGCTCAAGACGACTGGATATCCCTTAAAAGTTTCTTGCCTTTTCGTTAAATGGCTTAATTGATTGTATACCGGGGAGGCATACTTAGTTCTTTAGAAGCTCTCCCTGATATGTTACAGGAATAGAGATGTTATCTGAGGATGTCTGAGCAAACATTTGTTTTACTGTCATCGGCTAAGCGGGGGACTCTCGCATATATATCAACCCCCTGAAAAACTTGGTTTACCATGGAGGTTTTTGAGGTGGGATTTAGGATAGATATTTTTTTAAATATTTGAAGCAGAAATTCTGACATTTCAATGTTTTGAGGTACGAGAATTCGAATGATTTCATAAGCGAGAGGGAAAATTTATTTCTTGGCAAGTACAAATTTGTTAAATATTCGAAATTAAAGCTAAACGTTTTTAATTTAAACGTTTTATTGATCCATTTACTAAATATTTTCATCGTTGAAAATGAGTAAAAGAATTGAGATGCAGTTTAATTGTAAAGATATAACCCATTTAGATTGATTGTTTAGTCTTTGAACTGTCACTTGGAAAAGTAAACAATAGCCGATACACTCTGGCTCTGATGAGTTGGTGGGTGTGATGTAAGAATGGTATGATATCGGGCGAGTCGATTTAGTTAAGAAATAGAAGCACATCAAAATTTCCCTGATCTGGCTGCTTTTCTCCACTTCATAACACTCAAAAAAGAAATATTTATAAAATGAGAAAACTTAGAGAAATCGGTTAAATGTTATCATATTTATTAAAGCTCTATTATTCTTTTCAACCTGCTTTCCATTTTTTTATTTTTCCTCTTTTTTCTAATGGTATTCATCAACATACTGTTTAAGATCAGCTGATAAATTGTCAAAACCGTTTTATCATTTACATTTTTCTTTATAATACGGTCAAATTCATCAAAGTATTTTGATAATGATTTAATAATTTAATTCTAAAAATAGATAACAGTATTAATAATTTGTTACTATTATATATAGTAAAATTTTGATTTAAAAATTATAAATTTAATACGAAATTAATTGCGAAGTATAATTAGTAATTTAATTATGCTATGTAAATATGTGACATTTCTGTTGGAAATTTTGACATAAACAAAGAACATTTAGAATAATGTTATCTAATTTATTGATGTTTCAGTACTCAGCGCGAGAATTATCTTGAAGAATATTAACAACTCTCACAAACTTTTTTCGAAGAAAAATGTGACTAGAGGAATGATCTTAGGCGTTGTATTAAATAGTGTAGAGGTTTTAATTTATAAGACTATAATTTAGATGAATAAGTTGGAGGAAGATAAGATTGTTCTCAGTTATAATAGCAGCAAATATTTTAATAACATCTACGACATTTAGCATAAGTTACTACGAGGCGATGCATTTTAATGGCTATATATTTGTTAATGTATAAACGGTTCATAAATAAATCTTTTTAATTAAATTTTGTGCCAGCACAGAAGGGAATTCCATCTATAAATAAGAATTACTTGAAAGTTCTTAAGTTGAAGAAAAACATCGTTTTAGATTCGTGATAAATTATGTCGCAAAATTTTAAGCCAAAGGAAAAACAGACACTAACTTTATACTAAAGAAAAAAAACTATTAATTTTCTTCCAGGCTAATAAATAATAAACTTAATAATAATAAAAAAAATGTCCTCTATCTCTATTATCTCTGAGGAGCGTTTTTATTTTAGGAGCTTTAAAATTAAGTAGCAGTTTCTAATTTATTCACTGTCACGTACGTAGGAGTCTAAACTTACTTTTAAAAGCAACTGCCTTTGTATAATGTTTAAGTAGAGATTAAGAAAAAGATAGATTCATCTTGAGTTGGAGGAAAACATAAATACAAAAAATATACGACAATTTACTAGCATAATCCTTATAGTCAATTTTTTTTCTATTTAGTAAAATATATTTCTTCTGAAGATACGGTAATTTTACTAAAATTGATTTTAGTTTCTCACATATGAAGTTAATACTCATGCTACTAAAAATATGCAATATTGCTTTCCTATGCAGTTGGTCCCATAGGAAGGAAGAATTCTTAAATAGAGGAACAGAAGAATTCTTTGATAAATAGAAGAATCGAATATAGAAGAATTCTTGGATAGACAGAATAATAGAATATAGAAAATTCTTAGATAGACAGGAGAATAGTAGACAGAGCATAGAAGAATTCTTAATAGATAGAAGAATTACAAAATATCACACCTAAAAAAAGATAAAGATTTCAAAATTCTCAAATGCCATCGAACATAACAAATACAGTTACAATTTAATTTATTTCAAAATCATGTCGGCACATGGGTTAAATTACATTAAAAATCCAAATTTCCAAGAAAATATAATGTTCTGCTTTATATACAGGTTGATATCAAAATTTTAAGAGACAAACATTAAGAATAGGTCAAGTATTCAGCAAAAAAAAATTAATGATCGTGGGAGTAAGGATACAAATCAGAAGCAACGCGGTGGGTAGTTTGCTAAAGAATTAATTTAAAGAAGCGAAGATACCAAATACAGCACTGATTTAACGAAATACGGATTCATAAAAACACAACAAACTACTGTCAAAAATAACATATCCCATGCAGCACGACATATATGGAACAGATACAATCGCAAAATATCAATAATAAACATCTGCAGTATTTAACAAGTTGGATGCTATGTGACTCACCGATGATTCACATATCTAACTAAATGAACTTTTCTCAAACAACAAAGAAGGAAGTGTCTGATTGGATGGTCTGAATTAAAACTGAGTCAAGACAGTCGGTGGTTTAAATGTTTAAATGACTTACTTTCGGAATATATGCATTTTAACACTGTATTCATTAAATTGTATTTTTATGGTTTTATAAACTTCGTTAAATTTATTTTGTGTCGCACAATTTGTATGGTGTGTCTTTTTCTTTTATCTAACCTATGGACAGTATTCTGTAGCCGTTTTGCATTTGAGACCATACATTCTACTGTAGAATATTTATGTAGACTTAATATACCATTAATTTCGTACTGTGTTTTCAGACAATATCTTGTAAATTTACTCACAAATAACATTATATATAGTGCAACAAACTATAATAAAAATGGAGCTTTTTACTTTTATCAAATATGTGATAAGCAAAAACTTACAAAATCCCTATATACACATCACTTACTACATTTAATGGTTTGAATTTGCTATTAAAAGCAATAATTAAGTTACTCTCTCCAAAGACAAATTATACCAGTGATATTTTTTGCCTTATTTTTACTTAAGTTATGCGCTTTTAGGATTAATTACTTTTTTACCCAACACTGTTTGCCTTCTCATTATAATAATTTAATATTTAATTCTCTGCTTTTTGAAATACCAGGACTTCATTTTGTTCCACTCTTTAATTATTTCTGGCGTTTTTTTTTTAAATTTTAAAAGCCAAGTTTTAATCCTTACTTTTTTCTTTTAAGAAGTAGTTGGTTCTTAGTTGCTTTCGCCGCAGTTAAAAAATAATTATTCTGAGAAATAATCTTTTCATTTTCGGTGCGCTTCAGTTATTACTTTTTTTTCTTTTTAAAGTATTTAGGAAACTTGAACTTAGGCAATTAAAATGTGAAAGCTTTAAAACGAGCCATCTATGCCCAGAAAACATCAAACATCTGAAAATGTTTAAAATATATTTGCAAATATTGGATTTGAGTAGCGTGTAAAGTAATTCTTATTTAAGGAGCTTTTTTCAGACAATAAGCAATTAGATATTATAAAATGACTAAAAAATAATAGAAATGAGCACTCAAAGCCTCTAATTATTTTTCTTATCTAGTGGCTTTGAAAAATATCTTTTAAGATGAATTAAGGAAATTGTATTGAATAATTTATTATTAATTTTTTTATATAACTTTAGTTTATGCCAGGATTTGTATTGTTTGGGGAAAAAAAGGAGTTCAAACCAGAAATAATGCGCATTGTTATTAAATAAACGATAAACTACGTAAAACTCCACCTTGAAACCTATTGCATGTAAACTATAGGAGTTTACTTAGCAAGAATTGGAGAAGAAAAAAAAACAGTCTGTCCGATATACAGCATGAAATGTGGGTAATAACGATGAACTCAATGCTAATTTCCTATTGTATTTTTTTTCTGAAATACAATATAATGTTAATACATTGCGTACGAGTCATGAGATATCACATTTTCATGTTTTTGGTTAAATGGATGCATAACCAACCAGAAGCAAATATTTAATGCATTAAGAATTGCAAAGAAATCTGTAAGACATACGCCTAGGACAGCACATCTTTAGGCAAAATTGTCCGTTGGAAAATCATCATAACTTTGTAATATATGAAGCAATAATAGACGGGACACGCAACACGAGAAAACTCGTGAGCGGTCCGGAACAGATGGGACGCAAAACACGAGAAAATTCGTGAGTGGTCCTTAATGTCTTAAAACAAGATACTGCTGTAAATCGTACCATTGCACAAAGGTACTTTACAAAATATCACACTCTAAAGCATTATTCCAATTTGTGAAATAAATTACAGTTAAAATCTAAAAAAATCTTATATAATAAATGCATGTATAAAATATATAGTAATATTTAAGAATATTTTAAGTAAATATAATACCAAATGCAAATTAAAAATGTGCATAAATGCCTCTTTTTGCTTCTTAAGCATGCTTCTGGAGCGTTCAAAAATGTGGGGATCTTGGGAGTGCGTTGAGCTAGCAGAGCGCCGTAGGCAATTTGATTAAATTTAAAGTATTCTCTTTCAAAAATTCCAAAATTTATGTTATTTGCTCTTTTATATGTCACTAGCCTTCACTTTTGATTTGAAGCTATCAAGATTACCTTTCCGGGAGGATTACATTGATTGACTTTGATGCTTCATTTTGCAAATTTAATCAGTTAACTGTTTCGACCTCTTTTTAAGATGCGTATCTAAATTGTCTCGCAAAAATTTAGCGACGAGTATAGTCAAACACACAGGTTGTGTAAAATAAAATTATGTAGTTATGAAATGACTTTTATTTTATATTTCAATATGAAATGACTTTTATTTTATATTTCAATAATTCCATTTATATATTTACTTAAACTAACATAGATTTTTTTGCATTTGAATGAAAAGAAGCATAAAAAATTATTTTATTATTTTAATTTTCTGTTAGATAATCTTATTTGTTCCTTTGATCGAGTTGACCTCAAAATATTTTAAACATCTCGAAATTTACGAATAAGCTTGAGTTTTTAGTAACATTGTATTTCAAACTACAATTTTCACTACTTATTACTCCTGACAAATAAACTAGCCATAACGCAAAATGTTGTACTTTTTCCATGCCGGGTGTACTCGTCAAAAACAGTTAATGTTTGCTCGCAATGATTTTGTAAATTTTTTTGAATGATATTTACACTAGTTCAAAATTATGTTACAATTTGTTTCAAAAATTTGTACAAAATCATGAAATACCAACAACAACAGACTAAATTTAAAGGGAAAAAAATCTGGAAATATTGATTTAAAATTGGAACATGCTAGATTTGAACTAAATCCTATACGAAATGTTTCGTAAAAACACTAGAGATTTAGATATCTTTATATATATATATATAATACAGTTTCATTTTTGTTTCTGGAAATTGCCTTTTTCTTTATAATATCCAACCCACTTTAACATGAAATCGAGTTCATATTAAACCCCCTTTGCTTCTTTTATACACCCAACTCTCATTTCTGAATCTGAACCAACCAAGATGATCTGCCAGAAGAAATCTACCCAACCTACCCAAGTTCATCTCACTGGATGCATAGTCTCTCTCACGGGTCCTGATGGAGATTGATAGACTGCAACACTAGAGAGAGACATATGGCATTTGAGACACCCCACTTTCCACTACCCTGTCTCGCTCTAAACTTTGATCGATGGGGACAGAGAAAGGCAAAGAACCGTATGACATCGAGTTTCCCTCCTTTCATTGTCCCCGAGTAGGAAAAAAACAACTAAACTCGCACTTTTTATTTAAATATATGCAAGGTCATCTACCTATACCGTTTCTTTTGCGTCTCCTAATAGGCGAAAGTCGAAATGGGGGTGCTAGAAGTAGGATACTGCAAAAAGGGATGTTTTAAACCCCAGCAATGCAATTACATGAGCTCGGGCTTAGCCCGGGTTACGCTGAGGGGAGATACATGTAATCCCGTATGTTCATACTTAGGATGGAAGGTTTTTTTTCCTGTTTTATTTTTCATCTTTTTTTTTTTTGCTTTTATTTTCCTTCCTCCACTTCTACTTGCATTTTTGATGGAAATTTTATTTATGTACCAACCTTCTGCCTTCAGTCTTAGGTTGAAGAGTTCTAGGCACAATTTAAAAGTCCAGGGGTCGTTCCCGCAGATTAGAATGAGATTGGATAACATTCGGAATCCCTTACTATGGCAATTTATAAGATATAAGATTGCCAGAGCTGCTTTGAATTTTTGATGGAACGTCGGGTAGGGATTTTGACTGATGGCAGGGATTACAGATGGGGTTGCTGGCTTTTCCGTCAAACGAAGTAGGCACTTCTGAGATCGTATCAACACTGTACGGGTGTCTTTGATTGCATCGCACGATTATCTGAGAGTTTGTAGGAAATCGTTTTTGCTGAATTCTTCGTCTGAAGCTGATGAAGATTAATAACGTGGACAGCATCGTATCGAATTTCTGATTGCAATCATTATTCTCCAAAAAGGTTCCCACACGCTCTTCATTTTGGATTAGAAGAATTATTGCGATAAGCGGTTGTTTTCTTGTGATTTTCTGTTTCTTGAAGTTTTGCGCTTAACATTTATAAAGATCATAACTATGACTATGTTGTGAAATTTTTGCGTTATTTCAAAGTTAAGAGGATTCGAGATCCATTAAATATCAGCCATGCACGTGTTTGGACACTTAAACTGTTATCAATCAGCATCTTAACGATAATGTGTTGTGAAAGATTGAAGAGCTTAAAGTAGGCTCAGATGTCATTTTCGGCATCTACAATGGCTGACAACAATAATGTCTGTTTAAAATCCCCCTCTATTTGAAAGCTTCAAAAATATGCTAATATAAATACAACTAAAGTGCTCTAGAAAAACTTAGTCAGGTTCATAATTGCTTGTTGACAGACCATAGTCTGAGCTTCAAATGTTTTTAAGGTCGATTTCTAACTAGAATATGCAATAATGAGTACAAAGCCTGGTAAATATGTCAATTTATTGAAATATCTCTACACTGATATTCTATGAAATCAGAAGATTAGGATGCTGCCTGAAAAGCTGCTGTTATGCTTGTCATTAGTTATCATAGTTTAATTCCAAAATGGGACAATAAACTATGAAATGTAAAACTGCATTATGGAATAACATGGGATGACATCTTATTTAAGAATTGTGATAGGATATAAAGCGTTCATCTTAACTGGACGATTTTTTTTCAAATTTCCAGGCAGCATTCAAGGAGCTTATATATGGTACAAGACACTGAATTCTTGATCCTCCAACGACAAAGGAGCTAATACACTTTTAAATGGAATTTCAATAATCTTTCAAAAAATACTAATAAGATTTTAAAAAAAACTTTTTTTTTTTTTGCTTTAATTTACAAGAATTTTAGCAGGATATGGTTTTATTGCCATTTGAAAACCAACTTTCTAGAACAAAAAAAAATATATGCTTCAAAAAAGAATCATTGATTTAGCAGAAACGAAGAAGATATCATCAAGAATTTTTTCTCCATCTCTTCATGGTTGAGCTTGGACTCTGAGGTATGTTAACATCCCGATTGGAAGTAACTATAAGCCATTTTAAAGCGAACAGCATAATTTTGAATCCCTGTTAGAAGACGAAAACTACATCTGAGCTGGCACCCCCTCTCCAAATTTCTACATCACACGGAAGATAGGAATGTCTGCCCCACGATTTCAAACTTAGAGTATATAAGGCTTGCATAGATGATCAATGTGTAGTGGAATCTTTTTTTTTTTTATCAGGGGCCCATTCAAGACCTTGCCTCTAAGCCACTGTGTCCAGCGAATGAATTTAAAATACTTGACCAAACTAAGTTATATTAAATTCATAATACAATAGGATGTTTGCGTTGCTCGTGATATAATGAATATCAACATATTTTTTTAAAAAAATCCACAGCAGTAACCATATTATTTAATATAAAATTATGTATGAAAACAAAATAAAAAATAGTATTGATTTTGCATGATTATTTAAGCTAAAATTTTTCGTAATGTTTAACTCTGGTGAACTAAATCTGTAAGGTTTGCTACTTACTGATAAGTTTAAAATAATCAAGAAAAATGTATAAAAATGCTATTGTCCAGATCCCATTCACTGGTCTGATTTAGTTTATTTTTATTTCATTCGTATATAAGTTTATAACTCCTAATTATCCCATCAGTGGTTGTATGCCCCCCCTCCACCATTTTGCATTTTCTAGAGAAACCAAATGGACATTATTTCTCTTTCCATATACTATGAGATGAAACCTCGACACCCCCCACCCAAACAGCAATATAGAAATAAACTAAGAAAGTTTAAATATTCATTTCGTTAAAATGTTAAAAATACATTTTATTAATTTCTTTATGTCTTCTTTAAATCTCATTTTAATTTTTAGTCAATTGTTACGATTTCTAACCTTGCAATGAATAAATAAATAAATGAACTTGCAATAATTAAATAAATTGACTCGTAAATCGGTTACCGTAAGTTCATCAGCAAAATGTTTTTTATTTTTTTTATTTTTAAATTTTGATAGACTTATAACTATTTTTTTAGAGACCTTACTCAGTTTTGTTGGTTCAACTATTTACAAATTTTTTTAACTACATTTTCATACACGCAATTATATCACAAGATAGGGTAGCAATGTTTAAAAAAATGAACCCAGTTTGATTTTTTCGCCATTACTTGATTCCATTTTTGTACTTTGAGTGTAAATACAAAAAAAAAATCACGTCTTGTACTAAAACTTATTCAACATGGGAAAATAAGCGGTAAACTTCTTCATCAGGATAGGAAAGAACCCAAGATGACATATTAGTAGCAGTAATGAAAACCATTTCATTTCAACAATAGCATATTTTTGTAAAATATAAATTTTTTTCTCAAAAAATAGAATAAATATACGTCAAATGGTTAGTGTAATTTAAAAATTTAATTTTCTTTAAATTTTAAATTGATGTGCAAATTGATGTTGACGCGCGGACACACATTAAAATTTCACTTGAATTTTAATCGATTCTCGTTCTAATTAAAGCTTTAAGGAATAGTTGTAAGATTCATAGATTTTCAAAATCTACACATGCAAAGTTTTGTAATTTTAAGTCAACCAACTACTTTGAAATTGCTGAACGCTAACACACACAGGCACGCATTCGCCTTTTCTGTTAGCAAAGATGGGGGATCCAACCAAGTGTGCGTTGCATTTTATTTCCCAATATGTGATTAAGATCTAATAAAAAGTTCTAACAAATGTAAAAAAACAAACACGAGATATAATTTATGTAATGTAATAGTGTAATTTAATTTAATAAGAGCACAACTTTATTTAATATTATAGCGTAATAAGATTACATGACTCGAATAATAATATAGCTTAGTGGAGGTACATAACTTATTTATACATAATAATACAATGGAAAAATAAATTTCAGAATGATATCCAACTAATATTATAAATTCTTTTCTGCGAGAATAAAATTATATACACATTAAAATGTCAATAATCAGATTGTATTAATTATGTTATCACACTCATAATATTTTCAAACAAGGCTTGAAGATGTAATTTGTAGAAAGCTGTAGATACAGCTGATAAGATAAACTCAGCGATTCTCAACCTGTGGAGCGATTCTCAACACTTAGAGGAGGGCGCGAGAATATCCAAGAGAAAATATTATTTTAAAAAATTGATTAACTGACTGAAAGGAAAGCGCACATACACATAGAAAACAAAATACATTTCGACATAATTTATAACTTATTAAAGTAAAACAACTTGCTAAATCAAAACTTACTTAATCAAAACATACTAAATTAAAAACAAATTTAATAACTCTTAGTGACTTTCTTGGGCCTGTCTTGCAAAGCAAAGTTTTTCAAAGGAAGGCTTAATATTAGAAATAGCCACTCTCAGTTCTGTTTCTATATTTTGTCTTCAAAGAAGCCGCTACAGAAAATCCAGTTTCACAAACGTTGGATGTTGAAAACAGTAATAGAATGTGAAATGCCCTTGTTTTTAGTGCAGAAAATTCATCCTTACTCCTGCCCAAAATTCAAATAGCGATTTATTACTAAATTGTCTTTTTTTTTTTCGCCACTTGTCGTGAAGTCTATGAATGTTTCTTCCTCATCAATTGAGAGTCCTTCAAGAGTCTTATGAAATGAATCCCTAATCCACTCGTAACTTGCTATCAGTTTGTCGTCAGCAAGAAAACTTTTAAAAATTCTTTATCAGCATGGCTAAAAGATTGTCAATGGTTACAAAACAACGTTTACATGTTCTTCAGCCTTGTAAGTTTTAGTACAATCATGCACATTTGCAAACATTGTTAGGTTTTTTGCTTTAAATTTCTGCAAAAAGCATTAACTTTATCACTCGTATCCAACATAAAGTGGGCAAAAAAAGTTTCCTTACGCAGCTATGACTGTTAATAAAAATTTTATTTTTGGCACAAAATATTTTGTTATGAAAATGAAAATTTTAAAATTGGTTTAACACAATGTCATTTATTATTTATGAATATTATAAAGGAAAGACTATGACGAAGCTTAAATACTTAAATTGAAAGAATAAAAAAATATGCCACTAATAAGGAACAAAAAAGTTTCCGTACGGTATTTATATAGTACATGAAAATCCTTTTTCATGCTGACCAACTTGCCTTTAATGATCGGTAGGCCTTCCTTTGGCCTTTATCACTTCTCTCAAATGTTGTGGCGTAATCCCCATCAGTTTTTGTTTTTGTTTCTGGAGAAATACGACTCCAAATGTCTTAAATGACCTTTTTGATTTCAACCTTGTTCTTTGTGTCATACTTTTTTAGTTCACGACCGATTTCTTCCAATAAATGTCCTATAAAGATTAAATCGGGTGACTGGGGAGGGCTATGAAGCTGTTTTTTAACATTATAGAGATATTACTATTGACAAATCCTGGATGCGAGCTTAAGATCGCTGTTCTGTTGAAAAATAAAGTCTATTCCAAGGGACAGTTTATCTGCATTGGTTAAAACGTTTTGTTTTAGAATGTCAAGATGCACGTACCTATACATATTTCCATTTATAAAACACAAATATCCGACACCAACAGCACTTATGCACGCCCATACTATATAACAACCATCACCGTGCTTCACAGTTCCACATAAATTCTTAAGTAACATATGCTGTTTTGATTCCCTCCAGATCATAACTTGACCATCTGACCCACGGATATTAAGTTTTGATTCATCACTAAAAAGGATCGATTCCCAAAAAGATAGAGGCTTGCTTATATGCTTCTTTGTAAACTCGAGACGCCTTTTCTGTAGCAAAGACTTATAAAAGGCTTCTTACGGGTCCCACATCTATTATAACCTTTTTTAAATGGCATTTCTTACAATTTAAGATGCGAATTTAATGTTGTAATTAACCGTTCAATCAGTTGCGAATTGAGGTGCACTAATCCGAGGGATTATCTTGCACCTTACACATGATATTTTTTTTATGCAAGTGATTTAACTTCGGAGTTCTTCCGGATCGATCTCTATCCTCAAATGTTTACACGTCACGGTATCTTTCAATAATATACTGCACTGTAGACTTTGGTTTGTAAGTTATTTCACTGATTTTTTTTCATAAATAATCTATTTTTTCTCAACCGCATCACTAACTCTCGAATGGATTTCTGAATTTCCATTTTAAGATGACCAGCGAAACATTGGAATAAAACAACTGTTATTATGTCGTATTTTTCTCTCTGACAAACCATCAAACTTCGAATATTTACTGTGGATTAGTTGTAGAACACGTCAGGAGGAATTTGCATAATGCGTACGGAAACTTTTTTTGCATGATACTTCGTCATTTATCTTAAAAATTACAAACTGATTTGACTTGCTGAGTTTTGTAAAAAAGAGAAATTTACTATGAAATTCCCTTTTAAAGACTCATATTAACAATATATAAGTCTATAAAGATAAAGAGCAAAGATTAGAAATTATGCTAGTTCATTTTTATTTTAGTCTTTCGTACGGAAACTTTTTTTACCCACTTTATGTATATTTGCTCCTTGAAGTTGAAGATTCAAGTTATTTAATTTCTCGAATATGTCGACCAAGTACCTCAATTCCATCACAAATAAACCATCGCGAAAATTCTCGGCCTCCGGTCTGTTTTTTTCTGTTAGGAAATTGGCGATTTCTTCTCTTTATTCATAAACACGTTGCAAAAATTTCCCACGTGATGACCATCTTGCCTCGCAATAAAATAATAATGCTGAATGTATTGAAAGCCATGTCTTTACAAAGTGCGGAAAAGATTCTCGATTTCAGGGGTCCCATTTTTATATAATTTACTACGGTTACAACCGTAGTTAACACAATATTCAGACTAGGACTCATTGCTTTCGAAGCCAAAGCTTCTCTGTGTCACGCAACTTCGAGAAAAGCTGACACTGTACATCTTAGGCTGTATCGCCAATTTGACAAGAAACAGTATCATTTGATAGAGGTATGGACTGCAAGTGTTTTGAAAAATTAACTCCAAACATAGTTTCTGCAGTCTCAATTACTGCTGACAAAATAAGCTCTTCACCAATGGTGTGAGGTTTTTTACATCTGGCTATTTTATATGAACTTTGTAAGATGCAATTAAAGCTTTTTTATTCACAGACAGTTTCTTCATTTTTTTTTTTTTTGCTTTTTATATGATTTTAATTCGAAGAATTCACTGGGTTTGCTGACGTACTCACTATGAAGCGTTTCCAAATGTCGTTTATGTTTATTAGGTTTCATGCTGTCTGCGGCCAACATTTTTGAGCAAATGATACACAGAGGCCTTTCTTCATTTACTTCGGCACTGGTAAACGCATAATTTAAATATTCTTGAGAATATTTTCTTGATTTTATTTTCGGAATCACGCTCGTCTATGTACTTGTTGATGCTTTACTATCGTCTAATGCTTGCTTACTTACTTCCGCTTAAAAATTTATCCATGTGTCTGCATAAATCTACTCCCGTGAATATTTAATACGGTTAATTGCAATTAACCCGAAAACTTATATAATATACACATTCACTATAGATTCGATAGCGATAAAAGGATCGACTCGAATGTGACTGGCTGGAATTGAAACACGTTATCGAACATTTTCCTTCTTCCTATGAGAAAACATTTTCTCCGCGCATGCTCGAGACGGCATCAGTCGTGTGGATTCCCTTCCACAAACATTGCTTATTTTTTTCACTTTTGTTTAGTCATGCTTCTGTTTTATTTCTTTTATTATTCGAAAAAATATATTCCCTGTTACTAAATTTAGCTCATCCCGTCTAGGTTAACTTTCATTAACGATTTTTTTTTTTACTTTCATATTCTTTTAACGTTATCTCCCTATTTGGCTTTCATTTCAAATATAATATTTAAATTTTCCCCGCTTTCATTCGTTTCATCTTTTTACTGCCGCTTTGTCCAAAATACAAGATGTGGTTTCTCGCCAACGTTGGCTCGCTCTTACTCTTGTTTTGACAGTTAGATGAAAATAATTTTAAAACATAATCCAAAATACTCAATATACATTATTGTTGTATACATTTTATTGTAAGCGGGGGGGAGGGGTGATGAAAATTATGATTGAAAACTGGGCCGCAAATACTGAAAGGTTGAGAAACGCTGGATAAACTCAAATAGTTAAAATTCCAAACTCTTTACCAATGGCATATTGACAAATATATTACATTTAATTCCAATTTTAACTAAAGTAATACATACTGATCACTATCTTATTAGAATATAAATTCATACCGTGGTATGTTCGAATGTTAAATGAATACTCAAATATCTATTCAGATATTCCGAATTTGAATGTGTATATTAATTATGAATGCTTTCATCTGAATGCACATTATCATCCATCGTATAGTATGATTATTAAATGCACAATTCTATAATTTTAAACCAGACAGACGAATTTACACAGACTTATGAATAAATGATTCATTAATGATGATTCATGCATTAAATATTTTATTCAGTTTGGCGTATTTCATTCTATTAAAATCATAGCAAGTAAATGAAGGACTTGCGCCGTGACCAGGAAATATTTTGCTTTACATTGTCTTCCAATCTTCAGTGGCAGCCTTTAGGCGACATGTTTGCGGCTCTGTCATTCGATTACTCCGGCACTGAATTGACGCTGATTGGAAAACCTAGTGCCACGTGTCCTAATTTAGTCCAATCACGGTTTGTCAACAAATCCGCTACGTAACAACTATTCCCTGACCGAAGCACTTCTCTCTATCTGTTCTTCTAACCATCTACCTTTCTTCCTTATTTTGTTAGAAAGTAATGGTATTCAAATTAGCTACGCCTTTGAAGATTCTTCAAGGATTTTTCTTGTTTTTGTTTTGTTTTTCTTTTTCTTTTTTCGTAATTTTTCTTATCCTTTTTCCCTCGGAGGCAGACAAGATTTTTGTTCCTTTATTTTTCTTTTTTTATTTTATTTTATTTTATTCTGTTTTTTTTTTCTTTTATTCACACGGCCCTTTTTTTAAAACAGGACGAAAGGGAAGAATGTCGAAAATTTCTTGTTGCGTTTTCTGCTTGTTAGAAGCAATTTCGAGCGCAATTTCACCTGACAGGCATGTCGAACGGTTATGCTCTGGAGAAAATAAAGTTTGGAATGAAATTTTGATGAAAATTGAGAAGTGCGAAATATTTTCATCCGCTTTTGTCTGACCGGCTTGCAACATTCGAAAATATATTTTTTTTTCAAAGAAAGATATTTGAAGTCGAAAAATATTTTTCGATTCGTTACTTAATGTTTTTTCTTCATTATATAGACAAGTCCTGATATTATATAGACAAGTCCTGATATTATATATATATATATATATATATATAACTGAATAGAATGTGTTAAAATAAACCAGACTGATTATTTTTATTTCTTTTGTAAATAATTTATGCACCTTTATAAAGATACGTTTTACCAATACAAATGTATAACTGAAGCACTTTCTTTATCTTTACTTTAGACTAATCATTAACCTTTTCTTACAGAAGGAATTCGATGACAATACATAGAGGTCTTTCTTGAACAAATTTATTTTATGACTTAATTTCAAAGGACAACTTCACTTACTCTATTACTTAGCAATTCAGAAATTTAATATTCATTTAATTCATTTTTAGATAATATTCATAAGCATTTTTCATATATTATATTTATATTTTACAAATTTTTACAAGGCAATATTCACATAAAACGACAATTTAGAAAGTTTTCGCTCATAACTGTTACAATTAAAAATATTTTTCTGCACAAAATTCTAAACCATGCGATATGCTTTTTATTTATGATAGCTCAAATAATTGTTTATTAAACATTTTGCATTGTGATTTTTTTTAAAAAATATGTTTCGTCATTCTTATAGTATAGGAAAGTACTCATTTTATTTACAAATCTATTTAAAAAAATTAAAAACAAATTTAAATAGTTTAAAAACGAACCGAACAGTTATTTATATGCTATCTAATTTTATTTCAAACTGTAAAAGATAGAAGTCGCGAAAATTGTGATAATAGATTGAATTTCACTCTTTAAAAATCCTAAAATAATCTCCTATAAGACAGAAACATAGTTATAGATCATTAATTAAGGAAAACCATTTGATTGTCTGGTAACTGCAATAACCTCAACAACGGATTTCGGTTATTTTTTTTAATTTTGCCAAACAGAATCGATGATTGTAAATTAACCACATGTTGGGCACGTTTTAGCAACATTACTTAGGTTCAGGACTTACGAGAAATTCTGGTGGAAGATTTATTTGAAGACTGAATTATATTTTAACAAAACTATGTGATAATATAATTGGCTCATAAAAATCATTAATTCATTCATACAATGTAATAATATCACTTAGAATTCATAGATGATAAAATGCAGTTATTTTGGGTAGATCCGTAGAAGGTAATATTGTCTCTTTATATTTCGTGGAGTCGTGTCCACATAAAAAACAAATCCATCATGTAAGAATAATAGTATCAAAAACAGTGTTTAATGATATGCGTCATATCTTGAGTCATTTTTTCAAACGATAAGTATTTTATTGTCTTATTATTTTATTAGTATATCAGGTATATATCACAAACATTGCACGATTCAGGATCAATAAGTATCCCCATTAAATGCATAAAAGTAATTATTGTACATTAAGGTGGAACGGAAATGGCCTTTTTTCTTTTAGATTTTAGTTTGGTAATAGTGTAGAAAAGCTGTCTTTTAGGTTTAAAAACAATTTTTTGAAATTTGGTTGCACTATTATATTATCTTGAGGCGCCGCAAAGATCTTAAAGTTTGTAAAAAAATTGAAAAATTATAAACTTTGATAAAATATTTGCATGAATTTTCTGTTCATATAATGTTACTAAAGATGATTTTAAATACATATATAAGCAATACAATTGAGATAAATTATTAATTATGAAGCATAATAATAATAAAAAATAGTTTTAAGCCAAATTTTGGTTTCTTACTTCTGTATCCGTAATGATTACAGCTGCGAAATGTATCTACTTCATTGCCACATTAGACTGTTTTTTTTTAAATTAAATGTTGGTATATTCACAAGTGAGTCAATTTTAACACTTATGTATCCTTCTCTTGCGATTGAATAGACATTTTGAGCAGATTCGGCCACCAGTTTCATAACTCTTTCAGCTGCTTATATGCGACAAGGAAGCCGGGGAAAGTCGATAACCGAATCTTCAATATTATTTGGTTCAGCTTCAGATGCCATCTGTATAAAGTCTTTGAGAGAGTCACTGTGGAACATGTTTTAGCAAAGCAAGCAAGGAGGTTCAATTATGTCATTTTCAAGCTATGAGATCGTGTCGATGTAATCCTTTCCATCGAAGTTATCTTTGGAATTTTAAGTTCCCTGACTCTGTCTTTACTTTTTGCTCTTGCTTTTAAAACACGTCGTAACACTTTCTTTTTTCTTTTATATGTCTATAACTTTCTTCAGATCGTCAGAGAAAGAGCGTGAATATCCGATAAAATTAAAAAGATATTTGGAAGCATAACAGCATGAAAGTTTTAACTTAATATTGAACTAAACAGGGACATGGCAGTTTTATTTTTTCTTGTCTATTTCCTGAATCTGATTGGTTTGCCTCTTTTTTTGTAAAGAACACTGTTGTTCTTCAGCGTTGTCATTGTCGCCAGTAACCTTTTCTGATGAGCTAGTATTTTTTGCCTGTTCTTGATTAAACTGAACTCTTCTCTGTAGTTCTTTACTCTTTTTGCTTCTTTCTTCCTCAAAGCGCTTGTGGTGGCAATATCAATATGACCTGATTTCCTGTTAGACTGCACAAACTAACAAATCAGTTACACAATAGACGGAACGGAAACACCAACTCAACTGAATTCGTCAAAGCTACTGATTTGAAACCGTCTCTTTCCTTGTCACCGAAAGCAGACAAATCTCCGCCTTATCTCAATAACAACCGCTTCGGCGACAATTCAGTGCCATGCCAGAGCAATAGTAAGACTGTTTTTATCTTCTATTCATATGAAAACGCATATTTTAAGCTTTTTATTTCATAATCGAGGCAAGCAAAAATTCTTAAAAAGTTTCAAAAAGCCAGTTTTTATGAAACTTTAACATCCTTGCGGCACCTCAAGATGTACTATAATATTTTTTTATTATTATTTTTATTTACCTTATCTGTTCCAAAAGGCAACTTTACCACGCTATTACAAATTAAAAATCAAAATTTGATTATTTCGTTAAAAAAAATGTAGTTAAAATTTCCATTTTATGAAACGTTAACGTCCTTGTTGCACCTCAAGACCAAATCCAATATTTTTCCTATTTATCATTTATTTTTTCTACACCAAAAAGAAACTTTCCCATGCTATTACAAATTAAAATTCAAAAACTGATTTTTTCGTTCCACCTATTGTAATCTCTTTTGTTTCTTTAAAATCTACCATTCATTCTTTTAAATCATTTATCTTACTCAACCATGCTATTTCCCAGACTGAACTGAATTCCTATCAAATCACTATTTTCCTGAAAAAATAATGTTGATTTTTGAATTTGGAGAGAGATGTTTTCTACATCCTGCATCAGCTATCAAACGATCAACTTCGCAACTTTTCGTTAACGCAGTCGAAAAAAATCACCTACTATAAACAGCAAACTTTGTTTTTAAATATAGTCAATAGAACTGAGAGTCTGCTTCCAAATGCATGGGGAAAAAAGATCTTATTTCGTTATATCAAATATCTTCAACGGAAATATGCGATTAAGAATTTATTATAAATATCAGACGAAGAAAATTCTCATTAAAAATCAGTGGTTGATGCTTGTACATGTAGACTATTAATATTAACTTGACCCATGAATAATTGACAAATGCATTAGACATTATTTTTGTGCATGTAAAATATTAATAATAATTTGACTCTTAAATGACTGACAAATGTAGTAGACGAATATTTTTTTTGCATGCATAGTACTAATATTAATTTTACTCATGAAATACTGGCAAATGTAGTAGACGATTATTTTTGAGCATATAAAATACCAATATTAATTTGACCCATGAATGACTGACGAATGTAGTAGACTATTATTTTTGTACCTGTAAAGTATACTAATATTATTTTGACCCGTGAATGACTGACAAATGTAGCAGGCGATTTTATTTGTGCATGTAAAGTATTCTAATTTAAATCTTAGCTGTGGTTTACTGACACATGTAGTAGATTATTATTTTTGTTCCAGAATATTATTGTATGTAAGTAATTTGCTATATATGAAAGTAACGTATTATGAATGGAAATTATGTCCATCTAAAAAAAATTAAATGCGTATTTTTCTTTTCAAAATCTGCTTACAAATCCGTGCTTATAGTTTGTCATAGGTCCAGAAACAATGAACATCGATAAATATTTGTGAGGCTTTCTTGAAAGTATTATTAGATATGTTTTCGGTAAGTTTAAATTATTGTGCTATATGTAAACACTTTTTAGATCAGTTCAGTGATAAAGCAACACTAGGGCTATTCTAGGACAGATCTCGTAATTTTGAACCGTTTCAGATGACAAGGACGATACCTCAGCTAGCACCTCCCCTCTCCAAAATTTCATATCACACCAGCGGGAAGACATTTGGCTCAGACGGATTTAAGGCGCAACAGACCCTCTTACAGGACGGTTCTTTGGTGGAATCACGTCTCGAGTCTGAAACCCTCCGGTTCCGACCTTACCACCAGGCCACTGCGGTCCATATACACTTCCCAATAGTAGATAATATGGGAAAATTAAAAAAAAAATGCCAAACATAAATTATTGAACCGTTTGTTTGTTTGTTTGTGTGTGTGTGTGTGTGTGTGTGTGTGTGTGTGTGTGTGTGTGTGTGTGTGTGTGTGTGTGTGTGTGTGTGTGTGTGTGTGTGTGTGTCCTTTTTGTTTAACCATATTTTTGAGTTTTTTTTTTTAATAGTATGAAAACAGTATTTGAAGAACATAAATTTTTAGCATCAATAACCGCAAGCTTACTCACATTTTCGTATGAAGTTTCAAAACTTTGAATGAAGTCTTTTGAAATATATGATTCATTATTAATCTCTTTTCGGTAAACGGTGGAACATTTTCTTTAATTTTATTGTATTTGAATTAAATGCTGTGCACTACATTACTTTCTTTTTCATTCATTTTTTAATATACCGCTGGATATCAAAGATGAATAACATCGTGTTTCCACATATAATACAATCAATAATGAGATATTAACACTTGTTACAATGCGACCCGAAATAGCAGGTAGCAAGCGCACATTAAGGAAGTTCGAAACTAAAAATATCTGTTGACATTTATGAGTTCTATCAGTGACAGCTCCTTTGAGGATCTAGAAATGATAAATTTAAAATCGATATCCGTGGAGATGCAGAAGATAGCTTGGCGCCGATTCCGACATTTTTATAAAAAAAAATCGATTTCAGCTTAAGGTATCCGTGGAAGATTATTTTCAGCCGATTATTTATTGTTTGTATTGGATCGACTGATAAATAAAATGAGATTTTAAAAGTCTGGCTCACGATGCGGAAGGAATGTGAGATATATCCATATTTTTGCTCATTGTGATGCTATCGCCAAGACCAACTATAGTTGACAATGTAAGGAAAGTGCTTCAATGTTCCATATTGAGTCGTTATACTGCCCTGAAGCTTTTCAAAATTATTAATACATTTTAATAAAAAGCGATATATGTATATATTAAAATCTGTAGTGTTGCTTGCCAGCACAGTTAATTCCATCGAAAGGAAAAAGTTTTACAAACAGTTCTATTGGATGTTCATCGGATGCTGAATCAATAACATCCGAATTTGGTCACCATTTGGGGACGAGTTTTGATGAATTCGACACAAATAAATGGCTCTGGAATCTTCAAAAATTTTAGCAATAAGAGACCAACAGGAGACGAATGGGAGCAATAGGATACCAATAGGACATAAATTATGCCCGATTCTTTGAGAACTTTCTATATCCTGCTCCGGAAGCTATAAAAGGTGGCTGTCCGAGCTGAAGTCAGTCGTATAGTTAGTCATTTAAGTTCAGCTCAAGTTATTAGTTAAACGAGTCCTCTTTCTGAGCACTTTGAACTGTTTATTCATTAATGTGCTGCCACCATTCTTCTGTTTATCGCTTGTGTACGTTTTGGTTGTGTATGGTTGTCTTGTCAATTGGTGTCTATTCATAAACGTCTTTATCGAGCCATATGTGTCACCATACAGCCACTACGGCGAACCTGTCGATTTTAGCTGAATTTCCCGGACAACTACTTTGTGACAATCAGCCAGTGTCAATTTAAGTTTATAGAGCGTGATTATATATAAAACTGTTGCACTTTAAATAATTGGTATATTTCCATACAATGCGAGAAATATCCATACTTTGCCAAGTACTTTTGACACTTGAATCAGTATCAACTCAAATCGACAAAATAATATTATAGTTCATTGACAGTATATCATTATACATTAATATACAACACTGACTTATTTGAAAGTTATTAGCATATTTCAACTGAAGAAGACAGATATCTATATTTTGTGACAAGTTAGCAAAATTTCAATTCTAGTTGACATTGCACGTAAAGCTAGGCAGTATATCAATAGGCGTTTGGCCAATGCATCAACATCCATACGGTTTCAACAGCAGGCGAGGAATATCTGTATTTTGTGACAATTTAGCCAATGCCAACTAAAATTGATAGTTACAGAAAGTTCTGAAATACATAAAACAATTGTATCTCAAAGTAATTGGTATGTTACTACAGAATGCGAGAGCTATCCATTCTTTAGCCGGAATTTGTGACACTTAAGCCAAAGTCAACTCAAGTTGACAATTTAGGGAAAGTTGTGAAGTATAATATTGCGATTTCATGCAAATTATAGATGTATTTCAAAGTAAATGGTATATAAGCAGAGAAAATGATGACTATCCATTCTTTGGAGAGGATATATGAAATTTAAGCCAGTATCAATTCGACAGTGCAGAAAAGCTGTGCGGTGTATCATTACGCATTCATATATAAAACTGATGTATTTCAAAGTAATTGGTAACATTGTTTTAACAAAATGTAAAAGATATCAATACCTAGCAGGCCTTTAGCGTTTTAAGAGACTAGGGATGTAGGAACTTAGGTTGAAACTATGTGAAAACCACGCAATGTAAATATACATAGTTAGTTTTCAAATGAAGATAATGTAATTTAAAATGAATAATAAATCTAATTATTTTTGATTATTATTGAATTTGAGGTTGATTATTAACACATTGGAAATATTTTCTTTATTAAATAAATATATTATTTTTCAGAAAATGCCGTTTTATTTTGAAGAAATATGTAAAACAGAATTTATTCTATGTCCCTAGGGTGCATAGAAGTATGTGGTACATTTCTCAACAGTAAAGAGTTGTTTCAAAACTTTCCATGAAATGTTAGTTTGATTTCTATTAACTTCTAGCAGTCATGGTTGCCTTTCTAATAACACAGAGGAAAGAAAGTTCACATGAAAAACTTTTCAAGAACATATGGCCCTCATTCAAACTGTTCTTGAAAGAAACACTGCAAACAAAGAGGTAAACCGCAGAGTATTATTTCCTTCAAAGAAATTTTTGTATCAGCCTTCTTAATGATATTAGCTGAGGATTAAGACTCGAAGCATTGAGATACACTTATTTGACACTCTTCCATTTTCCAATAAAATTTTTCAGAAATTTAGGTTTTTAAACTTTTTTGATGAATT
Organism: Argiope aurantia; assembly: GCA_026543865.1. NCBI lineage: Eukaryota > Metazoa > Arthropoda > Arachnida > Araneae > Araneidae > Argiope > Argiope aurantia. The sequence continues at coordinate 47,215 of JAPMOR010004161.1, read as the reverse complement.
TTACACTATCTAATCATCTTTTTTTTAAATCTAATAATATAAAATAATATATCTTCTCGAAAAACTATCAAACTTTTAGTAGTCCCTCGAATTATTCTTGCAAATATATGTGTTGAAAATTAGCACATAGCGTAAAATAATTTCCAAAGAATCTTATAACTTTATTCTTTATCAATTTTCGGAAAAATATCTTCTACCAAATCAAACTCAGAAAAAAAAATCTTTAATGATTCCTAGCTCAAAAACACAACAAATAAAATGAAGAAATTGTAGATATTATTTAAAATGCTGATGATTTATTCAACGGAGGACAAACAAAATAATTTATATACATTGATTTAAAATTCGATATGCAAACTATTATTAAAAGAACGAAGAATAGAAACAAACAAAACATATTTAATGAAATATGACTCCAAACACCAAATGACTCAACTAGATGGCGCTTGCTATCTTTGCTATTTGTGATTTTATTTGCTTTATTGCTCATGCAACTAAGCTAAGAATGCAGAGAAGGCGGCCAATCTGTCAACAAAATATTTAACGACGTATGAAAATTCTACGAAATACCAGATATTTTCAACAAATGTTTGCCAATCCCTTTAGGAGGTATCGCATTTAATTGTGAAAGGTAAGAACATTGCGCGCTGTGAAATAAGATTCACATATTTTTTTTTACAGTACAAAGTATTTATAAAAAGAATTTTTCACGTTATTTATTTCTTATTATTTGAAATTTGCAGTATTGCTACCTACTACAGTTAGTCTCATAACAGAGAATAGATTTTTACAGATATTTTTATTGAATTTTGGATAGTTGCCAGATCGATGTTAATAACAAACTCGGCCACGAATTTAAGGGCTTTAGAGGCACAAATTCAAGTTTCAAAAATTATCAAAATTATTTTGTATCTCTGTTAGAAGATAATACACAGAGATCCTTCTAGAAAACTCTACATCCTTGGAGAAGACTATATAAACGGAAGCATTCTCGCGAGGATTTAGTTTTCTATTTAGACTGTTTATCTCTGAGTGAAATCTGGAGATGCATTTTGAGTGGTACTATGCTGCCAATATTATTCTCTATAAGTATAATGATTTATTGTTTGGATGCGTGTTGTTGAGTTTTGCAAGCGCTATCTTTATATATGTATGTTTCGGCATAATTTTGCCGTTAGTGTTTCGTGTTTTCTTATAAAATAAAGCATCATCTTCCATTATTCAATGAGTTGATTTTTTTTAACTTACGCCTACTACATAGATTGTCATAAATGATATTTATACACTTTCAGATATTATCCATCTAATTCGGGCAGTATTTAAAACAATCTATTCATATATCATTCTGGCTTTTCATTCAGCCTTGGTAGCTTAGTGATAAGATCTTGACTTCAGGGTCGTTAGCTGTGTAATTCAAAACCTGTTTCCACCGAAGAGTCTATATGTAAGCGGGTTTGATGTACATTAGATCCCTCAGGATTAAATGAAGAAGTTAGTAAAAAAAAAACTGCCGGTTCAGATGTCTTCCTCCTCATTAGACTACGAATCAAGAATACAAAAATACACTCTCGGTTTCAAAATAGCTTTTTCGTTACTTAAGAATGGGGCATAAATATAACAATACTAAACTAATGTGGTTTGTTTTTACCTTTTTACCTCTCCCAAAATTTGGGGGTTGTATATTAAATACAACTGAATATTTAAATTTTCTTTTAAAATGTTATGAGGATTTCATTCAGTATATAATCAGTATAATTCGTATAATCAGCATAATTCGAATAATTCGTTTATCATCAGTATAATTCATTTCGAAGCCATTAAAAAAACTATAGGTATAAAAAAAGTAGCCTTTATAAAAAAATCTTATGAAAAGATATCAAAACATCACATTTGTTTATGTACGAATTTGCACTTGTTTAATTTATAGTTTTTATTCAGGAAGAAACTAATACATCTTCAATTTATTAAAGAAATTTTAAAAACAAACCACACTTCAAATAAAATCAATTAATTTTTTACTAAAAGGACTTCTAATTTTCATTCGCCATCGATAAGACGTTTTCCTCGCACGCATTTCGGGTGAAGTTCAAAATCCTTCAACTTGATTAAATGTTTAAAGAGAGCTGTAAAAAACGATCAAGCTCTCTCAATCTCTGCGCTTTGGGCAACGAGTTGAATAATTACTGTTCATCTGAGTGGTTGCAACATTAAATAGAACAGCAGTCGGCAAATAAGTATTTAGATGTCCGTCACCGTATAAAATGGAAAGCGAACGAAGTCATTTTCCAGAAAAAAGTGAATTTTCAAAAAGATTCTGTAAGAAGTCTTCTTTGATTCTTAAGAAGTAACAACAGAAAAAATGGCATAGGACCGAGTTTAAATCTAAAATTAAAAAAAAAAGTTCGACCAAAATGGAACGGAGTCGTTTTTAATTAAAACTAAATCTCATTCGACTTGAATGATAAAAAGATCCTGCGAATTAAAATGCAGTTTTTTTCGAAAAGAACCAAATTCTTCATTGAGGAATTTTAATTGATCAATTAAAAAAACAAATGTAATAATGTTGTATTTAAAAAGAAAGAAATTCTATTTGAATAGTGATAAAATAATATAGGAGATATTTTTTAATGGACACTTTCAAAGATTTGTTAAATATATAAATAATGTATACAATGGAGCGATTATATATTGGAAATGAAATACGGTTTAGATAAAAAATATCCAAACTGAAAGATCGGCTAATAAATATTATTTTAATGAATATTTTCTATTTCTGCTTCTCATTATTTTAAAAAGAATAATAGTCATTTCCCCTCTCCTTTCTATTAAACGTTCAGAATTTGAAGTTTGGATTTTAGTTTCGTACTATATTAGAGAGAATTAAATATGATTTTTACCCGTTTTACAATGTGGATCCATACATCTATAATTTTTATGCTTTTGAGTTTCTATGCTCATATGCTTTTATCTGTATCAACGATAAAGTAGCGTGTGTTTGTCTGCGTATTGGTATTCTACAAGCAGTTTGTTGGGTTTAGAACTATTAAGTTTTGTACAAATATACGTTGAAAAATCTCCCTGGGGGCGATTTTTTCCTTGAAATTTTATTAATTTAAAATTAATTAAGATTTTGAAGTTTTTCTACGATAACTTCCAAAAATGTTGTTGAATAAAATAACTAATGCATCATTTTAAAATGATAAATTATTTTAAAACAGTTACTAAATTATCTGTCTGTGCAATTTTTTTCCAAAATTTTTTGTTAAAAAATACAAATAATTTTTCAGCAATGCTTTCATTTTAAAGAAATTTAAACCGCTTTCCAACTTTTATTTTAAACTAACCGCCTTTGGCGACCAGCCGATTCGCCAGTATTACCGCTCACTACAATTTTCAATTAAATATTTTAAGTTACTGGTATCTTAATAGATTCTCAAACAAAGCATTTTTAATCTTCAAATTTTGATAGTCATACCAAACTTATACAGTTGTTTAGATCGTTTCTTTCAATTTACTATATATATTTTCCTAATTTGTTGTCATTTCCGGTAAAACTTCAACTTAATTTAAAGTGGAAATGAGGAAATTGCAATTAATATAAAGATATTTTTAAATAAAACCAAGCGTTTTATTTTATTTATCATCTTTATTGTTATTTATTTATTATTATTATTATTCAATATGAGTATTGCAAACACAATCGCTCGGTATTTAAATCTTATGTGAACTACAAAATATTTTTCATAATTTATGTAATATCTAAAACAATAATTCAACAAAAATTTCTCAGATTCAGGATAAAATTCAGTTTTTAGTTTTGCTTTCAAAAGGATTGAAATGAAATCAATAATAATATTTTGTTCCGGCCTATAAATAAATTTCAAAAATTATGAAATCTAAATTTAGTGCAGTAAGGTATCGTATTCTGAGAAATATTCTGGATACACCAAATTTTGAATAAATGAATGAATGAATGAATGTTTCTATTTTCCACGATCATCTAAGACTTATTTAGAAAGTTTTGAATGTTAAAAATTTAGAAACTCAACATTTTCATAATCTTAGTCCAATTAATCTTGAGAAACCTGCGCGCCGATTGGCGTATTGTCTTTGAAACGATCGATGGAAAATCTAAAATTATCCTTTTTTTTATTGAATAGTGATATTCCAATTTTCATAAATCAGTCAGTTTAAGTGATTGATTTAGTTGATTGGAAATTAACTCTTTTTATTTAAAATATAACTCTTTTTAATAAAATATATCATAACATTTTGTTAATCGTGATTTCCACAGCAGAAGCTTTATGTAAAATCAAAAATTCGTCATTTATTAGAGCATTTATTAAATCAAGTTTCATAAAATATAATCCCTTTCCATTTAGACCATTTTAGAATATCTGTGACTTACTAAAGGTTTACAAATCAGCTGTGTGGCCCTGATTAGAATGGATATCCTGTTCATATTAAACAAAACTTGCCTTAAAATAAAACTGATTTATTGGATTAATAATATAGAAAGTGTAAAAGATCATAAAATAATTTTTTTCAATTTATTTTTTAGAAAAAATAATATTTTATATTTGTTTCATTTCCTACAGACACGTGCCGAAAATTATATTTTTGCAGATTTTATTTCTAAAAAGATTTAATTTATTTTTAGTTGGAGCTTTAATCAATGTGATGGCAACACTTTGAAAAAAGCTAATTTTTTCCCATGAATACGAAACGTGCTCGAGCAGCTTAAATTTTATTTTTATTTTGTACGAAAAAAAAATTGTTGAAAAATGTATTTAAAATATTTATTTAAAAATTCATTAAAAATAGAGATTTAATTTTAGGGTTAAAACACTGGTATCATTTAAAAGATACATTTTTGATCTTTAACTTGATGTAAAAATCTTTTTTGTGCGGTAATATTTTCGGAAGTTATAGCAGAAAAACGCCAAAATTTCGATTAATTTTTAAATATATAAAATTCTAATTAAAAATTCGAAAAAATAACCCCCAGGTGCAAATTCCCGGCCTCCAAAGTATGCAAGTGCCAAATTTGGTAGCTGTAGGTTGAATGGTTTGGCCTGTATAGCGCCAACACACACACATATTGAGCTTTATTATAAGTACTACATACAACAAACACATCAAAAGTAAACATAACATTTCAATAGTTGCCAGAAACAAAAGAGAGAAAAATGCAATTAATAAGCAGACGATATTTAGAAAAGTACAGATATTTAGACTGGAAAATGAAATTATCTGAAATTAACCACACGCGCAGACGATATTTACAAAAGTAAAAATATTCAAACTTGAAAAGGAAAATATATGAGTTATTCCATCAATAAATCCTTTAAGTTTGTTTATATCTTCATTATTTTATGAGTCATTAAACATCAAAATGGGTCCGGGAACTAAATAAACACCCTGTATAGAGAGTGTAAAAGATCATAAAATAATTTTTCGTGAATTTAATTTTTAGAAAAAATAATATTTCATATTTGTTTCATTTCCTACAAACACGTGCCGAAAATTATATTTTTGCAAATTTTATTTCCCAAAGGATTTAATTTATTTTTAATTGGAGCTTTAATCAATGTGATGGCAACAATTTGAAAAAAGCTAATTTTTTCCCATGAATGCGAAACGTGCTTAATTTTTATTTTTATTTTTTACGAAAAAAATTATTGAAAAATATAGTTATTATATTTATTTAAAAATTCATTAAAAATAGAAATTTAATTTTAAGATAAAAACATTAGTATCATTTAAAAGATAAATTTTTGTCTTTAACTTCATGTAAAAATCGTTTTTGTGCGGTAGTATTTTCGGAAGTTATAGCAGAAACACGCCCAAATTTCGCTTAATTTTTAAATAGATAAAATTCTAGTTAAAAATTCGAAAAAATAACCCCCAAGTGCTCATTCCCGGCCTCCAAGGTATACACGTACCAAATTTGGTAGCTGTAGGTTAAAGGGTCTGGCCTGTAGAGCGCCAACACACACACACACATCGAGCTTTATTATAAGTATAGATATATAATAGGGCGATTTAATTTCATTGTTCCAAATAAGGAAGAAAATATTCTATTTATTGACTACGCAATTTTCAAGAATAATATGTTACAATACAGCGAAAAACAACTAATATGTAGCATTTGATTGATTAGGTGGACTGTTAGGCTGCTAATGAAGATGTGATGTACATCAGACTGAACTACATTCGGTAAGGTCATTTATACAATGAACAGAACTGATGCAAGACTATTAAAATAAAAAATAAATCATCGAAATTTCAGATTTAAGAACATTTTTTTTATGTTCAAACAAGCATTAAATTATTGTTGTGACAACAATTAAAATTACAATATTCCCTATGGTTAGTTGGTCACTATAGACAGCTAATACATACCAGATAGATAGTTAATGTGCTTGGACTTTAGCTTGAAACAAATTTACGATTCTTGTTTTAATACTAAATGCCAATTTCTTTTATTTAGCTCTTTCCATTTCTTAGTTATGTTCAAATGCATACCTAAGGACAGATACACAAATTTTATATAATAAAGTGCATCAAATTTGATTTAGATTTAAAATTTAGTTGAAAATATTAGATATGCAACTCCATTCAACTAATTCTTTCGGTTTTTAACATATTTTAGCCATAAACTGATCAAAGTTCAATAATAATTTTTATTGACTCGTAAAGATTTAAAATATATTTCATAATCAATGTTCACGGTGTATTTAAAAATACTTGATGAAATATCCGTTCATCAAATTTTTTTTTATTATGTTGATATATATTGTACAATGTAATCAAGATGCAGTTCAATTAAAACCCTCAAATCAAGTTTCTTCATGTTTGCCATATATTCAATTTATATAATCCGTAAGCGATAGAGAGAAAAAAAAACTCTTTGCTACAATCTCTAAAAAGATTAGAACTAATCTTTTAACTGAAAGCATCCCACCAACAGAAGTAACATCATTAAATAACATATAAAAGAAATTTATTGGTCAAAAAAATCAAGAACACATTTTTATATTACGTACAATTATCTTAAACGTTCTTTCAAAAACGGCATTTTATGCAATTCATGAATGTCTTTAATTAACTCATAAACATATTCTAATGTGTAAAACGAAAGTGCAGATTAAAAAATAATATTAATTACAAAAAAGATTGATTTATATGTATATATATACACACACAAAAAGAAACGTTTTAAGAGCTCTTCAAACTCTAGAGAGGGGGAAAAAATATTAAAATCAATAAAGTAAGATCTTGAAAAATCTAAACACACAAGAAGGACTACAAATCAATAGATTGAGAAACATTGGATCGATTCTACTTCTTCTTATCCAGTTTTTTCCCCCTTTTTATTTCTTTTTTTCCCCTTTTTCTTACTTTTTCCCCTTTTATTTCTTACTCTTTCCTTCCTACTTTTCAGTAGAAAAGCCGATTTTTGGCAGCTTCTTTCTTCAAATATCATCTGCCTGGAAGATCTTTTTTTTTCTCACCAAATAAAACGTCATTTTAAACCTTAGCATGGAACGAAAGCATAAGAATAAAAAAGAAAAAAAAGTGTTGGATGTAAGTTATGGAGACTTGAGAAGACCGAATATTGATAGGATTGTATGCTTAGAAGGTAGATGTGTTCATAAACTTCCGTACCGTTGGATTACAAGCTGTGACTCTTACAAAAAGTTGAGAAAATGATTTTCGCAAGTAAGAAAGTTAAGATTTTTGTTTGATACTGTGAAATTGCTTTCTGACAAGAGTATTCAAGATCACATATTTGATGAAATTTAGGATCCTCACCTTTTCTAATAATGCGACATTAATAAGTTTTTTTGATGGTCACGGAATGTTAAACGCATCAGTCAAATTATTATACGTTGCGTTTTAATACTAAAAGGTGATAAATGAAGAGAATTATCTTTGTTCTTTCGTATATTAATAAGAAAAGAAAGTACTATATTCACATAAAAAATAATCTCGAGATTAAAATGTTTTTACAATTAAGCATAGCACGAAAGTTAAATCAAGAGATTTATCTTTCTTCTTTCGTATATTAATATGAAAAGAAAATTCTATAATCACAAAAAAATATCTCGGGATTAAAATGCTATTTTCAATTATTCTTAGAACTAAAGTTAAATCAAGAGATCTATCTTTGTTCTTTCGTATATTAATAGGAAAACATGTACTGTAATCACAAAAAAATCGAGATTTTTATAAAAAAACACCCCACTTTTTGACTTACCTTTTCAGGCTTATAAGTTTTACTGTGATTATCAAAAATATTATGATATATCAGTAATAATGGTAATTAATTTTTGTAATTTTTAGCATATTGATATAAAAGGAAAGTGCAGAAATCTTAAAAGAACGATCTCATGATTAAAACGGAACCCATTCGACGACCATTTTTTGATCGTCATGTTAATGGTATCAACTAACACATTGACAGTCAACTTTGACGAACTACATTATATCACAACAAAAAAAAGTTTTTCTTTAAATTATAATTGTGAAGTAAGAAGATCATCCTGATTAATTATTTATGTTTGTAAATTGGCGAAATCATAGTAGTTGTTGAGTTTGGGGCGCTACGAAATTTTTATTTTGCAATATGTCTTAAAATCAGATGGTGGTATGCTTGAGATTAATGACAATATTAGGAATCATGGACTTTCATTTGAAATAAAAGTAGAAGAAATTGATACTGCCACAAAAACTGGGTAACTTTATCAAGGTTTTACACATGTAGAATGCACAGCAAAGTATTGTTTTTAGAATTTCTCTCGTGAACTGTTATTGGTAGAAGGAAGGTGACATCTGATAATATATCTAATAGTCACAGGTTTTTAGATAAAAAAAAATCAGAGAAACCATATCAATAGTTATGGCTCGAGATTGCTCTGTGAATTTGTTAATTATTTAAAACACACGGATTTTCTATCTCAATATAGAAAGAAGCATAAGGACAGGAAAAAAATAATTAATAAAAATTATTTGACGTATACTTTAAGGTTTTAAGAAATATGAATATTGATGGAATTGTATGCTTAGAATATAAATGTCCATACCATTGAATTTACATGTTTTCTGGCATTTTATTATGCCACAACTTGTATAAAAAATAATTAAATTTTGCTTTATTAGTTTATTTTGTAATATTGCTTTCTCATAGATGACTCAAAAGATCATTTTTGTTGATATTTAGGTCTCATTTGTTTTTAATTACTTTGATTAACTTTTAATAATTATTATTAGGTTAAATTTGTTACCAATATTAATTTATATTAATCTCTATAAATTATCTTTATTGGGATGTTTTTGATTGGAATATTTTATTTTCATGTAAACGAAGATAAAGAACGAAATAAAAAAAATAGATAAAGATAGATAGCATTGAACAAATACAATAAAAGATAACAATAGAGCAAATAAATAAAGCAGTGGGTCTAAAAATTCATTAATTTCTGAACAATTTAGATAATCTAAAAAAAGCATTTCCATTTCTGAATTTTGAAATATGCAATTTCTCCTTTTCAAATCTGTATTTGAAATAGCAGACGATATTTAAAAGGAAAAAAAATCTTTATTTTTGTGCTTTTTTAAAATATTTTTTTTTCCATTTCGATGTATAATAAATTCATTTATTACTAGATTAAAAATTTCTAAAGCGATTATATCCATAACCATTCTAGCCAAATATAATCTTTTCATCCTTTATTTGATATCCTATTTTTTATTTATACATCAGGATTACAAGCATTTCGTCATAAAGAAACCAAAAAAATAGTCAAAAAGAAACGAAAAAAACTTTTTTTTTTTCGTCTGAAATGACACAGAAAAAAAATTCCTTAAGATTTACGCAGACCTCCACAATAAAACTTTTCTCAAAGAGGTCGGCAACTGGCACAGTTGAAAGAAGGATATATATTCCGAAGAAAGGCCATCCATGCTATCTGACGTGGTATATGCTTCCGTTGACAGCTACTGTTATTCTTTGCTGTTGAAATGACGAGTTTGCTGTTAGTAAATACTGTCGGCCATTTCTCGCATTTTTATGATAGCATAAAATTCGATGCTCCAGATGGAAAAAGATAATTTTTCTTCTTTTTTATCTTCCATCGGTGGCAGCGAGGCGACCATTCGCCGAAAATTACCAGTTAGATGCGTCAACTTTTTGGCGGGAAAAAGAAAAGATCGATTCCAGATTTTTCTTTTTTCGGTTAAAAGAGAAATAAAAACTTTGATTTTTGTGCATGTGCTTGTGTTCGCTTATATGAAACAAGAATGTGCTTCATTAAATTTAAGTGGTTAATTTTTTTTTCTCGTAAAATAGAAAAAAAAATCATCAACGATGTTGGCGATTTTCTGTAGTAATATCACATTGGAAAAGATGTATATACATAGAAAGAAAACAATAGTATAGCGGTTAATAATCTTTTGAATAGTTTGCTGAATTTGTTTCCTTTAGTTAATTATTTTCTTGTCAAAATATCATTATTTTGTAAGGAAGAGGGTCGTTCAACAAAGGATGGACCAATGCCTGATTTCGGCATTTACCAGCCCTGGACAGATGAGGCACTTTTTAATTGACTGACTAAATTAGTAGCACTTATTTAATAGGTTTTTAATTTAATCTACGAATTAATAAATTGTTCTAGTAATTTTTTTGAAAATGTACATGTTTTGTTTCTATTACGTACTACTTGTTATACTTGACTTTGCTCTGAATTAAAATCCTTTCGTGTATAATGTTTTTAACGTAAAAACTACTTTTTGTATAAAATATTATAATATACAAAATCCTTTTACAATTCTTTTAGGCAATTATTAGTTAATTTTAGAATACTAATTTTATCAGACATTTGTAAAATCCGCCGAGATCTGATTCTCTTTATAATTTATTAATATTTGTTGTATAAACAGTAAAAGTTTGTTTATCAATTTTAAATAAAAAGAAAGGTTATCTTCATTTAAATTGATTAATTTAAACTTGATATATCACTATTTTAAAACCAATATAAAAACCTTGCCAAAAGAGTATTAAAATTAAAAAAAAAATAGAAGAAATAGTGCAAGAGTAGTTCAATGTACAAATCGGTCAAACTTTTGTTTAATTTATAATTACTTGAACATTTGATTTTTTTTTCTATCTTGAAAAGTTGGCTGTAGTCATTATCGTGTATTATATAATAAATGTGCAAGATTTTGTTGAATTGCGTCCGATTGTTGCATGTTGTGCTTTTGTCTGCATATCCTCTAACTCCGAACCAGATAAATCAAAACCCTTTTCAGCTAGGCAAATGACATTTGGCATATAAGCAAAATATTTCATTTCTATCCTGAATTCATATGCAAGAAGTCTGTTTGGAAGCCTGTTTGTCTATTTGAATGCAAATTTTAATAACTTCAAAACGCGATAATCTACCAACGAACACGATAACTTTAATAAGTGGAGATGTAGATGAATAAAATGGATTCATCTACACACAGATGGATTTAGCTTCAGAAGCTGTAGATTCACATAAAAGTTTGAATCAATTCCTTCAGATTTAGGTATATACTTACTTGTAAGTATATACTTAAGCATGAATGTAACTGCAATAATTAAAAAAGGCAAAAAACTTCGATAAATGAAATTTGATACACAATTTTAATATTTTAAGTGTATATCCAATCAAATTTTGAACTAAATATGTCAAGGGATCAAGAAGTCTGTAGTCCTGGAATTTAGCATTCATGTAAAGCGACAATTCATAAGCAGCCAAGATTTAATTAAATTTATTTTGGGTGCAATTTTTATAAAAATTCGTTGCTATTTGATTTCAACCAGTCCAACAAGAACGTCCAAATGAATATTGGCTTCTCGTTGCTGTATTACTTTGTAGGATATATCTATTTATGGTTCAATTCAGTTCAATTAACGTCCCGTTTTAAACCAACACTAGGGCTAATCTGGGATGGGCCTCAAAATTGTGAGCAGCGGTCAGATGACGAGAATGGCACCTGAGCTGGCACCCCCTCTCTAAACTTTCTAATCACACCAGCGGGAGGACCAATTGATCCTGACGGATTTAACGTATACCAGACGATACTTACACGATGGTTCTTCGGCGGAATCGGGTTTCGAACCTGAAATCCTCCTTCTCGAAGCTGAGACCTTACAACCAGGCCACCATGAACCACTATATATTTTCGGAATTTTGAAAATAAAAATCTGAGTATTCGTTCCTTTCAGGGTCTTTCCCAAGTTCACCCATATCATATAGGGGAGAAGGGTTTGAGAATATGTTTTTTGGAGAACATACGAGAAAGCTATAGTGAGAGTGGTTTAATATTTTGATACATCTACAAATAATATTCTTTTATTTAAAAAAATGTTCTCAAAGTTGCGGAATTTTTATTATTTCAGACTTCGCATTGAAACATATCTGACTGATATCATAATTTATCATTTTGTTTTGAAAAGTTTGAGTGAGACTTTGACAGGATCAGACATACTTTTTTTGGCGATAACGGGATGATCATATTTTTGTCATTTCGAAAATAAAAATAATCCAACTTTTTTTTCACTTATTTCCTCATCAAAAAATATTTTCTTCAATTTATATCCAACAAATTTAGCTAAACTAAATAAAGAATGTCTTTCATAAAAGTTTTGTAAAATATTGCATTACTTTTCCATTTTCTTCAGCAGTTCAATGAAATTAAAATTATACTTTTATTTAGAAAAATATATAAGAGCAACTTTATTCCTTAAAGTTTTTAAGTTTACGATTTAAATTGCATCCATTGTAACTATTTCATGCATTCTATTATTGGATTAAAAAATGGTAAAGTTAAAATGCCTGTTTTCCAGGTATAGTTAGAAAGTTATTAATCTGATAAAAGAACTTCAAATAGAAAATTTGTAAATTTAAAAAATAAACTATTAAATCAACCGTCAAGCACAAGCATAGTTTAATAAAATAATAAGAACATTTGTTAAAAAATTGAATTAGAAAAATAATCTAAAATAATTTCTCAAATTAGAGCAAATTTTTTGTAATTTCACAAAAGTACATATGTTATACAGGAGGGTGCAATCGATAAAATACTAAGATAAATAGCCACATTACTTTTTAAAGATTCAATATCTTTTGGTGGAAAATGTTGTCAAATATGCAGTTTTCTGTCCCATCGAATTTGCTTATCGAAAATGAAGAAACTCTTGTCTAATTTTACGATTTTAAATAATTTTAATATATTTGTTATGATAAAAAATCGATGAAAATTAAATCAGAAATCTACGTCTCGTCTTAATAATTATGAATGAAATAATCCTTCGTAGTATCAGATTAAATGAGTAAAATCTAGAAAGCAACAATAAACAATTTTTTGAAATATGTTATTATATATTTGAGTTTTTGCGTAATATGAAAAAGCTCACATACGGAAAAAAAATTTGTCAGTTAAAAGCAAATTAAATTAAAAATTGTAAGGAAATAGTTTTTTCTAAGAGAATTAAACAAAAAACCATCGTTAAAAAATTATGAAACTATTTCATCAAAATTTTGCAAATAATATGATACCTTGCTTCCTGAATTAAGGCAGTTGCATTTTTGCTCAAAGTTTAGCTAATAAATAGAATGAAATTTACAATTTTCCGCTTTATGAAACATTAAAAAAATTGTAATATACTTTTAAATGAAATAATTTCGTATTCCTTAGCCCAGGAACTGAAGAGCATTTAAAAAATTGCAGTTTTTAACATTTGACTTATTGGTAAGAAGGTTTTTATAAAATTTCGCATTTCAGAAAATAGCATTTAAAGGTGTAAAACATCTTTAAAGTACAAACAATGCGAATACAAAAATGAAGTTAATTTCTCAAAAAAGAACATAGAATCAAAATTCAAACTTTCTTTAAAAAAAAACTTTAAAAAATTATGAATATTGAATTTAAAAAATACTCGATATCTTTTCTTGCTAAATTCACTCTTAACCTGTTAACTGGGTATGACGAAATATTTCACTGAATATTTCAAATTGAATATAAGTTAATTACCCAGTTCCCATGTTAAATATAATCATCTACCTTAAAAAAAATTCCGTTCTCAGTACCAGAATAAAAGCCAGCTTTACTATGATAAACCCGTAATTATTTTAAGATGAATAAATTCTCCTATATCAATTGCTTAATATTTCTAAGGCCATGAAAAGTGTGCTTCCCGTCAAATTTTTCAATCTTTATATGAAGTTATGTAGGATGATATGAATTCCGACAAACTTTTCAATAAGACAGAAACTTAAATGCTTCTGTTCCTTATCTCGGACAAAATGATATGACTTGATTAGTTACTTAATCATTAATTAACCATATTAATTAATTAATCAAGTTAAATTTATCTAATAAGCTAAATGAATCACGTTTCTTAAGCCAATCTCAATCCTAAAAATATTTTAATATACCGTGACTAGAAAAAAATAACTTTTAACCCTTTAAAAAACTATTATTCTCTAATCATCAAGATCGATCTCAGACAAAAAAAATGCATTTATAATACACGATAAGTTAATTATGTATAAAACATCTGACTAGATTTTCATACACTTTTAAGCATCGCTAATTGAATTACGTCTGTCAGCAGTGCGCATGGAACGAGTCTGTTCCAGATCATTCACAATAACTGCTATTGAATAAAACCCATAACAGATTCCGCACATTTCGACAAATAGATTGAATACACTTCCTTACGGAAATGTAATATTCAAATATGCATTCAGTAGTTAGATTGTTAGACTCTATTAATTCAGATTTTCCCTTTACACAACCGACTGGGAATATGTTGATTAGAAACGGGATTTGAAGCTGTGGTTGAATTTAAAACTTAATGAAATGTGGTATTCATAAACATCAAATACATTTAAATATTTTTGTGTTGATTCTGATTGTGCATTATTAGATGTATTTGTTTTTCATCTTTTCGAATCTATGATTGCGATTGAAATGGTGGAATTTGCAAAAGATTTTGCTTATATTGACTGACGTCAAGAAATGCAAGATTAGTGTTATTGGTTTGCAATTTTTTTCGGTTTAAATGTAAATTTCCCAGATCTTATATTTAAGATATTTAATACCATTAACATATTTGACGTCAGTTATTAAGAATTACTTTTTCATCTTTCGCAATTGTTAAATTACAAATACAGCTCACAAATAAGAATCAACAAAAAATTTTTTGAATGCATTTTATTCTAATGAATACTACACATTGAATACCTTCATCGTGATCTGAAAATTCAAAGGATTGTTTATAAAATTTGTATTATTAATTTATAAAAGAATAATCCTATATTACATAGATACGCATAAAATCTGGAATTATTTAGATTTATTTTGTTTAATGTAAAAGTCTTCTGTCAAAATTGAAACATTCCAATTCAGGAAACTGCGATGAAGTTGTCAAAATATATCGATTTCCCTTGGTAGATTTCCAAAAATTGAAGGAAGTTGATGAATGGGAAAAAAGTCGCACAAGGTCGTTGGAATTTTCGGAATGACGTAAAAAAACATATAGATATATTATCTTGTAAAATAGAACTATTTTTACTTTATTGTACATGAAGTGTGGAAACAGCAAGTACAATATTTGATGAAAGAAATTCAATTTCAATATATTTATTAACCTTTACTTTACAAATTTTCTCCTGTGAGAAAGTACGTTTATGAAGTTTTATCGATCATCAGGATTGCTGATAAATTGAATAAACAAGAGTTCGAAATTTGGTGTGTGATTTTTACATCTAAATTTTATATGGGATATGCCTGGTGAAGGTTTGCGGTGTGTTAGAAAAGATAAAGTACAAAGAGATAGATCGCATAGTTAATACCCAGTTGGAAATACCTTTCTGACGTGATAGATGATGTTTCAGAAGTGTAGAAATTTCGCAGACTTTTTTTTTTACTTGGATGGCAAAGAAGAACTATAGCAGAATATCTGAAGCAAGCAGATTGGTCATGAATTGCGTAGAGCGATCGTCGCATCTACATCAAATCACCTATCTACGAAACTTTTGTTAATTATGACGAAGATTTTATTTCATAGCTTGGAGAGGATGCGAGGCAATTCTGCTTCGCAAGATATTCGAGAATGTGCGGACTTCCAAGAAGCCAACATCACATTCAAGGGTCAATCAAACATCTCCTTTAATGCCAGTTGTATTTCTGATTTGTATTTTATAGTATAAAGTCAAACAAATTTTTCTATTACTTTATGTCATTTTATTTTTATGTGTTATATCTGTATTAGCTCGTCAGCACTCTGTTTCTGGCTCGGCATTGCTATGGGATTCTATATAATCACATTTTAACTGTAAAATAGTCAAATACACTAAAATATTTCTTCTAGGCAAGCTGGAAGGTCAAGTTATATTCCTTTACATCTGAATTACTATATAAGAACGTTAACTATTGATATTAGAAACAGTAAAAATTAGTGTGTGGAAATCACTTTTCAGCCTCTAATTTCTAAGATGTTGAATTTATTGAAAACTTCAAACACAAAAGTAGTTCGTCTTAAGTAGGTGCTAATTTGGCTAATTGGATTTATTTTTTTATCTTCAATATTAAACAAGTTATAGCAAAATAAAAATTTCTACTCCCACCCTTTCTACCTCCCCCTTTGAGCTAGATGGACCATTCACGAACTCGCCTCAGATTTTTACAAAACAAAATTACTCTAGTTATTTTGTTCACAAGATAATATGGGTAAAACGTTATAGCATATTATATAACACTTTTGAATGAAAGGTGATTTGGGGGCTCTAGGGACCATGATCGGCGAAGAACTGCAGAAATTTCCCAGAAGTATCATCATCAGAACCATACCAATAAGTAGTCTTCCTATAGGACTTATCTAAAATAGTCCTATAGGAAGATTACTTCTGAAATGCATCATATTCACATATTCTGTGATAAGGTCGAATAGAGTACTTAATCTAAGACGAGGAATTGTTAAGCCGTGATTTTAGTAAAAACCAGCCGCAGTTTACTTACAGAAGTTTATTGACAAAACGGGAACGATGTCTCCTATTCAAATCTTTGCCTTCTATAAAACCTCTCAAAAATCAATTCCATTTATGAAATTCCTTCAAAACCCGATTAGAAAACGTCGATGTCTACAAATAAAAGCAAAAGAAGCAGAGTAAACAAAATATTTTTTTTCTTCATTCTTCTCTTAGAAAATCAATATCTTTTGCAACACCGTACAGTCCGATTCTTTTTGAGGTTTTCCGAAAATCCAAGATTTTTTTTTCTCCTCCTATTTTTGGGCATACCGTTTCCCCTAAGCTAAAATAAAATGCTATTTCCTCTGCTTCAATTGAAAGGTCTTACCCGGTGAAAGGGCTCCTGGTATTGAACTACTAACTTTCACCTATATCTCCATTTAAAGTGCACGTCCCCCCCCTTCTTCCCCTTTTATTGATTCTATCGCTTTCCAACTTCAAACTCCCCGAAGCTGTTTAGAAGTCGGATTACGGCTTTTTATGTTACTTCGCTTTTAAAACTTGATTACGAGGTCCGCATGAAACTGACAACTATTGAAATTATCCTGATGAGAAGTGCGCTTTAGTAAATATAAAAATTTCAAACTAGTTTTGCAATCTGACTTGTTTAGAGCCTCTTTCCCTAAATGTAAATGTCAGTAGAAATATAACAGGTTGTTGCTGCAAATAATCTTTTAAGAATTGGAAGTTTAATAAAAATGTTCTTTATCTGTCTGTTCGAAAGTTAATAACTTCATGATACTTGTCAAATAATTTTTTTTAGGGTTTGATGTCGTGATATCCAAATTGCGATAAGGGTTAACTTCTGGCATTTCGAAATTGTATCGGTTTTTATTTGAGTAAGTATATAACTTAGATAGTTTTGACGGTAATTACTTGGTTCATATGACAATGAAATTTTAAGTTGACTCAAAATAATAACTGCCAGAGGCATAAAACTTAATATCGTTTCTGCATATTAGTTGAAAAATGTTCACATAATTGCAAATAAAGAATGGCTTTCAGGCATGTTTATTTAAATTAGTTTATATAAAATCCCTATGTCAAATTTACGATTTTAAAATGTTGAAAGAAATGTGTTATTTTCAGCGATTTTCTTTACCCATTGCTGTCATAAAATGACATTTATTTAAAAAGAGAAAACAGAAAGAAATTTATCGAAAAATAACAATGTTCAGTAAAGATGTCCTTAGATTCTTTAGAAGTAACTAAAAATTAATTTAACATTTTGTTAATAAAACTGAAGATACTTACATGATATAAATTAATATGACAAGGGGTTTTTAAATTGATACAGAAGAATAACCGCCAGAGGCTTTGTGTTTTACTCGAATTGATTTATATTGGGTAAGGTATTAATTAAGCCTGTTACAATGTGTTCTATGAAAACCTTCCATTTCAGATTATTTTCTTTATGTATAGAGAGTAATTAAAATATGAAGAGTATATTTTTGGTGGTTTATAAACAACTAATTATTAAAAATGTATCCATTTACATGTTATTGTAAAACAGTTTTAAATAATTAACGGTAACGAAAGAGATAAGAGTTAAAACATTTGGGAAATTTTATCATCGTGTTCTAAAAGGAATTTCTTAAAAATGGCGTTTCTTTTTCAATATTAGCATTAGATAAAACACCATTATTTTTCCTTCTTAGAAAATTTTCAACGTGTTTGTTTGGTATTTTATTGATTATTCAGCTTTAATCACAATTTTAAGTATTGCATCCATTTAGCAAATGAATTGAACCGCCAGTGCCACATTGTCTTTATGTAATGTTTCAGCTATTTCCTTCGCATGCAATTTTCATTTTCTCTTTTTTTTTGTGGGGAGAGGTGAAAATATTCTATTATTTATGCAATTTTCTTTCACATTTTTGGATTTTATATACATAATTTCATTTTAGCCACATTCTTCAAATTAATTATTTTCTAATCACTTGAATGATAACTTCGGTTTGACAATGAATTCTGAGTTGCAGGGGATTTTATTTCTCAAGCTCCGAGTTTACATTCACTTAAACCAATAAAGCACTTCATCAGATGAAATTATGGAAATTACCTTTTGAATCTTTATAAATTTTGAATAAATCACTACACCTCCATTTTTCCTATTTTCCGATTCTTTCGACTGCATAGTTTTCGACTTTTGATTATGGTTTTAATCACTGCTATAAATTAAACATTTTCCTTTATTATGAAGCAAAAGAATGAAACTTTTCTTCAAAGAACGTATTGCGCACTTCCTTTACCATAAAATACCCCCCCCCCATACAGTGAGAATGAGAGAGATTAATTTATTTCTATTCTAATAGCTAATTTTCAAACCATGTGCGCGATATTTGAAGTGTTAAAATTATTAAAAATTATATTTAATATTGTTAGATTCAGCCAATTTGCTGAAAAAAATTATGACTTCTTAACAGAGACCCATGGTCCTATTAGTCATACGTAGTACGTTAATAATTGTGCATTAGCATATTAAATGAACGAAGTTATGTGCCACTAAATTCTGCTAATTAAAATTTCATTATTTTAAGTCAATCAAAGCCTCCCTCTTCCCAAGCTATCCATGTTTCTTCATGGACGGATCTTCCACGGGGGGGCATTCTAAAATCGAAATGATATATAAAATTAGCAATAAAGTAACTGATTTCAAAAGTAAGAAATTATTTTTTGTTTAACAAATTAATATGTAAAATTATTTTACTAATTATGATTGATAGAACTTGGGATAGATATAAAAATATGTAATTCGTAGAGTTTTAAGCAACATATTTGTTAAATAAGATAACCTAAAATATAAATATTTCATATTATTTAAAATATTTTTCCAGTAGAAAGTATCTACAATTGTTGGAAGCTACCGGGCCACTTATGGAATTGATATCGTGTATGAATATATAAATCGTATTTGCGGCCCTCTTTATTAAAGTCAGCGAATTTGATTAACGATTTAGTTTTCAATTATAAAAAAGTAATCCAATAATATAAGTGTAATTCATATTAACCTATATAATTAGTTTCATTTAAGGAATGACACGGCTTATGTCGATATTAAACAAACATAGGGTCACGGAAAATAAATTTCCGTTCGCTAAAACCCATAATTTTGTTTTCCATAAAAATGTTCTATAAAAAATATTTATCAACATTTATAAGAAAAAAATAACATTTAAAAATTAAAATTTAATAAATGATTGTTTAAAAGGGTAACATTTAAAAAGGTTAACATTTAGTTAAAGTAATTTCGTTAAATAATGGATTTTTGGCAAATATAATAAATGTTTTTAAAATACATTTTTTTCTTAATTTTTAGAAAAATTATATTTACATTACGTTTGAATTTTCTTTCAAGGCTTATTCTTTGAGAAATTACACTTATTTTTATATCTGCAAATTTTATATTTTATTACTGTTTCGCAACGTCAAATGCTGTTTTCTCAAATGACAATATTTCATAAAATCTTTTTAAGAAGAATGTTAAATTAAAACCTAGCTACGATTTATATTGAAATTTGATATAATAATTTCTAAATATGATCTGCATATAAATCACAGGATTGATTATTTAAAGAACAATTTACAGTTCTTTTAATGCATTATAATGCAAAAAAAAATGAAAGTTGGAAATAAAATAGAATATTTCGAATCCCATTCTTTAAAGAATGGACAGAAATACAGCTTATTTCTTAATTTAAGATCTAGCCATATATTTATTGACTTCAAAACTTGGAAAAAATAATTTTATAAAATAAATTAAAAAGACTGTTATATGATTCTACCCTCTTCCCCCCACAACAATGGAAAAAGTATTTCTTTCAACTTTCAAAAAAGTTTCGGCTTCAAATGGCAATTTTTTCCAATGTTTTTGTTCCACATGTTTTTTTACCTATTCATTTATGGAAGAAAAAAGTTTTTTTTTTAATAGTAAGTATTTTACAGCATTTTTCAAAACTTTTATCCCAAATGCTGTCGCATATCCCAGTCGTATTTACATATACACATAGCAGTAGCAAGTGAATTTTTCTCAAATTATGTCTAAATTTAAGAAATTTCTTTCATTTCAATCTAATCACTTTTTACTCATTTAATTATCTAATATTATATTTCTGATATCTTTATTGAAAGGCTCAATTTTGTTCATATATTCACAAGCATTTAAATGGCATACTTTTAACACTTTTATGAATTTTGCGTAACATTTTGTTACCTATAGTTTCAATAAAAATACGTCTAATTTTATATTTTTTTGTTCGCTGCAATTTCGTGGTCACATACGAATGCTCCAAAGGATAGACAGAAGTTTCATAGATTTCATATATAGATAGAAAGGAAAAAGACACACATACAAAAAATAATGATTTCAGATAGAAAAAAAATACAGCTTTATTTTGTCAGTTAAACTTTTACTTACATCTTATTTCATGTTACTACAAAAAACAGTATTCGATTGTTCAATTTTAAAATGTTTTAGTATGATAAAACATGCATCATATGAATATTTAGACAAACTCACGAGCGTGTTGAGGCACGTTTATTTGAGTTTCGTATAAAAATATTTCTTTTTCAAAAGAGTATTTAATAGTTTTCAGAGCTGTAAACAATTTCCATTTAAAGGAAATCGTAATAGAAAACGCATCATTGATATTAAATGAGAATTTTTTTTATGGAATTGCTGTTAGGTCAAATGTATATGGCTATATCTGAGAAGCTTTTCATAACATTTTGTATATTTAAATTTCTATCGTCTGCCAGAAACTTGCCTTTTTATTATTATTATTCCTTTCCCGTTTGGTATTTCACCTTCGAGCTCTGAAAGCTCGTAGCTGTTGTTTGGCACTCAAGAAAAATGTATATTGTCTCTGAGCAGGAATATACACGGAACAGAATTGGTTATGCGTCTGATATATGAATAAATAGTAAGAAATGTATCGTTTAGTAATTTCTTTCCCTCTCAACAGATTTACTCTTCCAGTTGAGATTACAATTAAACAGCTAATTCGGCAAACCCGCACAGTAAGTAATTTCTGACTGTTTTGATCAAAACTGTTTTCGTTAACGTTTCCTCGTACATTAGAATATTTGTAACAAATATTTTTAAAACAAAAGATCCTAGTATTTATTTATTTGTTGCTCTTTCCATTCAAATACTTTTAATTTTAGTATAAAACTAAACAAACTAATCAACTAAACTAAACAAACTAGTCAGAAACAAATATAAATATTTAAAGAATCTATTTAACAGGAAAACAACTAATTAATAATATTAATCTCTACTAATAATAAAGCAAAATATATGTGTGTTTTTCACGCTTTACAGTATAAACCCTTTCAATTAGAGCCAAAAAAATTCAACATCTTTGAAAATGGAAATATACAAATTGGAGTTTTCCAAATTTTACTAAATTAATAATATGCTATATTCTGTCATCTTTCCATGATACATGTGAAAATAATTTGAATTTTATGACATCTTAAAATTCAGAAAAGGATATTTTCAATGATATCAATTCATTACCTGAAATATTACTTGTATATTTTAAATTAATTTTTCAATATACTTTTTAAGTTTTTTTCAGGGTTATATTTTAATGTTTAAAGAAAACTCAAATCTTAATCCTTTTTACTGTAAAAATTACCTAGCACCTAGTTCCTTTACTGTAAAAATTTCCTAGCACCTAGTTC
>JAPMOR010004161.1:12793-24451 GCA_026543865.1 Argiope aurantia | reverse complement strand
TTTACTGTAAATATTACCTAGCACCTAGTTCCTTTACTGTAAATATTTCCTAGCACCTAGTTCCTTTACTGTAAATACTTCCTATATAACTAGTTTTTTTTCCATTGTTAACAATGAAATAGTGAAATAATAGCTTATATTTCTCTCATGATTAAGTTTCTGTTTAAAATATATTTTTTTAAAGTATTTTTTGAAAGTTTGTTGTGTTTATATTTAAGGTTTACTTTCACAAATAAGCACTGTTGAAATGTTTTTAAAAAGTGCCTACAATTTTAAACCCTACTATTGTTTAAAGTATTTTTATTGGATGTATAATAATGCACTGTACTACATTGCTTTTTATTGTTGTGCACTAAATATTTTGTTGAATCAGATAAATTTTTATTGAATAATACTCCAAGTTATTAAATAATTTATGGAAAAATTAAGTGTTCAGTACACTTAACCAATACTGAATTATTATACCTTCTGCTCACAATTTTAAAAATAATAATGCTTTATTTAACCAAGAACATTTTAATTTCTTCTCATATATATTTCGCTTTATTTATACCTCAAATTAGTTCCAATTTTTAAAAAATTAATGTTTAGAATATATAGCAGAAAATTAAAGATATTAATTGTAACACTCTTTATAAAGAGCTCTTTAGAAATAAGTATAACTTGTTTTGATTTAAATCCAACTAATAAAAATATTAAAATCACATTATTTTTTTCAATATGCGTTCTTCTAGCATCATGCAGATTGCCCTAAATATTTGTGATATTGAATATTAAAAATTTCCTATATGAAGTTAGAAGAAATTATATTTTTTACTCCATTTAAAAAAAAAGGTATTTATTTTCTGTTATGTATTATTTTCTGCTTTTTAGTTGTGTGTGTGAAATTTTGCAAAAGTTTTAAAGCTATTTTCCCATTCAATCACATTGCAATGCATCGAACTTTCTATATATTTTTAAAAATTATAATGCATTTTTTAAAGTAATAGGTAATTGGTTCTTCGAGAATTTTTCTTTTCTTTTCTTTGTGCATTTAAATCTTTAGCAGAAATTAAAAATTTAAAACTTCCATGGTATCTGTATCCCGCAAGTTTGAATAAATCATTTGTCTTTTTTAAACTCATCAAAATCTTTATTATACACGAACTGATTAATAAAAAAAAGTGAAGAAACCAAATTATATTTGTTGATGATGGAAAATATCGGTTTCTCTGTGCGGAACCAATAAACACGGATTTATTTATTTTTTTAAGTTTTAGAGTGAGTAAACTCAAATTCTTTTTTCGTAATTTTATTACTTTTGGTTGCATGATTATTTATGATTAGCTATAATTTCCCGAGGTAAGCAAAAATTAATTTCAAATCAGGCAAAAAATTTTATGCTTATTCAAGTTATTTTCTTACTTATTTTCTGAACTTAATTTTTAAATTTGCAGAAAAAAATATTTATTTTGATCAACTTATGACATTTTACAACAATTTAAAATTTTGGAGGGATTTCGTTAAATTATTAATTTTATTTTATTAGCTTAAAAATTCGGCAAGATATTTATTATTCCAATCAAACAATTTTTCAACAATAATTTATAACCCATTTTAATACAAGAGAATAAATGAAATGTAATTAATCGAATTTTATATAGTCCCTTTTCCAGTTTCAATAATATAATTTAAATGATTCGGTAAAAATGCTGTCAAATTATTTTGTTGGTAAAATGTATTTTTAAATAATCAATAAAATATACAGTTTCGAAGTTAATTTTTTTAAATGAATTAATTGCCCAACATAAATCTTATTTTGACCGAATGATTTAAAAACTAGCTCAATAAAATTATATTTAATATCTAATGAGCCACAATCACAAACAATCTGGTACAATACAATTAATACATAAAACAATTTAGACAAAATCTAACGTCACTTACCGACGGCTAGCGGTAGACTACTTTTTTATCTCTAGCGCCGCTAGAAAATTATGCCACTAGAGAATTTGCTACACAATTAAAATTTTTAATTCATATATTATTTTTATTTAACAAGAAAATATTATTTTATATTTCTTTAACAAGAATTTTTATTACAAAAATAATAGAAGTTTTCCAAGAAAATAAAAAGATTGCTAACATTCGTACCAGATCTATTTAACATACCGTAAAAAGCGCATCGATTCGTTGCAAGAATGTTTTAATAGCCATTCCAAAGCAGTATTGATCAAAACCCAAAGAGGGAGGGCAAAAAAACCTAAGGGAAAAAAAGCGAAGGGGAAGAAAGTTAAACGAAGATGCGGAATAACCTATTTTTCAATCATCTTATTTCGAAAAAGCCGAATAAATCCCATAACACATACTAGGGAGAAAAATGTTTCCATCCAAACTAACAGTATCTGGGGAGAAAAGAGAATAAAAAAAAGACGATGGGGAAAAAATGGCATGATCTAGGATTAAATTATTTAACACGCTGCCTTCGAAGTAATTTCGGCTTTTTCGCTTCAAACACTCTCCTTTTCTTTATTTCACCCCAAGTTTCCCTAATACTCGATCTTTTGGCTTTATCGGCTAATACGGGCCAGCATTATATCCATCCTTTCGTGTGTTGTACTTGTAATTATTGCCAAGATCTCCAGCGTTATCCCCGGCAAGAAAGGCATCTCACCGTAAAAGAAGGGGATACTCGTATTTCCCTTTTTCGCTCCCTACCTTCCCCTCATATTTAATTAATGACGTACCTGTAGTATTATCTGCTCACCCTCCGCGTCTTAACACGCAAAAAAGAAGAAATGGCAAGATATAATTCTTCATTGTCTTAATGGCGTAGATTATATTCGGTTTCTTGGAGATGTAATTAAAATTCATAATAATCAGAAAGCATCCATTAAGAAAATTCTCGGCACTTGCCTGATTTAGGAAAGGGGTGGTTAAGGGGGTGGGAATGACATTACAAGGGGGTTGGTATGTGACTCTACTAGGCTCCAACACGCAAATATTCGACCGTGCCAAATTTCATTAACAGACTAGTAGACGTAGAAATTGCTTATAGAAGATTGCGTACTTTTGTCCCTGTAAATGGCATTTGCGGTTAAAAACCTTTTTTTTTTCTGTAATTAGGTTCACCCCACCTCCATTTTGTCCCTTGTTTCTCGGCATTTCCTGTTGAGATAAATACTTTAAATGCCGTATTAGTCTGAAGGAAAATAATGAAGAATATAAATAGGAAGTTGCTTCTAGAGCGGAATCCATTTTTGGTGTACGTGCTGATTACTTTGAAGGCTTGAAGAAGTTTTTCGTTTATTTATTTAGAAAGTGCATTCATATTTTATTTGGATTCTCATAAGGTTGGAAGCTTCGAAAAGCATCGTCATAATGTATTATGTGTTCTAGAAAAGTTGTAAACTTTAGTTGTTGTTTAATAACTGCCGTGACTCAGTCTCTTTTATTTAACCAATGAAACTGAAATTTCTCAGCTTCGTTTGGATGTTACCAAGCACTTCTTTTAGTTAATGTTCGAAAAGTAAACTGAAAATTTGTGTGGTTTTGATTATTATAAATACAAAGCTTAACTGAATAGTCATTCAAGTTTAACATTTTTGTAGACTGAAATGTTATTTGTTAATGAGCGTTTTCGTTTATCTTTTTCTAAAGATTCACGAGTAGTTAAATATAATGAAGGAGGAAAATGCGTTATAAGCATAATTTGATTCAAAGATTTAATTCACCTAATTCCATTACAACGAAAGGCTTCCCAGTATGGGTTTTAAAATTAAGGCTGCTTTATTTATTTAAAATAGTTTTGACTTTTTTTTATAAGACAAAATTACTAATACAGTAAAAGAAAGTATAAGTTTTAATAAATAAATTATAAAAGTTTGAGAAAATGTAAGTAAAATTAATAGTTTCATTAAGAATATTTGTTCACGAAAAAATTTAAGTGAATTTATTCATACTATAATTTTTTTTATTCATTACGCTTCTATAGACTTGAAAAATGTAAAACATTTAAAAATATTCATAGTTTATACATCTCTTGTCTTTTAAACACTTTCATTTCACTTGATTTCTTTCTTGTCACTTAAATTAAAATTGTAACATTTTTACACACATCACGAGTTACTAGAATACTGTAAATTGTACATATCAATAGCAATAAATTGTTTAAATATTTTCGGAATATAATTATCATCGAACTAATCTTTAGAATCTAATTGACTGATGTAGTTAAATTTTGATGCCATGAAAGTGGTTTGAGTTCAAGTTTCCCATAATATAATAATATATTTTATATTACAAGTTAAAAATAAAATGCGATTAAAATAAAATAATTTTTACTTTAGTCCACAAATAAAGATATGTTTTGGAAAATAGATTTTATTAAATACATTTTTATTCCATTTATTCTTTAATATATTTTGTAATGTAGTTAAGAATCTCTAGTCATTCTTCTAATTCTAATCATATTTGAGCCTTAGTTTCTCTTAAAATACTCTTTTTTCGAGAATTTAAACATTTTGATTGATAACAATAAATATAAATACAAAAGGCTTTCAAGACTTTTAGACTTTTTATACACAAGAAAAAAATATCAAATTATTAAAAAAAATGTCGAAAAATGACAAATTATTAATTATTTCAAAACATTTATAATATTCTCATCACAAACTGAAGATTTACCCTTGTAAAATGTCGTTTATTATTTAAAGGGAATTTATAATTTTTTTAAAAAAACAACAGAGTAAGGGATTATATTTAATTCAGTATTGAAATTGATAATGAAAGGATAATATTTCATATCAAATGCAGATTAAGTTTAAAGGATTATAAGACTGCATTGGAATAAAAACAAAATCGTATTATGAAGAAAAAAATTAAATTAAGTATTAAAAATAGCATATTTAATGCGATTTACTAAGAGGATTAAGATCTATGCTATTATATAAGATTAAGAATATTATGCAACAAAAAGGTAATACAAATTTAAACGGCATGAAATAAGCTTATTTAATGTATGATCCAATATGCTCTTACTTTTCTTTTTTTTTCAAATAGGAAAGTAATATCTAAATTATTATAAAAATAGATGCTAAATTATTTTAAAAGTAGATGATAAATATAGATTTAAAAAACATTCAATTTAATCTAAATAAATTAATCAATACTGCATCGAAACATATTTCTAAATGAATTTTAAGATCACTTCAGAATATAATGAAATCAAGCTCACGAGGAATATGAAATGTACAGCTTCAATTAAATTTTGGAATCCACAATGTATTTTTAGAAAGATTTAAAGGACATGAAATCTCAGTTTAGCATATTACAATGTTTTTTTGGGTAAGATGCTACTTTTATGGTAATAGCAAAATAAGGCGTCATGCAATTTGTCTCCTTTTCAACTTCGTGAAAATTGGCGGATAAACTAATGCTTGCGCATTCGTATATAAATAAGAGGCAGTAGAACAACAACCTTTTTAAAAAATAAAAAAATAAGAGAAATGCTGAACACATGGGAATTATTGCATCTTATGTTAAGAAATATTTCCTGATGATGAAATAGCCATGCGTTCTACGAGTATTTCAACAATGTGATAAAATTAGTGGAGGCAATGTGCCTCTGCATTCATATATATTTCGGCAAGAAAGGCAAATGATAAAAATTAGCAATGATTTTGCCCTTGTATTTTAAATCTCTGTTAACACTAAGGATACATGCGAGTGAGTGTGTTGGAACTCTACATGCCGTTTGATCTAGAGCAATCAAACATGACAAATATATACTTCGAAAGGTGCGAATGTGCAACTAAGGCGATTTTTTAAATAATTAAAAATGAAGCGAAATCTTAATGCTTTTCCGCGGTAATATCAAAAAATATTGTGACACAAAAATTTTATATCATATTTAAATTTAAAAAAAAATCTTTTAACTGATAATTTTTCGCGGATGATATTTTTCAAATTTTAATTAATTTTTAAATAATTTAAGCGAATTTTACGAATTATTTTCATTATTGAAATGGAACTCAAATTACTATTACTATTGTTACTACTGCTTCTTCATAGGATTTTGTTATATTGCTGATGAATAAGTTATGTAAATTCTGTTTATTTTTATGTCTTGAGATTTTATAAAATTTTCGAACTTTTACTTAACTTACTTCGAACTTACTTTCGAACTTGTACTTAAATTTAGGATACAATTTCAGAATGAAACAATAGAGAACATTTTTTAAACTTCTTGAATACAACCGCTCTTTTCTGTGACATAAGTGGGAGTACAAAAGAATGGTGTAATAATTAAATAATTCCAGTGTGCTAGAGCGTTGCAAGGCTTCTAAAATAATCTATCAATTACATACATATCAAAATTTGAATTTAAAAAATATTTTTCTAAAAAATCGAAGACGAAACTACAAAAATATTCAATTGAGATTTTTAGCAGCCATTAATTTCGGCGTATGAGTCGGTCGCCAAAGACAGGTAATTAACGAATATTTTAGAAATTAAAATGCTAAAATTAGTGCTGAGAGGGCTTTTTTGTATCCATGCATAAATATTTTAATAATATAAGTGATGAAGTTCATTTAGTATTTTTGAAGATGAAGAAAATCGTATTACAATCATCAAATTGTTCATTTTAACCCTTTATACTCGTATGTCTCCTTTCAGGCACCATTCAAAACTGACTAATTTTTTTAAAATTTTGATTGTTAAAAATTACCTACAGAGTGGTAAAAAGATGATTAATTTTTTGCTGAGCTTCAACTTAAAATAATTATATATATTTCACAACAGTAAACAAGTCATTTTATTAGGTGATTAATTATGCATCGAATTATTTTTCCGAGTGCAATTTAGTACCGGAATTGTAATACAAATTAATAAAAATTTTACCTTAAAAAATTCTAGAACTGATACCTTAATATTGGTTATTAAAAGAAGGCATATAATAAAAGAAATGCAAAAGTATTTAGATATTCATAAAACATAAATAACAAGAAAGAATTTTAGTTTTTGTGTTTGTGTAACAACACTAACACTTAAACTAACTTTTAATTTTACACTTCAGAAAATATTTCTGAAAAATTGTTTCTCATTCTTTCTATCTCAACGTCAAAATATAACAAATATTTGCTACACGTTTTGCAGTAAATATTTGCTATAGCTTGAACCATCCGTTTTGTTTTACAAAAAGCCTTTGTTTGAAACGAACTCTTAAAACAAGTCCAATTATAATACAATACAGAATGAAGAGAAATGTGTTTCTGCTCTAAGCTTTCATCTTTTGTAACGTTTATTGATCAAGAACTGTTTCTATTAAGTCTGCGTCAGAAGAAGAAGAAGAAAGCATGTAGGCGTTTGACTAAGTGAAAGGTGCCCCAAGAAGAAATGACAGAGCCTCCACCTTTTGCAAACAAAGAGAGAAAAGCCCCGAATTCGTAAACGGTACGACGGGATGGAAAGGGAACTGTTTTATGATTGTTCTTAAAGAAGAGCAATATTATCAACTGTAGATAAATATATTCCCAGGCTGTTTCATTCGTGATATCGTGTTCTTTACATACGACATTTGTACATATTAAACGCATTGTTAAATTGAGTGAAAGCTTGTTGCACCACCCTACGTTTGTATACGATGCTTTATAATACAATAAAAGTTTTTATTTAAAGCTTTATGCTTTATGTAAAGCTTTATGTAAAAATTTCGAATTATTTCAGAAAGATATATGTAAAAAAGAATATAATGTTTTTAGCCCAATAATAAGAAGCGGATGCCTTTGGGCTATCAGGTATATAGGGTGTTTCAGTGAACCGTTTCAGAACTTCTAAGAGGGGTAGGGTACATCCTGACAACTCGAAATCATATAGCAATGTGGGGTCGGAAATGCTTTCCTGAAGCGGTGTTGCACACAGAAGCACCATAAGGAAAAGAGACCGTAAATGTGAAATCGTTTTAATAATACATGAAAAGAAGCAAAAAGGTACTTGGATTAAAGCAAGTTTCTTCCACGGGCTACAATGCACGCCTCACATCTCCGACGCATGGACATCCGAACATTCTGGAATACTCCAGGCTACTAAGTCGGATCAACGGTGGATCGGACGTGGGGGTCCCATGCGTTGGTCTGCTCGGTCACCCGACTTATCATGTCTTGATTTTTATTTCTGGGGTCATATGAAATCGCTAGTTTATGACATACCTGTTGACACTGCTGAGGAGCTCGTTGCAAGAATCGCAGTAGCTGGCGGAGAGATTCGAGATATGCCTGGAGTATTCCAGAATGTTCGGATGTCCATGCGGTGGAGATGTGAGGCGTGCATTGTAGCCCGTGGAAGAAACTTACTTTAATCCATGTACCTTTTTGCTCCTTTTCATGTATTATTAAAACGATTTCTCATTTACGGTCTCTTTTCCTTATGGTGCTTCTGTGTGCAACACCGCTTCAGGAAAGCATTTCTGACCCCACATTGCTATATGATTTCGAGTTGTCAGGATGTACCCTACCCATCTCAGAAGTTCTGAAACAGTTCATTGAAACACTCTGTATATGTTACCATTAAAGCTGGAAAGTCATTTATGTTCAAATCACCTAGCGTCTCTGCAGATTAACTGCTTTTGCTTCGTTAATGTGCGGAACCAAGATTTTTCCACATTTTCACTAGGTAATACTCACATTAGTGGCTTTCGTATCGTTAAAGTGCAAAAGTTTGTTTCATTTCATTTCCCTCTCCTTCCACTTTTAGTTGGGTGTCACCAGCGTCTGGTCGTCGCCAGTTGCTTTTATTTCTCATAATTTGAGCCGGCTGCCTTGCGTAGTATAGCTAATTAGGTTTTCAAATTCGTTTCTGCTTGTTAGCAACTCAAAGTGTCATCAATCTTCCACTAATAAGTCTTTTCTAATAATAAGTAAGCATAATTTTACCATATGTTTCCCTAATTCAACTTCTTAATTGTAATATGTTAAATTGTTTGATTCTTAGTATTAAAGGTTTTCAATTGATTAAAGATGGATTTTATCAATTAATTCTTTGTTTGATTGTATTAATAGGATACTTCAGATATCGAAAAATAAGTAAACAACATTTAATTTAAGCGCACAGAAACGTTGCTGTTCTTTCAGCAAAGAATTTACTATACTTTTACCAGCGCGTAGTAGGTAATGTGCCAATTTCAATCTACAGATTACCTAGGTAATTTGAGAAATGGCACAATTTTCATCGCTTTAATGGATCACCCTAGTAAAAGTGCAGATTAGCTGGCTAATTTTTAGATTAACTGATTTCTGCACATAAACGGTGACAAATCATTTATGGCTAAGTATGCCTCCCATTTTCAAAGAGTTACATGTTGATATGGTCGACATACCAACACCGTAAACATTGCGCAGTATTCTCTAAAATTTTTCAAATTTTTTTCACGAACTAATAAGTTTTCATGAACTAATAATCATAATAACATTCGGAAACATTATTAATTTTTATTAAATGCGTATGGTGCATTCAGTAATAAAATGAGACAAATGTGTATGTTTAATATCAATGTTCCGAAGTTGCATAATAAATTGCACAGTATTACAATATTGATAAGCATTCTATAATATACATATGATAGTTAAAATACTCTACAATATCGTACAATATTTTAGTGAGACTAGAGGAACATTTAATCGCAACGAATTGAAATTTACAAGCATTGAGAAAAACCAAATATGCTTCAATTTTATTTATATATATGTAAGCATATGATTCTTAAAAGCAGAAGGCAGATTTAAAGACATAGAAAAGACATTATTTACATTTTTAAATTCATTTTAATGCATCCTGGGAAGGCGATTTATTTACAAGCAGAGACGAGGACACAGCACGTCCGCCATTGAGCACTACAAAAGTAGAAGTAAGGAAGAGATGGCCGAAACAAATGATCACTACACTTATATAACATGGGATTTCCGGCCACGTGTCGATTTTAACCTTTGACAAGGGCAACGGAGGCAGCATTTTCACTTGACACTTGGAACTGATTGAGCAGTAATTTTTACACAACTTCAGTGGAATTAATTAAATAGAAAGTGGAATTGGATCAGGAAATAAGAGAATGAAATTTATATGGGCTAAATTAAAATTAAGCTTTGGAAATTAATTTGGATTAAATTAAATATTAAAATATCGTTACATATATTATATATATAATGAAACTAATCAAATAAATATATTTTACATATATAAACGACTGTAAGGTTCAAAATCTTTAATTTTAATATGTTGTAAGATAAATATCATCCAAGCATTTCCTAGCTAATATACTCTGGTATATATATGAATTTTCTGCTAAAATAAACGTACAGTTTAAGAAACAAGCACTAATAAATTATAATAAATAGTGATACGAAAAAAAAATGCTTTTTTTTGGTGATTTTTTTCAGTTTAGTTCCTTTTAAAAAGTTTCCTTTTCCATTTTCTGCGGCATAGCGGTAAGAGATCAATAGAGGGTTTAGGTGGCACAAGCATCAGTTTCAGGAGACTGTATGAAGATAAACAGTTACAGCGTTTATGCCACTTTTAAGTGGAAGCAATTTAGAAGCGAGACAGACCATAGATGACTTGGTGACAGGTTTAAATGACAGCATGACGATAAATAGTTAAAAAATGTATAGCATTTTTATATGTTTAGCAATGAATATGCATAGCAATGAAACAGCGAGATGGGTTATAGATGACCCAACGCTACTTTTAAAGGACAACATGAAGTAAATATTTACAGAATTTATATTACTTTTTAGTGGCATAGCGATAAAGAAGCTGGAAAGGGTACAGATGACTGGACACCAATTTTAGAGGACAACAACAAGATAAACAGTTATAGCTTTTATTTACTTTTAAAAGTCAATTAAAATGTAGAAGAATAAAACTATGCCGCGCCCTATACTTCACCGGTGCGAAACGGAGGACGAAAAATCACACTGTACTATGGGCGCCAGTTATTTTCGCCACCCCTTTGTCCCGTTTCAGGATTGTTTGAATATCACTTTTCCATTTATACAGCCACCACATTCACTCGAAAGGGCTTGTTGTGTATATCAATGAAATATTCCGTAATCTAACAATGTTAGAACTCGATAACATTTTAACTATTCGAAACTATCAAGACGCCATTGTGTAAATAGCAGATTTATGCCCAAATATTCATTATTGTAATACCCCTTTATTCCAGTTATAAAACCAATACATCCATCTCACAATATGCTATTGGCATACCATTCACTGCAATAACATGGAATGCCTGTATGTCTGTCTGCCATTCACATTTCAATCGAATGCACTCTCATCCAGTGGTGAACTCTTACAATAGATCATAACAAATCTCCATTTTCGGATGCAAAGGGCGGTTAATAATTTAGAATTCATGTGAAATCAAATGTCGGAAGATGAATTTAGGCCAGAAAATCCTTCGGGGCATAATAATGCTCGGATATGAGAATGGGAGTGCACCCGCGAGAACCGAGGTTTCTGGTCGGAATCCTCAAATCAAAATTTCATTGCTTCCTTCTTAAGTGTGGCCTTGAGAATCGAACAATGCCTTTACTAGAAATGATGAAACTGCAATTTTGGGAATTGTATCTTCGATACAATAGCTAACGAATCAATTGTAAACAATTCGACTGTGGAAAC
>JAPMOR010004161.1:0-12783 GCA_026543865.1 Argiope aurantia | reverse complement strand
CGTTAATATATAACTAAACTAAAAACTTTCTGACTGAACTGATCCAAAATTTTATATAACACAATAATTGTAATCACAATATATAATAAATCTCAATATCTACTAAATTGCATTTTTTAAAAGTTATTTAAGTTTTTGAGTCACTGAGTGTCACGTGCATGCAAAAGTACAATGAGATAGGCGACCAACCCTTCGACGCATTTGGTTCAAAACGATTCAAACGAATATAAGATTTCGATTCTAAACCTATCCACGAAATCCTCTCTTTAGCTTTTTAAATTGTGTAGTTATTCTGTTCACATGCGTTCAAATAACCGGTCAGGCAGATTTTTTTTAAATGAATTCCGCAAAATTTTTTTTAAAAAAATCTACATATTTCGTGTATATATGAAATTTCACTCATCGGTTTCAAATTGCTTTTAAGTTAGAGTAAGCATTAGTAATCCGATTTAATTCTCACCCTCAAACAAATTACAATTAATCAGTATTGACCCTACGATAATTTTCATATTATACAGGTTTTAATTATTTATACTCAATTATGGAATGGAGGTGATCTAAAATAACCCGAAAAGCGAAAGCAAAATCGGTAATATACCAGAACATAAATATAAAACAATACAATTTTAGGGATTTTTCTTATTGTTATAATTTTATATAATCCATATTTCGATTTTTATTAAATATGAAAAAATACGTGAATTTTTCCAAAGAGCAAAACAAGGGATTCGAGAAATTAGAACTTAAAAATATAAAACTTCTGAATAGGCGAGCTTTGCATGCTTTAAGAAACAAGTACTAAATTTTGGAAATCAAAATGCGTTTCTCTTCATTCAATTGAAAAGTGGGATATTTTCAAAGCCTTCGCAACATATCGGAATATTAAAGCATTTTCAACTTAATTCATTTTGCATTAATACTAAAATGATTTGTATTTTTCCAAATAAATGTTAAAAGCCCTAAAAAAACATCTTGATTCGTTTTCCTTTTCCAGCCGCGCTAAATGTTTCATTCGAAATTTATGCATTTAAATACAGTTTCATTACACCATTTCGCTAGTATCGTATTTTAACAAAATAATAAATATAAATAGTTTAATCTATTATATTGTTATTGTAGAAAATTATCAAATTAACCGCTATTAATACTTTACATAATTAAAAGAATGCATTGAAGTACATTTTATTTGAGCTCTTAAACGTTTATTTTGTTTCTATTACTTAATTAAATGGAGTATTTTTTTTGATAAATGAATTATGAAACAATAGTTCATTGTAATAGATGTTTTACAAAAGTTTTTGTATCGAGCTATAGCGCCCGAGGACACATTTTTACAATTAAAATCTTTAAAATATTGTTAATTCATTGAACAAATGATGCCCAAAATAATTTTTTGTAATTAGATAAAACTATTCCACTTAGGTAAATTAGGAACATATTTGTTTTTGATCTCTATTTCCGAAGCTTAATATTTAAAGCTGTCAAATATTTTGCGGATAAAAAAAACAAAGGTTTGTTTTTCTTATCCGCAAAAGTTTTTGAAGCCATATAGACAGAATTACAAGAAAATATATATTTATATATAACCCATGACTAATAACAATAATCGGTTATTGTTAATAATAATGAATAAAAGTTATTACCCAATTCATCACATTGCCTAGTAAGTATTAATAATTACTTGATAATATATACAATTGAATAATTAATTACATTGACTGTAATTTATATGTTACAATAAATGTTATTAATCCGGTAATTATGTATAATCACCAAAAATGTGGCGACTATGAAAAATCTTACACAATTACGATTTTATTATATTTATCGTAACATATAATATTGCATAAATATTGTATAAAATTCTTAAACAATTAATAATTATTTAATAAAATATGCAATGCTGGAAGAATTAAACGAACTTAATTGTAAAGAAAATTAATTATGAAGCTAAAATATATTTTCAAAACTTTGATGTGTACTTTCATTTCAAATTGCACTTTCCTGCCTTTGACTGTCATGAATTTTTATATAAAAAAAAAGTTAAAATAAGGCATAAAATCACATTCGCAATTTTCCTAAAAGTCTGTTATTTCACAAATTTTTGTTGCAGTAGCAATAAAAATACTTTAAAAGGCACTTTGATAATATTAAGAAGAAATAAAAAAAAAACACCTTAATAAAGACGACTGATAACTTTGTTGATACGAAAGTTATCTTCAAAATTAATTTGTTGAAATCATAAATAGCTTCCTGCATTCCTTTTCGCATATCAATCAACCACTTCATACAAATCAAATTAAAAATCATCGCATACCGTCACAATCAACACACACTAACGATAACCTAGTGAACTGTAAACATAAACTTACCGCTCTATGTGGACCACAGCATTATCAGCTGATCGTAAGAGGGGAAAAAAGATGAAGAATAGCCGAAGAAGATATGAAGTACTTGCACTTGAGTCTTACAATCGGCGAAAAATCTAAGCCCTTATCCACAGATAAATAGCACGGTGCCTTTCTAAGTCAAGGACACCTCAGTAGAAAGTGCGATCAGCAAAAATACAGAAGCACTTGCTGATTGCTGGCCTGATTATGGCACTAGACGTGCTTTAAGACCCGAATTCCGCAGAAGTTAGTCGCTCAGTTCATGAAGATGTAGAGCAATTGGAAACTGAATGCTTCTAGCCAAACTGACGAATCAATTCTGCTGGAGAATCAGCTGTACAGGAGGTTACAGGGAAGACGTTGGCGACGAAAAGTAGTTGGCGTCAAAGTGATGGGAATGGCGATGGTGCGCCAACGGTGGAGGGTTTTTTGGCGGCACAAAATGAAGGAATGCCTATCAGGCACTATTTCGACGGTTTGTTACAAACGGTGAATATTTAATATCCATTATAAGGAATCTAGTTAGGATTAAG
Source organism: Argiope aurantia (assembly GCA_026543865.1). Lineage (NCBI taxonomy): Eukaryota > Metazoa > Arthropoda > Arachnida > Araneae > Araneidae > Argiope > Argiope aurantia. The sequence goes on along the minus strand of JAPMOR010004161.1, from coordinate 9,860 downwards.
TCGGAATTTTCGGCAAGTAAAAATGTTGTAATTTAATGCCAAAAAAGTCTTGAATGACTTATATGATTATTTTTATAGATATTTTATCATATTTACTGTCAATGATTTTGAAAATTAATAATTAATGGTTTTTATGATTTAATAGAGGTTAATTAAGCGGATTAATTAACAAACATTAATCTCACAGAAAAAGTTTCATTACACATAATACTAGAAACTTAAAATGCTCTTCCAGTAAAAAATTAATAAAATAAAATGTACTAAGTATAAAGAGTCAAAATTTTGGCACTCGATCTTTTGTGTATATGGATCGAACAAGTATATTAGTTATAAATATCCTTATAACCTAATTAAGGGGATATCAAGGATTTAAAACAATACCGTATATTTACGAATTTTAAAGAGGAAATTAGACGTGGGAGCGAATAGATAATATAATGTCTAAGATACTTTCTTTACACAGTACTTATCTGTTCACACTCTAAACCTTCCAAAAACGGGGTCTTAGACTTGGTTGGATTAGGTAATTCCTATTTCAAATTACCTATTTATCAATTTGGAAATTGCCGATAACATAACATGTTGCTCAGTGCGAAATAGTACGTTTTTGTAAAGGTTCTTTTGCTTTTTCTATTTTTTTCTTTTAATTATTGTAAATAGAACAATGTTTAGTTTTATGTAAAAATTCTAATTCAATTTTCACTGAATTTTTCCACAAGTGCTCTAATTAATTACTGAATATCTGGAAGACCTAGCTTCTTTTAGACATTTTTTTGTTTGTTTGTATAATCGTGTTTTTCGAGAGAAATTATTTAAATACGAATCTGGTTAAATATGAATGTTTTTCAATCTTACCTGCATATGAACTGGTCATTTAAATTAAAAGAAGCATGAATGCACTTAGTTAACATGTTATTCGAAGCATTCTGCTATTTTACAGTATTTATTTTAAAGTCTATCTATCAATAATTATATTCTTGAACTTGCACTCAGTTTTACCATGGTGAAATTGAGTCGATGTCCCAGTATGACACTGTCAGTATGAGAGCAGATAGAAAAAGGCTGTAATAGTAAGTTATAAAAAAATGTGTTGCTTTTTGTGTGTGTGTCAAATCGCTTTTTTTTTCAAGAAACACATCTATATGGATACATTTAAAAAGCAAAAAAATTAAATATAAATAAATAAGTAAAAGAAATGAAGCAAAACGGACTACTCGAAACAAAGACCCACAATGCACGCGTCATGCGTGTTGTTCTGACCACTATACTACACTGTCCACACTTTGAGGCGGAAGTTGAATATACTTATTCCAATAATCAGTTATAATCTTTTTTTATTTAAAATCTCGTTTATTCGAGAAAAACACCCATATAGATAAACTTAAGAAGTAAAATCCTCATCTAAATATAAAATTTGATCCAAATCATTTGAGCCATTTACGAGAAACACGAAATAAATTTATATAAGAATTGTTTCATTTATGAGATTGTTGAATAACAGGTCAACTCAAAAATTGATTAATAAAACTAAAATATTTTATTACATTGACAACAGTTAATGCACTTTTTCATGCATCAAACATTTTACAAAAAAATATTATTATCATCAACAGCGAAATATGCTGACTACATTGCGACAGCAACAGCGACTACATTGATGAGAAATTAACAAGATCCATGAATACTATTATAAAAGATAGTAGATTATCTGTGCTTGAACTTGGGAGACTATAAATTGAGAGAAAGTGGTAGAACCATTATACAGAATAAAATGTTGGATGGGTTAGAAATTCAGCATGCGAAATCACTTAACACTGACAATATGGTGACCATGAGCCTGAACACAATTCATTTTTGTTATAATGTGGCGAAGGAGTAGGAATCGGAAGAAAATTATGGGTTCTATCTTCTGGCTGTATTTGAAATGTGTTGTGAAATATGGCACATCGATATTGGAGGTGTTTCATAGAAGATTCTACTGATTGTGAAAAAGGGGTATAGTCGATGCAGAATAATTTTAAAATTTCAACATGCCAATAAATGCAGTAGGCCAGGCTACTTCACCATTGATAATAACAAGATTACGAGCCAGCATACAATTTATCCATCAGTGTCCTACTAAGTTAAATCGTTATGTGCCCTAGAAGTATGCTAAGTAAAGTAAAAATAAAGTAAGAAGAAATTGATAAGCTCTAGATGTGTTCTGAACCAATCTTGTTCAATATTTAGCATATCGATACTGAAAGTTTTCTCCGGGAATTTCTACATATTGAGAAGAGTGGGGAGTCATTTTAAAGAATAAGATACAAGTCTACCAGCAAATTGAATACACCAGGTGAATTTGTTATTGACATTAATGAGACCATGAACCTACGCACATGACGAATCTATCAATGCCCTATTAAGCAAAATCCTTACGTGGCCTAGAAGCATAAATAGGAGGAAGAAAGTTATAAGCGTTAGCTATGTTCTAAACTAATCTTGTTAAATATATGGTATATCGATGCTAAAATTTTTCGTCTGGAATTTCTACAAATTGAAAATGAGGAGCCATTATAAAAAATAGGAAGCAAGACATGCCAGCAAATTCAATACACCAGGTCAATTTGCCATTGACACTAATAAAACCATGAGCTCGCACTTAATAGATCCATCAATGTCCTCCAAAGTTAAGTCATACCGTGACTTTATAGCATAAATCGGAGGGAAAAAGTTATAAACCCAATCTACTGATTATGTAAGGCCCAGTATCATTAAAAACTGATATATTGATGTTGGATGTTTTGCCGTTTTTCTATAAAGGAAAATACAAAGATGGGATATTTCTCAAGAAGAGACAGCCAATATATGAAATTTAGATTTTTATCTGTGCTATCTACATACCGCAAGGTAATTTTGATCATCAGAAGATGCCACATTTCCATTATATTTTACCTTGAGACTAAATCATGGATATATATGGTGGAACAAGTGAAATTAGAGCCAATTTCTTGACATGGAAAATATAGTATTCAAAATAATTTCGATATTTAACTATCATTATGCAAACAATATGACAACATTTTATGACTGATGAAAATTGATTAGAATTCTGCAGAATTCTTAATGGTAGGGAATATTTTAGCTAAATTATTTAGGATTACCTGCTGCTGCATTTTTGATTGATTTTTATGGTTTAGTTTAGGTAAATTAACGTCCCATTCTAAAGAAACTCTAGGGATAGTGATTGATTTTATGGAAAAAAATATGTAACGGATATTTGAAACGAAAGGCGAATGAAGTTTGAAAACTTGCAGCATAAAAATATATTATAATTGACACGTGTATCTTTATTTTATTTTTAAAATGTGCTGTTTATTATTTTGCTGCAATGCATATTGACACAAAAATGTATTAATATGTTGTATAAATGCTTAAAATTATAGGAAAATAAAATTCGTGTCACTGAAAAGCTTAAGTTTTTAAAATTTACACTGGTGTAAAAATGTTTATTGTGCATTATTATTAGAAAAAGTAATGACAGGAAACGCAAAACGTTCGACTGATATACTAATTTTTAATGAAATATCTAATTAAAATTAGAAAAGTCCTAACTCAGTGATAACTTAGTACCCAAGGTACGAGAACAGTTATTACGAATCAAGTATGAACCAAATTTGGTTACTATAGAATCAATGGTCTATTTCATACAGCATTTTGAAAGAACTTTATTTTATGCATAACGCAATTTACTGATCACCTGTTCTTGAAATATTAGGTATTTCACCCACCCACAGTTGATATTTTTTAACTTTAACTGCACCTTTTTTCTAATCATTGTGTTTATACATTGGAATATTTTCTTTACCCTCTAAATAACAAGAAAAAAGATACACATAAAGAAAAAGAAATCACTTTTCCCCTTTTATTTTAAACTACTTTCTTTTGAAAGAAAATTGAAAATAAGGAATACAAAAATGCCTTTTTTATATAGAAAAACTTTTTCATCAGCATGTTGAAATGGAAATATAATTTCTCTTGATCAAAAATGTGATGCTCCAAACAAAAGTAATATAGCATAAGGCGCAGATAGAAATACCCTAAAAAGATTGAAAATCTTTCCACAGTTACAATGTATTAAATGCATGCATGTACGTATTTTTTTATGTCATGATATTCATTGTGGTTATATATCCTTTTATTGCTATTTATGTTCTTCACGTGTTTAATAATTTTTATTTTGATTTATAAATATTTAATAAAAAGTATTTACATTTTAATACATTATTAAAAACATGTTGTTAGGGAAGTTTTTTTATTCATTACAGCTGTAATTACGATATTAATTGCAAAGAGAGGTTTGTTTCTGCAGTGGGTTTCTTTTATCGGGCTAATCTACGACACAAATAGGAAAAAAAATTATAAAGAAATCGAGTTCCCTCGAGGAATCGAACACAACAACCATGACGCTGCAGCTCAAGGTGAAAACCATAAAAAAATTTGTTAATATTCTTAAATAAATTTGCTAAAGATTTATAAAGAAAATTTCAATTAATGAGTGAAACTTCCTTTCCCTTTGATCGGAAATTTCAATAATCCCGTTGTATCAAAACGGGATATATTCTCAATTTTTCTGATTAAGTTTACTAATTCGCTCATAATATATATATATAAGAAAATTCTGATGCATTGTTTAATATTTTATTTCTGATTAGCTATTTTATAAATTAAATAAATATATTTATTCGAATTTTCTTGCGATACTCTTAATCTTTTGATTCATTTCTTATCAAAATTATGGATGTCAAGCTCATAAAAGAATGAGATTATGATAATATTCTCAGTAAATTAAAATTTAATTCATAGTTAAATAATGTTTTCAATTTTATGAATGATAGTATTTTCATTCTTCTTCTATTCTTAGTGTTTTAATTTCTTTATTATATGATTATTTCCTAAAAATAAATTTAATTTCTGCATTGTACTACTCTGATAAAGGTATATGATAGCTTACATTTTTGTTTCCTGTTATTTTTTTAAGATATTACATATGATTATAAAGATTATGAAATCTGAAAATTAATATTTCTTGATTTTATTTGCGCATAAATCCATCAGTATGGCAACAGTATTTAGTTAAAAATATATTAATAAAAATTAAGAGCTTTAAATTTATTAAAATACGAATGGTCTTCAAGAACCAAGAAATATTCGAAATTTTAGAAGTTCTAATGTACAATGAAGCGAGAGAAAAATCGAATAATATGGCTTATAAACAGACACACACACACACACACTCTCTCTCTGACACACACACTTTCATTATTCGTAGAGATTTTAAATGACGGAATTTATAAAGAAAGTGTGTTTATAGCTCCCTTTGGAATCAAACATGAGAAATATCGTTTAAATTTTTTGTAAGAAAGATTTGTTTCGAAAACTAATGAGAGTATGAAATATAAGTTTTAGAGCTTTCAAAATCAAAACTCACTTTTGTTTTGCCAACACTCCACTGACTTAAAATACACGATATATAAATATTTCCATTCCTTTGGTTTGACCAGACGCCTTTAGAATGTTTCATGAGATATGGATACACATAAATCATTTTATACATAATGTCCCTTGAGTTTAAAATTCTTCTTGTTGGAACATAATAAATGCATAAATCATGTTGTAACACAGTTTTCTGAACTCTGGAATGATATATTCATTCGGACTTTCCGAATTCGCCTTTTATATTTGAAGATAGTTAAAAATAGTTATTAGAAACCCTAGATACCATTCTTAATTATTCATATTTATAATAAGAAAGTGATATAAAGCAATAAGGTATTGTAATCATAAAAAAAATGAGGGATGAATTGCCACATTTTATTTCGATGAATCTCTCTGTTTTAAAATTAATCACTAAAATGTAACTTTGAACCACCAAAAAAAAAATTTGAATAGTAAATAGTGTCTGTCTGTCGATATAATAAGTCGACAGTGGAATGAGCTAGACGAATGAAATTTCCCATGTGATTTATTGTAGTGAAAATTTTACATCAAATTTGGTTCGAAATTCATCTATGGAAGTGCTATCTGTCTAATAATCAATGTGTGGATGAACAGGAAATCTGTAAAATACAAAGTGCTGGATAGATTAAACGTAGTATAAAATTAGGTTATAAACAAAATTATAGAATTTCAGTAAACCTTTGGACTGAATTCTTTTAAATACTACAAAATCTACTAGTCTAGATATCCATATAAATATAACCTCATTAACCCTGAAATATAAAAGAACTAGATGAATGAATTTTAGTATGTGATTTTTATATCAAAAATATAAACTTGTATTAAATTATATATATATATATATATGTATACAGTGTTGGCCAAAATTGCGGACACTTTTGAAAATCGTTATGTTTTCTAACTTTATATGCTTATAGAAAATGTAACGTTTCACAAAATGCAAACACTTAGATATTATTTAAAAGAGAATTTAATGCTGATTTCAATACAAAAAAAAACAAAATTCAAGTATCTGCAATACAAAAAAAGTTTAGCGGCAATAATTGTCGAGATACATTAAATGCTGCTGACTGCAGTGAGTTATTAGTACTTAGTAAGGTAGCCTTTATTTTTTATTACAGCTTCATACTGATGTTTCATTGAGTTGAAGAGAGTTTTAAGTTCTTCCTTCGTTATTCGTTGATGCCAGGAAACAATTATAGCCTCAATTTATTCTCTTTTATTTGATGAACGCTTCATATGCACAAGAATTTTCAAACGTTGCCATAATTTCCCAATAATTTTGAAGCCAGGACTGTTTCCTGGCCATGATAACAATTCAATGTTCTGTACTAAAACACTCATTCGATGTTTTTGCTGTGGGGCAAGGAGCAGAATCCTACTGAAAAATGAATAATGTATTTTTGGGAAAGCTATTACTGATGGAAGGTGTAAATTTTGGCTCTAGAATAGTGTCAATGTATTTTCTTGCATTTAATGTCCTATCGAAAACACGAATGAGACCAATACCGTCTGCTGACATGCATGACCAAATCATAGCACTAACTCAGTTCTTCACAGTTGCCTGAATGCAGTCACGATGTAGCTCTTCACCTATTCTACGTTTTGCATATTTCCGCCCATCACTACCAAATCAAAATATCTTTGTTTCATCACTCCATATAACATGTGACCACTGATTATTTGTTCAATTAATGTGTTCCTTGCCCACTACAACTGTTTTTGCTCTGCTGTAAATTGAAATAACGCATTTTTCGAGAAATTCTACCTCTTAGTCCAACATTTAATAACTTTCTTTTGATTGTTCTGGAACTGACAGAAACGCCAACATCATTCAGTGGACTTCTGATGCCTCTGATGGCATTCTTCTATCTTGGAGACATAGTCATTTTATTCTTCTGTCATTAAAAGATGTGGTGCACCCTTTTCAGCCCTTTCCTACTTTATTTTTTATTAAATTTGTCTCCTGATATCGTAAACAAACGAAAAAATTTCGGACTCCAGATGTAGTCACTGAACCAATCATCTGTCTTGCAATTTCAGCATAGGAAAGACTGCATTCACATAACACAATAATCTTAGTTCTCTTTCTAGATGTCCAATCTATTAATTTATTTGATGTCATTGATTTTTGACTAAATATTATAAATATTTACAAAAATTCCTACTATATATTAAAAAGTTTAACAAAATGTCTAGCTTTCCATTTAATTACATAAAAAATAGTCTTTCTTCTACAAAAAAAAAGCACAATAATGACTTGCTCCACCTTTAAACATGCTGTCAGCTTCGGCTAGCAGTTATTAAAATTTGACTGCTCCTCAGAACAAGAACAGTGACTTGTCTGGAAAGTTAGAAATTACGATCCACTTCATCACTGTGTTTGTTATTCATATTAAAGTAAGAATAACTTTTTTGTATTGAAAATATTTGAATTTTGCTTTTTGTATTGAAATCAGCATTAAATTCTCTTTAAAATGATATGTAATAATTTGCATTTTGTGAAATGTAACATTTTTTATAAGCATACAAATTTAGAAAACATAACGATTTTCAAAAATGTCCACAATTTTGGCCACCACAATGTATTTATTCTTAGAATTCCGGAATATTAATGGAAGGAATTTTCTGCAAGAAAGAAATTTATATAATGGTTTAGTACATAAATGTCAATTTCATGGATAAGTCTTGTCTAGATAAACAGTCAATTTTTTTTTAGCAGATCGTTCGAAAAATGAAGTCATCTTTCAGATTTGTCATACAGTGAATTTATTATTCACTAAAGTAAAGAAAACGATGAATAAGAAAAAATACACAGAAAATAAAATTCCTTCCATACTCTCTAATAAAGGTGCAATCCCCTTCCCTACCACGAATAAAGTCGCGAACCTTAGACAACGCTGTATACAACAACGACTGCTCAGATTTTTATTTACTGAGTCCCGCATATAAGAGCTGAATGCTTTGTAGTAAAGAAAAGCGATACTTTATATTATTGACTGCATGCCACAAGCAAATAATAGCATCGAAACATCATACTGACTAAGGAGCTTAATCGCTGGAATGGGATTATCTTTTTATCTTTTATCTATTGTCAGAGTCAGAATGTTCGCATAGAATAAGACCGGGAAATGCATATTAATTTGAAAATAAAGAATCAATATAATAGATTTTTTATTACTTCTTACCCATTATTGGAAGAGAAGCTACCATTCAATGCAATTTAAGAGTAGTAATTTATGAAATTCACCATTTTTTTCCGTTTTTCTGTTTCAAATTTGTATTTATTTTTCCAAGATTTTAAAAAAAATGCGTTCAGGAAACATATTAGAAAGAAATCAACAACTAATGCAAAAAGAAAAAAAATATGTTTAAAATATATTTTAAAAATGAAATTTGTAAAACTGCGATGTTACATCATGAGTGGCATGAAAAATTCTGAATTTTACCTATGGCGAATCTACTGCAGGGAAAGCAAATGAGGTTAAATATAAATAAGATTAATAAAACTTAAAAATATTTTAAAGCATTTTTATTAGGTTTATAAAGGATTATTTTGAGATTTTGAGATTTTGTCTTGGTCAAATATTTTTTACTGACGAAATTAGACGAATTATACTATAAGGGTTCTACTTATATTTGTCAAAGTAACAAGGAATGAAAATCTGAAAATCATGTTTTGTAGAAGCATAATGGCGCATTTTGTATTTCCACCCATCAAGAAAAAATTTCATTTGAAATTCCGGGTGAAAATAATTATTATAAATGTTAAGGAATCTTGAAATGATATTTTTTTCTCAAATTATAGTCTGATATACTCAAGCTGAACAAAAGGGTAATTATTATAATCAAAAATTAGATATGAAATTACAAGAAAGTTATATTCATTTCAATGACGAATACTCATTAGATATTCAGCTATATTTATTTACTCGAGCCAATGTATTATACATTATTCATGCCATGATTTGCTCAGTTTATCCTAGATTACATACGTAGTATTCCATATACCAACTGTATACAGCATAAGTGCTCTTTTAATTAAACTTTCATACTTGATATAAAAAGATTCTCTCTACTTGCTGGTTATTACAAACTTTTAGATCAAAGCCCACCCTTCAACTTAGAGGTCACTTGACGAATTTTCTGTTCTTTTGGATATCCTCTCATATGGAAATGCTGGGTATTGAGGAGGTAGACAGGGCTGCCAAATTGTCGATTTTTTACAACGACTATGTTTGTCTATGTCTTAAAAAAACACGCTAAAATGCTTCTTTATTTCTGTGGAACCGTGAAACTAGCAATAAGCTACATGCCTTTAAACCGCATGAGCAACTGTGGTCTTCATAATCGAATCGAAT
>JAPMOR010004150.1:0-20876 GCA_026543865.1 Argiope aurantia | reverse complement strand
GGATACCTTCTAAATATGTTCCAATGCTTTTTTTGATTCTTGTAACTGTCGCGACATGCTTTATTCCACCACGGTCTACGAAATTTTCTTACACGTGGGGAAGTTTTCGGGATGGATTCATTAGCGGCGTTCATTACGATATGGATTACATGTTGCACTGCTTCCGAAATGTCTGAAATTTTGACTACATTTTCTGTGATATTTGCTAGTTGCGAGAAAATGGCCCAGTCTGCCCGCTGGTATAGGAAGCGTGGAGGACATGGAGTCACACCACAGCTATCACCTTGGCTGATCATGATAGGATAGTGATCACTGTTGTAGAGATCTTTAACAACAGCGAAATCCAACAATGGTAGGAGTTCAGGTGAACACATAGCCAGATCGAGACAGTGGAAGCTCAGTGTGGGTTCATGGAAGTATGTCTTTTGATCGTTATTGAGTAGGCAGAGAGAGTTATTAGAAATGAACTGCTCGATCTGCCGCCCTCGAGAGTTTGTACTGGCGGAACCCCACATGATGCTATGTCCATTAAAATCGCCTAGTAACAGAAAAGGTGACGGAAGTTGGTCCACCAAGTTGTCAAGATCTTGCTGACAAATGGCCTTATGAGGGGGTAAGTAAATACAGCAGACTGTGATCAACATTCTAGTGTGAACTTGAACAGCCACAGCCTGCAGAGAAGTATGTAAATTGAGTGGTGTGCTCGGATAAAGGTTGGAAGTAAAGATACAGACACCACCCGAACTATGGTGTCCAGTGTCTCCATCTTTCCGAACACAGCTGTAACCCCGTAATTTTAAAAAAGTGTTAGTTGTCAGGAAGGTTTCTTGGACGCAAAAACAAGCTGGATGAAATTTGTTGGAAAAGGACTTAATGTCATGAAGTTTTGAACGAATGCCGCGACAATTCCACGAGAGAAAGGTACCCATTAAGAGAGTTTTTTAGTATGGGAATTATAAAGGGCGTTAGTTTGAGTTGGCGTTATTTCGCAACTCATTTCAAGGTCATCATCCTCTTCGTCGGATGGATGGAGAGCAATTGAATCAGGACTTTTGGATAATCCTCCAAAAATAGTAGGTAAGTCCTTTTGGACTATCCCCGTAGTTGCTAGTCCCAGAGCAACCGAATTCCGAATATTGGATTTTTTCAATTTTGATTTTAATTTTTCCGAAATCATTTCTTGTGAAAGGCCGCGTTTCGAAAGCTTTAATTTAAGTGAGTGAGTGAGTGAATATTATTCTAGCGCAAGATCCATTCTCTGGATAAACTGCGCCGCAACTAGACGAAAACTTTAGTGCTACGTCTTAAAACTTTGTTTAAAATATTTATAATCTGTTATTAAAAAAAGACAATGCAAATTAAGAACAAAGACACGGAAAAAACAACATTTCAAATTTCTTTGATAAAACCCGCCTCCTTTAAATAAAGGAAAATGTTAAAATGCGGTTTATGTCCTATTAAAAGCGGAAGACAAGGAACAACTGTATTAAAATACTTAAGACGCAATGAGTCCAGTGACTGACATTCGATCATTATATGTCGGATAGTTAAACTATCACCACAACGACTACAAGTTGGTGGTGGCTGTTTTAAAAGTATATGTTTATGTATTATTCTAGAATGCCCTATGCGTAATCGTGTCAGAATAACATCGCATCTGCGATTTAAGGAGGAACACCAACGTTCAATGAAAGGTTTCACTATGTGTAATTTGTTTTCAATCTCAAGGTTCCATTGGCTCTGCCAATTTTGCAAAAACCATTTCCGAACGGAAGAACGTACTTCAGCATATGGAATGGATTGTTTGTGTGATTCGGTTGCCGATTTCGCAGCAATATCCACTATTTCATTCCCTCGGATGCCCACATGGGAAGGAATCCAACAGAAAAGAATTTCAAAACTATTCTGACATAGGTTCTGAAGCAAATTCCTGATATCAGAAATATATGCATGACTCTGTGATTTTCCAATGAGGGCTTGAAGGGCACTCCAAGAATCAGAATAAATTATCACCTTTCTAAACTTATTCTTAGCAATATATTGTAAAGCACAATATATTGCTGTGACTTCCGAGGTAAAAACTGAAGTAAATTCATGTAATTTGTGACTTACAACTACATTCTCACAAGCAAAAGCATAACCAACGTGAGACTCGGATTTAGAACCATCCGTGTAAACAGGAATGTAGTCGCTGTACATGTGTCTGTGAGCAGAAAAAAGTGCTCTAAAAATGAAATCTGGAGTATTGGACTTGAGAAATTTTTTAAATGGATGAAGCAAAACAGCATCATATTGATCCCAAGGTGGTATACAAAAAGGACTTTCATCATGAATTTCGATATTATGATAAGTTTCTGGTAATATCCTCAAAATACGTGTTCCCAGAGGAGGTATACAGGATCTGCGGACGTTGAATAGTGGAGACTGACTACAGCTTAAAAACATTCTCCTTAAAGGATGTGATCGGTTCGATAAAACACGGAAATAATAACAGGCGGAAAACATGTTTCTTCTGAAGGACAACGAGGGTTCATAAGTTTCAACATAAAGACTGCTAATCGGGGAGGTTCTAAATGCACCGCAGCATACACGCAGAGCTTGATGATGAACATAATTAAGACGAGATAAATAAGAATTTCGAGCTGAACCATATACAAAACAGCCGTAATCCAATTTGGAGCGAATAACGCTTCGATATACTTTCAACAAACTAGTGCGATCAGCACCCCAAGTAGTATTTGACAGAACTCGAAGGATATTCAATGATCGCAGACATTTGTTCCGTAAATCCATGGTATGGGGGAGGAAAGTCAAGCGTTTGTCGAATATAACACCAAGGAATGTATGTTATCGCTTACAGTCAGAGGATTACCGTTCAGCGTCAATTCAGGATCTGGATGTAGTGGTCTTCTACAAAAATGCACGCATCTTGTCTTCTGAGCAGAAAATGTGAAACCATTGCTTTCGGACCAGGTTGCCATGTTGTTAATTGCAATTTGCAATTGCCGTTCTATAAAACGCATATCCCTAGCAGAACAGGAAATCTGCATGTCGTCAACATAGATGTTTTTATGTACAGTGGTTGGAATGGTGGATAAAATCTGGTTGATTTTTATAATAAAGAGAGTCACGCTTAATACGCTGCCCTGCGGCACTCCTTCTTCTTGGCAATAAGCCTTCGATAGAGTATTCCCCAATCGGACTCTAAATAGTCTGTGTGCTAAAAATTTTTTGATAAAAATAGGTAAATTTCCACGAAAGTTAAAATCAAACAAATCCTTTAAAATTCCAAATCTCCAAGCTCTATCGTAAGCTTTTTCTATGTCAAAAAAGACAGACACCAAGTGATTTCTTCGTACAAAAGCATTTCTTATATCTGTCTCCAAAGCTGTAAGATTGTCAACAGTGGAGCGTCGCTTCCGGAAACCACTTTGGAAAGGGGATATAAATTCATTTTTTTTCTAATACATGGATCAAGCGAGCATTCAACATTTTTTCAAGAAGTTTGCACAGGCAGCAAGTTAACGCAATAGGCCTGTAATTAGTGGGATTTTGAGGGTCTTTATTAGGTTTTAGTATAGGTATCACAATAGCATTATTCCATTGAATGGGGAAAACATGTTCCCTCCAGATTCTGTTAAACATATACAAGATATTGACCAAAGCATCCTGAGAGAGGTGTTTAAGCATAGCATACGTAACTCCATCCGGACCAGGAGCAGTTTCCTTCGCATTTGATAAAGCATACTGTAGCTCGGAAAGAGTAAAATCAGAATTATATGGCAGAAGTTTGGTTGTATGAAAGCGTAGAGGATTTCGTTCCGATCGACTTTTAATTGACAGAAAGGGCTCTGTGTAACTACTAGACTTACATACGGACGCAAAAGCTTCTGCAAGAGCATTCGCCATTCCTTGCAAGCTGTTAATTTCTCTGTTATTTATTTTTAAACAGGAAAGAGAGACTTCGGGGTATATCCCACATGCTTTCTTTACTCTGATCCACATTTCTTTTGCCGAGACAGAGGATTTGATATTCGATACGAAATCCACCCAACAACTTTTCTGACTGCGCCTTCTAATTAGTCGCGCCTTACTTTTTGCTTCACTATATATAATGAGGTTTCTTGTTGTTGGTTGTCTCCTGAATTTATTCCATGCTCTTTTTTCTCTTTGCCTAGCTTCAGTGCATTCTTGGTTCCACCATGGTTTCCGATATTTTGGAAAGCGGTCCCCAGATTTAGGAATAGCAAAATCAGCTGCTGCTATCAATGTGTCAGTAACTAAGCGAACTACATCATTTATATTCTCAGCCGTTACCATCGTTTTTGTAATATTTGCCATAACAGAAAAAAACGCCCAATTAGCTTTTGAGAACAAATAACGAGGTGGACGTTGCATTAGAGAGCTATTTCGAAAAAAGGGGTCTAAAAATATAGGGAAATGGTCACTTTCCAAAAGATCATTTCCCACTCTAAAATTATACTTTGGTGCTAAAGATGGTGTACAAATAGCAAGATCAAGTGACTGAAATGTTCTATTTTGCTTATGAAAATATGTAGGTTCACCATTATTTAAGAGGCAAAGAGAATGAGAGTCAATTAATTCCTCAATTTGTTTCCCACGAGGATTCACACGCTCGCTACCCCAGAGAGGGCTATGGCCGTTGAAATCTCCAACAAGAATCAAAGGAGGTGGAAGCTCATTCAATAAGGCATTAATGTCTGTTTGATCTATAGACACATTTGGTGGCAAGTAAATGCTGCATACTGTAATCAGAGAAGGAGCCATTATTCGGACTGCAACTGCCTGTAGATTCGTGTGTAGAGTAATAACCGACGACGGAATGTCATGGGAGACTAGGAGGGCAACACCCCCAGATGCTAGTCTAGAAATAACGTCCTTTCGAATGAGACTGTAACGTCGAATTTTTGCAAGATCTGATGGTTTAAGGAAGGTCTCCTGGAGTGCAATGCAGGCGGGATGAGTTTCATTAATCAGATCCTTAATGTGAGAAATTTTATTTCGAAATCCGTGACAATTCCAGGAAAGCTTTAATTTAAAAGCACGTGGAGGCTTTGGTTTTGGTTTACGTTTCGGCGGATCGTGAGATTCAGGAGCACTGTTTGTGGAGGGTTCTGTATCAGATTCGGATGTTTTTGCGGGAGGAACTTTTTCAGCAACAATCTGTACACAATTTTTACATGAACAGTTTTTACAATAGGATTTTTTAACAGCTGATGCATAGCTGACACCAGGAGAGGGTGTCTGTGCCTCGATCTTTCTTTTCGCTTCTGGATAAGAAATTTGTTCTTTTGTTTTCAAAGTTATAATTTCTTTTTCCAACCTCCAACGTGGACATGATCTGGAAAAGGAAGTATGTTCGCCATCGCAGTTGACGCACTTTTCAGGTGAGGTACACTGCTGGCTATCATGTCCTTTCTCTGCACAACGGGCGCAAGTAAGTGTCCCGCGGCAGGCGATCTTAGAGTGCCCAAAACGTTGGCATTGAAAGCATCTCAGAGGGTTAGGTATAAAAGGACGCACTTTCAGTCTCATATATCCTATTTTAACTACTTCTGGCAACGTAGGCATTTGGAAGGTAAGAACGAGGTGCTTTGTAGGGAGGAGTTGTCCATCCCGCCGAATTGAGATACGGCGTACATGTATCACTCCTTCAGGTTTTAGGTCCTTTGTAATTTCTTCAATTGATGTATGAAATAACTCCCCACATGTAATAACACCTTTAGAGGAATTAAGAGATGTATGCGCGCTTACAGAGATGGGAATTGTAGCCAATGCTTTCAGTTTGAGAATTTGATGAGATTGTTGTCGGGAATTAACTTCCACCAACAAATCTAACGAACGAAGTTTGCGAATGGCAGAAACTTCTCCAAGTGTTCCAGAAACTGCTTTTTCTACCAGAAACGGAGAAACAGTGTGAAATGTCTCTTTATTGTCAGAAAGCCTTTTGATGACAAAAAAATGGTCGTAATATTTTTCAGTATTTTTCTTTAACTTGTGTTGCCCACTGAAGGGAGAATTGGTGCGAGGTCCCATATGACATTGAAGAAGATTCAGGTCCGACGGCACCGCCCACCACGGATCCCAACAAGGGAAGGCAGCCACCGGCTCTGGCCATTCCCAGCCTCGGCACTTACCTTAGTGCTGGCCGGAACCTATACGCTCGGAGTCACCCCCGGGGTTTGTGACCACCCTTAACGCCAAGCCCAAAGAGTGACCCCTTCGCTTGATCCCTAGCAGACTTACAACTTAAGTTGATAGCTACCGGCCGATTGATTCACCGGGGACCACAGTGCACCACCCGTCTAATGGGTCGCCACGCACGGCAAACACGTGGGGGTATTTGCTGTCCATGAGAAGCACGAAGCAAACAGAGCGGCGACAGCTTCTCATGGAGAGCTCCCTCGCCTACCCTCGAGGGACAGAAAAAAAAGGAGACAGCAGAAAGTGTAGTGGAGAGTAAGACCTAAATGGAGTAAAGATCCCTGGGTACCTCGGGATTGGGACACCCGTACTCACCTATAGTAGGTGAGCCCCTGTTGTTGTTGTTGTTGTGTATGGTTTATTGGCGCAAGAGCCATATTTGGCTAGACTGCGCCAAGCATATGGTAAAATAAGATCAGACATTTAAAACAACAAATCTTAAAAACAAGTGAAAGCTATGAAAACAACATAAAATGCGTCGATACAAATATTAAAAAACTATCTTAATGTAGGACAATGATTAACGTAAATGTAAAATTAATCATATATAAAAATATTCAACATAAAAGGAAGAACAAACAGATGAAATAGATGTTATATATAGTTGAAGAAACCAATAGCTCTTAAAAATTTAAAAATATTTGGGTGGTATTTTTCACCCACTAGGTCTTGTAAGTTAAGAGAAGACGAGTTGAGAAAAGTACGACGATGAGTATTAAAATCAGGACATTCAATTAAAATATGTTTCACACTAAAAGCAATATGACAGGTGGGTCAAATTGGCACCCTTTCACCCAAGATGAGATGACGATGAGTAAAACGGGTGTGTCCTATACGGAGGCGTGTCAATTTCACATCAACCTCTCGTATAGGGTGAACAGGCCATAAACCAACTGTAGGCTTGACGGAATGAAGTTTATTTTCGATCTTTAAATCCCATGTTAATTGCCCTGTTGAATAAATATGTTTAATGAAAAATCTCTTAATGTCGCAATATGGAAGTTTATGGGACAAAAAGAAGTCTGCAGATTTTGCCGCTGAATCGGCTTCTTCATTCCCAGAAATGCCTACGTGACTCGGGATCCAACTAAAAAGGATATGAAAACCTTCATTTTGTAGGAGACGCCAAGTAAATAGGATTCTAATCGCAATCGGATGCATCCGATTGCTGTAGTGCGAAAGTGTCTCCAGAGCACTCATACTATCTGTATAAATAATAAAGTGACGTTCAGGGAAAGACGAAATTTTCTGAAGGGCACAGAAAATTGCCATCAACTCAGCAGTGAATACTGAACAGCAACTATGTAAACGATAGCTCAGTGTATCAGACGGAAGAATTATGCCACAACCGACATGTCCATCTGATTTTGAGCCATCCGTAAAAACTGGTACAAAACAAGAATATTGATAGCGATGATGCAAAAACAGGTGCTTATAAATAGCTGGATCATTTGAAGATTTGTCAAATCCCGCAAAGGGATTCATGTAAGAAAATTTTGGGATGTCCCAAGGAGGAAAACATAACAAATCTACAGTCTTAATGATAACATTTGAAAGGCCTGAGTCATGCAAAAGTACTTTCATTCTCTCACTAAATGGAAGAATGTGAGAGGAACGAGCATCGTATAGTCTGCGAAGATTAACTGGTAACTTTATATTAGAGATGGGATGATTAGGAAAAGATTTTGCGTGGAAATAATAACAGGCAGACAAGTTTTTGCGTCTTAAATCAAGAGGTAGTTGGTTGCAAATAGAGTAGAGGCTGTCTACGGGAGAGGTACGAAACGCTCCGGAACAAATTCTTAACGAAGAATGGTGAATGGTGTCCAACCGTCTCAGGAAAGAAGCACGAGCGGAACCATATACTATGCACCCATAATCCATGCGAGAGAGGATGACTGCTTCGTAAATATGGAGCAGAGATGTCCGATCGGCACCCCAAGATGTTTTAGAGAGTACCTTTAAAATGTTTAGTGATTTCTCACATTTCTTCCGCAGATATAAAATATGAGGAAGAAAGGAGAGTTTTCTATCGAAAATTACTCCCAGAAATCGTATCTCATCTACAACAACGATAGGCGCATTTCGTATTTTAATAACAGGATCTGCATGGATATTTCGTTTCCTGCAGAAATGAATGCATCGGCTCTTCTCTGGAGAGATAGTATGCCCGTTTTTATCGCACCACGCTACTACTTTATTAACGGCATTTTGCAATTGCCGCTCTATTAAATTCATATTGCTGCCCTGGCATGAAATCTGTAGGTCATCAACATAAAGTGATGCCTGAACAGATGAAGGTAAAACAGATAAAACTTGACTAATGTGAATAATAAAAAGTGTAACACTGAGGACACTTCCTTGCGGAACTCCCTCAGCTTGAATAAAAGAGTCAGAATAAAAGTTACCTACACGAACTTTAAAAGTCCGATGTGATAAAAAATTCTCTAAAAATATGGGGAGGTTTCCCCTAAAACCAAAATTATAAAGTCTAGAAAGTACTCCATAGCGCCATGTCAACGCCTTCTCAATGTCAAAAAATATGGAGACAAGGTGGTTCCTTCTAACAAATGTGTTGCGAATTTCGGTTTCCAGTAATACGAGGTTATCATAAGTAGATCTACCTCTTCGGAAACCACTCTGCAACGGGGGAATACATCCTTGTTTCTCCAATTCGTGAATAAGACGTGCATTGACCATTCTTTCAAAGGTTTTGCAGAGGCAATTCGTCAAAGCAATTGGTCGGTAGTTCAGAGGGTTAGATGCTTCCTTGCCAGGTTTTAATACTGGGATCACAATAGCCTCTCGCCATTGCGACGGGTACTTCTGTTCAATCCATATTCTGTTAAATAATAATAACAGATTCGAAAGGGAAGTTGCGTCTAAATGGCGGAGCATATTATACGTCATCCCATCTGGTCCAGGGCTTGTATCATGGGCTTTAGATAAAGCCGTTTCCAGTTCCGACAGCTTGAATGCACAGTTATATGGACTGGTATTTTGGGCTTTAAAGCGCAAAGGCAACCGTTCCGCGCGATTCTTAGCTGCCAGAAATTCAGGTCTGTAAGAATCTATAGCGGATACTTGTGCGAATGCTTGACCGAGAATATTGGCAATATCTAAAGGGGTGGAATGCACCATATTTCCTGCATTTAAAACAGGAATGTGGGTTTCACTGTATATCCCATTAGCAGCCTTTACTTTCTTCCACAAATGTTTACTGGAAGTGGTGGATGTAATGGATGACACGAATTTAATCCTGGATTCCCTCTGACTACGTCGGCGTATGCGACGAGCAAGGGCTCTGGCACGCTTAAAAGCAACCAGATTTTCTATTGTCGGGTACCTTCTAAAAATATTCCAAATCCGTTTTTGGTTCTTATGACTGTCACGACAAGCTTCGTTCCACCACGGTCTACGAAGTTTTCTTAGACGTGGGGAAGTCTTCGGGATGGTGGCATTTGCGGCACTTATTATGTTATCAACGACATGTTGCACTGCTTCCGTGATGTCGCACGTATTGACCATAGTCTCTGTGACATTTGCCAATCGCATGAAAGCACCCCAGTCTGCCCGCTGGAATAGGAAACGCGGAGGACAATGAGTCACACCACCGCTATCAGCATGGGAGACAATAATAGGGAAATGATCACTATTATAAAGATCTCTGCTCACTGCAAAGGTCAGCAATGGCAGAAGTTCAGGGGAACATATTGCCAGATCAATTGTATGGAAGCTACGTGTGGGTTCGTGAAAGTATGTTTTCTCTTCGTTGTTCAGTAAACTGAGACAGTTGTTGGAAATAAATTGCTCAATCTGTCTACCACGAGAGTTTGTACTATTCGAACCCCACAAAATATTATGACCGTTGAAATCACCAAGTATAATAAAAGGTGAAGGAAGCTGGTCCACTAGATTATCAAGGTCTTGCTGGCAGATGACATCATGAGGCGGTAAGTAAATGCAGCAGACTGTGACTAATGTTCGTACGTGAACTTGCACAGCCACAGCCTGTAGAGAAGTATGTAAATTTAGTTGTGAGCTCGGATAAAGATTTGACGTGAAGATACAGACACCTCCAGAAATGTGAGATCCTGTGTCTGCATCTTTCCGAATACAGGTATAACCGCGCAATTTTATAGGAATGTTTGGTGTCAAAAAGGTTTCTTGAACACCAATGCAAACAGGATGAAAGTTGTTAATAATGGTCTTGATGTCATGAAGTTTGGACCGAATGCCGCGACAATTGAAAGAGAGGAAGGTACCCAGTCTTTTTACCCAGGTACCCAGAGAGTCTTTTTGCAACGGAAGGTGTGAGAACAGTGTTCGGAGGTTGCGTGACATCGCACCTCATTTCAAATTCATCCTCCTCCTCAGATGGATGGAGTGAAATGATTTCGGGACTTTTTGATGTGCCACCAAAAATGGACGTTAAGTCCTTATGAGCTACACCTTTATCCGCAAGTCCCAGAGCAACAGAACTGCTTAAAGTTGTTTTTTTAAGTTTACTGGCAAGATCTTTAGTAGCCAGTCCGCGTTTGGAGAGCTTTAACTTGAGGGATTTATTTGATTTCTGCTTTGGTTTAAATGTGACATTTGGTTTACTATTATCAGGAGTACTATTTAATGAAGTTTCAGTGTCAGAATCAGACAATTTTACCTGTGGTTTTGTTTTGATGCCTTTTTTTGTACAGTTTGTGCAAGAGCGGTTTTCACAGTAGGAGTTTTGTACAGCGGATGCATAACTTAGACCAGGTTTGGGTGTTAATGCGACAATTTTCCGTCTTGCTTCGGGATAAGATATATTTTCTTTTATTTTGATTGTTATAATTTGTTTTTCCAGTTGCCAGCGTTCACAGGTTCGAGAATAAGAGGCATGATTTTCACCACAGTTAACGCATTTTTCTTCTGCGTTGCATTGTTGGCTTTCATGGCCTTTTCCTGCACAGCGGGCGCAAGTTAGGGTCCCGCGGCAATTAACTTTGGAATGCCCGAAACGCTGGCATTGAAAGCATCTCAACGGATTTGGTATGTACGGCCTAACAGGTAATTTTATATATCCTGCGAATATGAATTCTGGTAATTTAGTACTATGGAAGGTTAGAATGTAATGTTTTGTTGGTTGAATTTGACCATCCCGTCTAATATTGATTTGACGTACCTGCGTGACTCCTTGAGGTTTGAGCTCTTTTGTTATTTCCTCAAGAGGGACATTGAACAGTTCCCCGCACGTAATAACTCCCTTAGTATAGTTTAAGGAATTATGAGGTGCGACTGTCACAGGAAATGTAGCCAAAGCTTTTATTTTAATAATTTGTTGAGCCTGCTTTTTAGAATTCACTTCCACTAACAAATCACCTGAACGCATTTTTCGAATGGAAGACACGTCTCCGACTGTTGCTGCAATAGCTTTTTGTACAAGAAAAGGAGATATATTATTAAAAGTTTCATTATTTTCGGACACACGTTTCATTATAAAAAAGGAGTCGAAATGATGAAAGTTGGTGGTTTGAAAGGTAACAAAATTTTGATTCTTAGGACGCCCACTGAAGGGAGATTTTTTGGAAGAGCCCATGTGATATTGAGAGAAATTCAGGCCCGACGGCACCGCCCACCACGGAGCCCAACAAGGGAAGGCAGCCACCGGCTCTGGTCATTTCCAGCCTCGGCACTTACCCTAGTGCTAGCCGGAACCTATACGCTGGGAGTTACCCCCGGGGACAGTGACCACCCTTAACGCCAAGCCCAAGGAGTAACCCCTTCGCTTGATCCCTAGCAGACTAGCCACTCAGGTGACAAGGTACCAGCCGATTGATACACCTGGGACCACAGTGCACCACCCTTCTAATGGGTCGCCACGCACGGCAAACAAGGTGAGCCCCTGAGGGGTGGGATTTTCCAGAGCCGGTAACTGCCATCCCTTGTTGGGCTCCATGGTGGGCGATGCCGTCGGGCCCGAATTCTTTTCTATATCGCATGGGTACTAATGTTCTTCACCACAGTAATGCATTTTTAAAATTTTTTGTTGTCAATTCTGAAAAATCATCCCCTCAGGGGCTCACCTACTATAGGTGAGTACGGGTGTCCCAATCCCGAGGTACCCAGGGATCTTTACTCCCTTTAGGTCTTACTCTCCACTACGCCTTCTGCTGTCTCCTTTTTTTTTCTGTCCCTCCAGGGTAGGCGAGGGATCTGTCCATGAGAATCTGTCGCCGCTCTGTTTGCTTCGTGCTTCTCATGGACAGCAAATACCCCCACGTGTTTGCCGTGCGTGGCGACCCATTAGACGGGTGGTGCACTGTGGTCCCCGGTGTATCAATCGACCGGTAGCTATCAACTTAAGTTGTAAGTCTGCTGGGGATCAAGCGAAGGGGTCACTCCTTCTGCTTGGCGTTAAGGGTGGTCACTGTCCCCGGGGGTGACTCCGAGCGTATAGGTTCCGGCCAGCACTAAGGTAAGTGCCGAGGCTGGGAATGGCCAGAGCTGGTGGCTGCCTTCCCTTGTTGGGTTCCGTGGTGGGCGGTGCCGTCGGACCTGAAATTTTATCTATATCGTATGGGCTCCTCCCGGAAATCTCCCTTCAGTGGGCATCATCCTGAAATGAAAACTTTCAATCATAATTTTGATTCATTTTTTATTATTAAACGTGTATCAAATGAAAAAGAATCCTTCAATTCGGTCTCGCCATTTCTAGTTCAGATAGCAATTGCAGCTACAGTCGGTGACGTTTCATCCATCCGAAAACTACGCTCTGGTGATTTGCTGGTTCAGGTCTGTTCTAAGAAGCAAGCACAGCAAATCATCAAATTAAAAGCTTTAGCTACCATACCTATAACAGTCAGTCCACATAATTCTCTAAATTACTCTAAAGGGGTAATAACATGCGGGGAACTCTTTAATGTTCCTTTAGACGAAATAACAAAAGAATTGAAATCCCAAGCAGTTACAAACGTACGCCAAATAACTATCAGGCGGGATGGGCAACTCATCCCCACAAAACATTACATCCTGACATTCCATAACCCTCAATTACCCGAATATATATACGCTTTTCTTTCTTTCGGCACAGAATAACAGTAACTATAAAAGTAACACAGTAACACAGTAACTATAAAATATTATAATGATGAAAGAGGTGTTCGGTGGGGATGGTATGGTATGGTATTGTGAGATTTAATGGCGCAAGAGCCAAATATGGCTATATTGCGCCAAACAAATGGTATTAATGAAAGCTAAGTGCAATTCACTCATACAATTTAAAATTAAATTCTTGATAAAATGCAAGACATCTAGTAATGAATATTAGTAGTGTTTTTAAAGTTGCAACTCACATCCCAGAAAGTAAATTTTTCCAAAAATGTTAAAAGATTAAAATACCAATGAAATTCAAAAGGTGCAACACTCGTAACATTAAAACAAGTACAATAAATTATAAAACCAAGTAAAAAGAAAAAAAATCATTGTAATCTTTTGATTCGATGTTTCTTCAAGTATCTGTTATGAACGGGGGTACTTAAAGATTCACAGTGAAAATCTTTAAGATCAACCCATTGAACTTGAAAGTCTTAGGGACTTTGTTTAAAAACAGTTTTATCAACTGTGGTGGAAGCGATAGATTCTGGAACAGGTGGAGTTTCATCAATTGTTTCATGAGGGTTATATTCTATTGTATTATCTGATTCTATATCACTGTCTGTGTTACGATTTAACATATTTGTGGTCATGTTTTTATTATCTTTAGGCTTGGAGTTTTTCTTAAATTTTTTCCTGTTAATAACGGCTTTGAAACTTGCTAAGTTTTGTGAAGTGGCAGCAACATTACACTGTGGGATATCTTTAGAAGTGTCTTCCATGGGAATACTGGGTGAAAATTCTTTTATAAATGATTCTGATTTGGGACAAATTTCAGAGGGTGCATAAGATGGTTGGAACGGATTATTATCAACATGCATGATTATAGGCATTATCTGAGTGCCTCTTGTTTCCAGCATTTTCTTTGCAGCATTAGAATAGCTGGATCCATCAACAGATTTACGAGCTTTCACCATTCGCTTTGCTTCCGGATATGAAAGTGTTCGGTGGGGAGCATGAGTAAATGAAATCTATTGAAGTAAATATATTCTAGAAAAGAGCTTGGTTGAGAAATGAAACGAAAATTTATACTGGGCTTGAGAACGAGGAATTGATTTCTCCAGACCCTTGTAGGAACGGCACAAGATTTCTAATTTTAACCTTGGACATCTTGTTTCTCATGACGTTGGTCCACCAGATATTTTCTAGGTCGTGGGTGGGTTTCTTGAGATGATAAGATGTGGTCAGAGGGCAGCTAGTGGCATAATGAAGGGGATCGCCTACTTCGCCGCAGCCGCATTGATCAGTTCCTTTAATATGGAATCTCTTGAAATATGAAGGGAAAGGGCCATGGCCAGTTGCAAAGATAATATCAAGCCTATTCCAAGATGATGGGTAAAAGGACACTTTTGAGATTATTTGATGGATGTTTCTGCCAGTTGAGCCATTGTCCCATTCTTCTTGCCATCCCTGTAGGCTCAATTCATTTACAATACTTTTCAGATGGCTTCTTGGAGCTGGGTATTGAACGGGCGTACCTGCAGAAATAGCCTGTTTGGCTAGGGAATCTGCAGCCTCGTTTCCGTTGTGGCCTACATGTGCTTTCACCCATCCTAACTTGATAGAAGGTTGGTGGAGCAGAATGGCTTGAATTTCCTGAACAATTGGGCTTGAGGTGGAGAATGAACTGATCGCTTTTAAGCTGGATTCGCTATCACTCCATATTTTAGCGTTATGATCGTATTTGCTAGCCCATTTGCATGCTTCCTTAATGGCCAGTAGCTCTGCTTGAAAGACAGAATTCTTTTCGTTCAGTTTGCCGAGCCACTGATGAGTGATTTGTTCCTTTTGGAATACGCAGTAGCCAAAGCCGGTTATTTCCTCGATTTTGGTTGGTTGGTTGGTTGTTTCGGTTTTTCTGGCGCAAAAGCCATGTTTGGCCGTGCTGCGCCAAGCAAATGGTAATAAAAATGGCCGACAATAAAACCACACATATTAAAAAAATATAAAAACGAAAGGGGTCAGCATGAAAATGCAGGAAATTAATTTGTAATTATGTTAATGATTTAAAAAAGTACTGATGTGATGAAAGTGTTAGAATGAAGCAAAGTAAAAGGTGAAACATGAATAAAAGTCAAAATTACTAAATAGAAGAATAAAAGCCAATGGTTTTTAGAAACTTGAAAATATTTGGGTGGTGTGTTTCACCCACCAGGTCCTGTAATTTAAGAGAAGACGAGTAGAAAAGTTTTCGACGATGAACATTAAAATCGGGACATTCGATTAAGATATGTTCAATACTAAAAGCAATGTTACAAGTGGTACACATTGGCACCCTTTCATCGACGATGAGGTGACGATGAGTATAGCGAGTATGTCCTATACGGAGGCGCGTCAATTTCACATCAGCCTCCCGTATAGGTAGAGCAGGCCAAAACCCAATTGTGGGTTTTATTGAATGTAGTTTGTTCTGGATCTGCAGATCCCATGATTTTTGCCAAGTTGTAAAGACTTGATAAATAAATAAATTTTTGACGTCACAATATGGGAGGGCCAGAGACAGAGATGTTGATGCAGATTTAGCTGCAACATCAGCTTTTTCGTTGCCCGAAATACCGACGTGACTCGGAACCCAGCAGAGAAGAATATTAAAGCCCCTGTTTTTTAGTTTCCGCAGGTTAAACAAAATTTCAAAAGCGACTGGATGCATATGGTTGTGGAAATGAGCAAGTGTTTCCAAAGCACTCATACTGTCGGTATATATGATAACACTACGCTGAGTAGAGAGTGAAATTTCCTGTAGTGCGTAAAAAATTGCTACCAACTCAGCAGTGAAAACAGAAGAAACGTTGTTTAGACGATAGCTGAGTGTATCAGATGGAGTTACAATGGCACAACCAACATATCCATCTGATTTTGAGCCGTCTGTAAACACTGGGGTAAAAGAAGAATACCGAGAGCGGTGCTGATGAAAAAGTTGTTGGAAAATAACAGGATCAGTTGAAAATTTATCAAACCCCAAGAAAGGGTTCAAAAAGGAAAAATTGGGAATATCCCAAGGCGGAAAAGAATAAAAATCAAGAAATTTAATGGCAACGTTATTAAGATCCGAGTCGAGCAGGGAATTTGACTCTCCGACAAAAAGGAAGAATATGATAATGTCGGGCATCATAAATTCTTTGAAGGTTTTCAGGAAAACCCATGCAATGAATGGGATGGTTTGGGATAGATTGTGCACGAAAATAAAACAAAGTAGATAATTTTTGACGCCGCAAACAAAGTGGCAACTGGTAACAAATTACATATAAACTCTCAACTGGAGAAGTGCGGAAAGCACCAGAGCAGATCCTGAGAGCAGAGTGATGGACAGTATCAAGATGTCTCAAAACAGAAGGGCGGGCAGACCCATAAACCATACAGCCATAATCCACTCGTGAGAGAATGACCGCTTGGTATATACGGAGTAGTGAGGTTCGATCGGCTCCCCAGGATGTTTTGGAGAGAACTTTTAAGATATTCAATTTTTTTTCGCATCTCTTCCTCAAGTTTAATATATGTGGAAGGAAAGTGAGTTTACGATCGAACGTCACTCCCAAAAATCTGACTTCAGTCACAACTGGAATTGGTGTATCGCGTATCTTTACAACAGGATCTAAATGCATATTCCTCTTCTTACAGAAGTGAACACATTGACTCTTCTCAGGAGAGATAGTGTGACCATTTTTATTACACCAAGTAACCACTTTATTAACTGCATTTTGTAATTGCTGTTCGATTAAATTCATGTTACTACCTTCGCATGAAATCTGCAGATCATCAACATAGAGACTGGCTTGGACAAATGAAGGCAAATACTTTAAAATTTGACTAAGATGCACAATAAAAAGTGTGACGCTGAGGACACTTCCTTGTGGAACACCCTCAGCTTGTATAAAATGATTTGAATAAAAACTGCCAACACGAACTCGAAATATACGATGAGATAAAAAGTTCTGTAAAAATATAGGCATGTTTCCTCTAAAATCAAATTTAAAAAGTGTAGAAAGTATGCCATAGCGCCACGCACGGTCATATGCTTTCTCAATATCAAAGAAAATGGAGACAAGGTGGTTCCTCCTGACAAATGCGTTCCTAATTTGGGTTTCCAATAAAATAAGATTATCAAAAGTTGATCTGCCTCTACGGAAACCACTCTGAAACTGGGGTATGAATCCTTGTTTCTCCAATTCGAAGATTAGTCGAGCATTGACCATGCGTTCAAAGGTCTTGCAAAGACAATTGGTAAGGGCAATAGGTCTATAGTTCAGAGGGTTTGATGGATCTTTTCCAGGTTTTAGAATTGGAATTACAGTAGCTTCGCTCCATTGTTTAGGGTATTTATGTTCAGTCCAAATTCTGTTAAAAAGTAGCAACAAATTAGATAAGGAGGTTGCATTTAAATGGCGAAGCATGCTATAAGTTATTCCGTCTGGCCCCGGACTTGTGTCTCCGGCTTGAGACAGAGCCGTTGTCAATTCAAACATCCTGAATTCAGAGTTGTATGTTAAAGTATTTCGGTCATTAAAATGCAAAATCAAACGTTCTGCAGGATTCTTAATTTCCAGAAATTCAGAACTATAGGAATCAATTGCGGAAACTTGTGCGAAGGCATGACCGAGAATATTAGCTACGTCTAATGGGGAGGAATGCACTAAATTTCCTATTTTTAAAACAGGAATAAAAGTTTCGCTATAGATTCCATTTGCAGCTTTTATCCTTTTCCACAAAAGTTTGGGGGAAGTTGAGGATGTGATCGAAGACACAAACTTGATCCAAGATTCCCTCTGACTACGTCTGCGAATGCGTCGAGCTAAGGCTTTGGCTTTCTTAAAAGCGACAAGATTTTCCGTCGTAGGGTACCTTCTAAAAATATTCCAGCGTTTTTTCTGATTCTTATAGCTATCGCGGCAAGCTTCATTCCACCACGGTCTGCGAAATTTTCTCAGACGTGGGGAGGTCTTTGGAATGGTGGCATTTGCAGCACTTATTATACTGTCAACGACTTGTTGCACTGCTTCCGTGATATCGTAAGTATTGACCATGATCTCGGTGATTTCTGCCAAATGAGTGAAAGCTTCCCAGTCTGCTCGCTGGAATAGAAAACGCGGAGGACAAGGAGTCGCACCACCGCTATCAGCATGTGAAACCATAATGGGGAAGTGATCACTATTGTGAAGATCTTTGCTTACTGCAAAATTCAGCAATGGCATGAGCTCAGGAGAACATATGGCCAAATCAACACTATGGAAGCTGCGTGTGGGTTCATGAAAGTAAGTCTTCTCATCATTATTAAGGAGACAGAGAGAGTTATTAGAAATAAATTGCTCGATCTGTCGCCCACGAGAATTAGTACTTTCTGAACCCCACCAAACACTATGCCCGTTGAAATCGCCTAGAATAATAAGTGGTTTAGGAAGCTGGTCCACTAAATTGTCAAGATGTTGTTGACTAAGGACATCATGAGGCGGTAAATATATACTACAGACTGTGACTAATGTTCGTGTGTGAACTTGCACAGCAACAGACTGTAGAGGTGTATGTAAAGTAAGAGGTGTACTCGGATATAGATTTGAATTGAAAATACAGACACCACCAGAACTCCGAGATCCTGTGTCTGTATCTTTCCTAGTACAGTTATAACCGCGCAATTTTAATGGAATATTGGGTGTTAAGAAGGTTTCTTGAACACCTAAACAAACTGGATGAAATTTGTTTAATATTGTCTTGATGTCTGGAAGTTTGGAACGAATGCCGCGACAATTCCAAGAAAGGAAGGTACCCATTAAGAAAGAGGTTTAGATGAAGAAAGAGGACGTGCATTTGTTGGAGTTGCTAGATCTTCGCAACTCATATCAAGTGAATCTTCATCCTCAGATGGATGGAGCTTAAAATCTGGGTTGGTTAGCGTGTCACCAAAAATGGTGGTTAAATCCTTATGGACTACATTTTGATTCGCTAATCCCAAAGCGACTGAATTCCGTAGATTCGATTTTTTGAATTTTCCGGAAAGATCTTTTTGCGAAAGTCCACGTTTCGCGAGTTTCAGTGTCAGTGAGGTCTGAGATTTATTCTTACGGGCTTTTCTATATGTATCGGGATCTTGTTTAGAAGAATCTGGAGCATTTTTGTTTGAGCTATCAGAATCTGATTCTGATGTTTTTTCTGGAGGCTTTGATGTCGAATTTTGTTTCTTGCAGTTGGCACAAAAACAGTTTGAGCAAAAGGATTTTTTAACAACGGAAGAATAGCTTATTCCAGGAGTAGGAGTCTGCTTTTCAACCCTACGCCTTGCTTCTGGATATGTTAAATCTTCTTTTATTTTAATGGTAATTATTTCTTTCTCTAGTTTCCAGCGCGAGCAAGTTCGAGAGTAAGAGGGATGGTCGCCATCACAGTTAATACACTTTTCTTGTGCGGTACACTGTTGGCTATCATGCCCTTTTTCGGCACAACGGGCGCAAGTGACTGTCCCGCGGCAATTAACCTTCGAATGGCCAAAACGCTGGCATTGGAAACACCTTAATGGATTTGGAATGTATTGGCGAACTGGAAGCTTTATGTAACCTGCATATATGGATTCCGGTAATTTGGGACTGTGAAAGGTCAGTATATAATGTTTTGTCGGTAAGAGCTGGCCATCTCGTTGAATTGTAATTTGGCGAACATTAGTCACACCTTGCTTCTTTAATTCTGAACTTATTTCTTCTAAAGGAACGTTATACAGTTCTCCGCAAGTTATGACACCTTTGGAGAAGTTGAGCGTTGTGTGAGGACTTACAGAAACAGGTATGGTGGCTAGAGCTTTCAGTTTGAGGATATTTTGAGCCTGTTTTTTGGTATCGACTTCTACTAGTAAGTCACCAGAACGCATTTTTCTTATCAAGATTACCTCACCGACGGTAGCTGCGACAGCTTTTTGGACAAGGAATGGTGAAACGGAATTGAAAGTTTCTTGTGATTCAGAAACACGCTTAATGACAAAAAATTTATCAAAATATTGAGAAGTGGTGTCAGAAAATTTGATAACTTTACGCCCACTGAAGGGACCACGTTTGGAGGAGCCCATACGATATGACAAATGATTCGGGTCCGACGGCACCGCCCACCACGGAGCCCAACAAGGGAAGGCAAATACCGGCTCTGGTCATTCCCAGCCTCGGCATCCACCCTAGTGCTAATCGGTACCTATACGCTGGGAGTTACCCCCGGGGACAGTGACCACCCTTAACGCCAAGCCCAAGGAGTAACCCCTTCGCTTGATCCCTAGCAGACTAGCCACTCAGGTGACAAGGTACCAGCCGATTGATACACCGGGGACCACAGTGCACCACCCGTCTAATGGGTCGCCACGCACGGCAAACACGTGGGGGTATTTGCTGTCCATGAGAAGCAGGAAGCAAACAGAGCGGCGACAGCTTCTCATGGAGAGCTCCCTCGCCTACCCTCGAGGGAAAGAAAAAAAAAGGTGACAGCAGAAGGCGCAGAAGAGAGTAAACCTAAAGGGAGTAAAGATCCCTGGGTACCTCGGGATTGGGACACCC
>JAPMOR010004127.1:23792-44756 GCA_026543865.1 Argiope aurantia | reverse complement strand
TTCTGACAAAAAAATTAATCTCCCCGTTTTGACCACTCCTTTTCTACTAGCTAAAATCTAAAACAATTTTTTTTTTTTTGCTCGATTGTTTGTGTATGTACGGACATGGAAGCTCACCAATATAAAAAAACTAAAAGTTTGAAATTAAATATTTGGAATTGGCACAAAGATTTCACATTTCTGTGAAATTTCCGGACAAGATTTGTCTATTCAACTCTGTTTATGAATCTGATAACTCAAAATCACATCCCATTATCTATATGAATCTTGTCATAATATTTTACGTAGAAAGTTATACATTTGTATCAAACTTAATATAATCTTTTAAACAGTTAATTTTATGTAGCTGTGCCTGTTATTGTGCTTGTAAATGCGATTACTCCAAACCGTAATAAGATACATAATTTTAGTAGTGCGAGTTTTCAGCAAAAATTTTAAATCAACGTCAAATTTCAAATAAAATCGATCGATGAGAAGTGCTATTATTAAGAATTATCTTAAGACTAACTGGTTATTTTATTGCGCAGAAAATGGGACTGGCTTTGAGTCGTCCTCGTCGTCTGGCAACGGTTCGAAATTTGAAATAATCTGACCTGCGTTGTTTTAAAATTGGACGTAAATGTAACTCAACCAAACCCATCTGTTTATTGCCTAATTTGTTACCTAACAAAAATTATTTTTATATAGTTTAAAATTCCCTAACGTTTTAATTGTGTACTTTCACATCTATATTAAGATTCTTCATTTAAATAATTATTTGGCTCTCTACATCATGGAAATTGGAAAAAGTACAGAAAGAGTTATTGAAATTATAATAGGATTTCATAAATATTTTCCATGAAAAGAAATAACTGTTTTTCAAAGAAGACGAAGGAAAACTAGTATTTATTGTTACTGCTAATTATTTAAAAATATATTTAAATGAACTCGCGCAGAAATTTCGTTTAGTTCCTTTGGTATTGCTAATTATTTTCAAAGTGTATTTAATTTAACGTCTATTGAAATATTTCTTATAAGCGTAAAATTCTGTTAGAAATTGTTTTTGATAAATCGGGCATACATTTCCTAGCCGTCGTTCACAAACGTCATAATGTTTTCTAAGGACAAAAAAATAATTTTAAAAAGCAAGTTTAATTTTTAATTAAATTTTCAAAAAAAAAATCGTTTAATATTCATCCCTTTTTTTTTCTTTTTTTTTCAAAAAATATTTGATCTAAATTTGGTATTTCTAGGTCAAATGGTCTGGCCTGTAGAACACAAATGCACAGATACACTCGCACACACTCATTTATTATTTGTATAGATATGTAAACAGAGATACCAAAATTTGCACTTGGCCAACATATAGTGATTGATACATGCGATCTAAGTCAGCGAAGCAGCTATCTTGGCAAAGAATGATTGATGGTTCACCCCCTTTCAATTAATCTACCTTTCCCGCAATTTGCATTCTGTCTCCATGAAATTTGCCTGGACTGGCATATATTTTAATGCAATGGTTATATATGATGTATTAATATACCGTATAAGGATGTTTCCGAATTTCATATTCTTAAAGTAACTGACTACGCTGAAAAGCTGATTTTTTTTCCTGAAATTATGAATTGTTTTTTTAATCGATTTTCTTAATGTTCCGAAATTAGAATCTTTTTAAATTCAATATTCTTAATATTTCAACAAGTTTCTTCATAAACCCGTTAGAATTATTTTCTAAGTATATTTTTTAAGAAGTTACACTGAATTTTTATATTTACATTTCCATATATTTTAATGCTGTTTTACGTCTTTAGGTGGCATTTTCTTAAATTTTGATCTTTGACAAAATTGCCTTACGAAAAAAATTTATAAATTAAAATCTAGTGTACATAATTTTTGCTCAAATTTGGTATAATTTCTCAAAATATTCTGTAGTTTCTGAATTAGATTATAAGTAATCTATTCATTTCGAAATATTTTATAATTGTTTTAGTGTTTCTTAATGTGAAAAAAATTGAAACTTTCGTGTTATTTATCAGTCTAATTTCAATATTTACATAATGGGCAGAATTACAGCTTTTTTTTTAGTTCAGGAACTAGGCAATATATACAAATATTGTAAAATTTAAAGTAAATCATTTGATAAACCTTTAAATTAAATAATAATTTATACTTATTTTTATCCAATGAACACCCTTTCCTCCAATTTTTAAAATACTTTTGCCACTGAACTGCTTTATTTTAGTTTCATAGATGTTTTTTCAATCTTATTTATATAATTATACAAAAAATAACTATTTTTGAAAGATTTTGAAAAAATGTATCCCGAAACTAATCGCATAAAGAGATGGTAATTCGATTAAGCTTTTCAAGTTATCAATTTAGTATTAAAATTTTATGTCTGTTAATTACATTAGAGCTGTTTATATACCTTTAAAAATCTCATTTAAACTAAATGCATTTTTTTAAGTAATTAAACTTCATTCCAAAAAGCTTTTTATCACAAAATTGAGATTTTTCTACTTTGTTTTGTTATTTAAAAATATAAGTGCACCGAAACTGTGTATCATTTTAATAATTCATATAAGAATTAACTTTTTCAAAGTTTTTTCAGTTGACTGAATTTTCAGTAAAATTTAGTTTTCCTAAACTAAAGTTGAGTTTTAATTTCAATTTAAGTGGAAAATAAGTAAATAGACTTATTTTATTGCTTAATAAAATTCCTTATATTAGATTTCACGTAATTTACTTACATTAAATCGCTTGATGATAGTTATTTTAAATGGCACGAATCCAGTGGCTAGTTCAAAATAATTCCGTTTCTTCATCAGTCTTTTTTGTCAATGTTAAACATTAAGTTAAAAGATTGATTTCTTTAGACATAAGTCCGAAGTAAGATTTTCTCTTTCATTTTTATATTGCAATGTGTGGATTTTAAATTTTCGCGTGCTGTAATTTGTCGTTTAATTTCTTTTCTGATGCCATTTAATTTCTTTTTCTCAGTCTTATCAAATATCAATGCAAAATTTTTAATAAACGCATTCCAAATTAAAACGGGGACCGCGGTGGCCTGGTGGTAAGGTCTCGGCTTCGGAACCGGAGGGTTTCAGGTTCGTAACCAGATTCCACAGAAGAACCGTCGTGTAAGAAGGTCTGTTGCACGTTAAATCCGTCATGACCAAACGTCCTCCCGCTGGTGTGGTGTGGTGTGGAGAGGGGGTGCCATCTCAGGTGTCGTCCTCGTCATCTGACCGCGGTTCAAAATGACGAGGTCCGTCCCAAAATAGCCCTAGTGTTGCTTTAAACGGGACGTTAATATAACCAAACCAAACCAATCCAATCCAAATTAAAACTCTTACATCTAGGAAACACAATATTCCGAGCAAATAAACGGGTCGCGGAGGGTGACAAGCTATATATATCCATATTTCTGGGTAGCTTTTTTAACTCTCCAGCTGCTTATCTCGCGATTCGCAGGTCGGCAATCAGTTCATTTCCTATTGCATCCCGTGGATTTCGCAGTTTAAAGTGTTTATTTTTAAAATTGCAGATTTTTATTATATTATACTATTATTGTATAGTATATTATACTATTATTTTATACAGTATAAGTTCACTTTGTTTGAAAAATATTTGAACTTATTTGTATACATAGCATCTAAATTGGGAATTTAAAAAATTATGCAATCAGAGTGTTAAGATTCAGACTGTTTGATGAAATAAAATAAAATATTTTTGGTCTCGAATTACAGTAAAATCTAATCCAGGTAAATTATTAAAATGGTCATTCCTTTTGCTGATAAATGATGGCTTGCAATAGATTTATGATCTTAATGGTTTTACTTTACTCAAGAGACAGAAAAAACTTAAATAAAACTGAGCATTTCGTTGCGCCATTCTTCGCAGTTAGCCTGTTAACCGTTGAAAGCCAAGTTCGAGATACTCATCATAAAGACAGCCATGAAGAATTATAAAGAGAATATGGAATCCGGCCAGCGCTTGTTGATTTAGATAGCGAAAGCTTCGTTTCAATTTTGCATCTGTTGCTAGTTTGCTACGTGACAGTTATGCTATCCTGGATGATACGTGTGAAGCATTTGAATTGTAAATCATCCATGCTCTGGCTCAATTTCCAAATGAGCCTTTATAAAATCTTGTAAATGACTGATTTGAATGTCTGGCTTGAGTCCAAAGCATTTTTACTTTCATAATACTGACCCAGGCAGTATTTTGCATTAACTTATTCAAATCTGAGATTCCAGTTTCCAGTCGGAGATTTATAAAGATGTTTGTTGTCCTTCTGTATTGTAGAGTTTATTTAAATGGTTCCATCTCCAGCTAGCATAGCTTGTTGCGCAATATTGTACGATATTATACAATATTCAACAATATTATATAATATTGATTATATTGTTTATTATTATATAATATTGTTAAATATGTGTGCTACTGGGGTATATCAACTCATCTTCATGAATAACATCTTGTGACTACCCTACACTTAGAATTGTAAAAATATCAACTGCAATTTCCAGTGATTCAGTTCTCGTCACATTGAAGATAAACAATATCGAAATTCATTGATATGTATGACTTGTAACAACAATGTCCTTTTATGTCCTCTGTACAGACATCAAATTTTTGATGCTGCTCATCTTGATTCGTGCTTTGCACTCATGTTTTTGAAACTGCAAATTTTGGAAATATTGGAAGGCTAGAGATCGAAGGGCGTCATAGCCAATCTTCTGGGCATTTGTAATAAATGAATAAATACTTCAAGACTTGTTTCTTCTTGCACCTCATTTCATGAGGCCTTATACCTTTGAGCATATTTTAATCGAATATTCTGGTTCAATTTCTCCCTTACAATCATTTTCGATTTGAAAGGGTTTGGGATGGGATGGGGGGACGATGGGATCGTCTTTTCATCCCGAATTGTTATTCATTCCAAGATCTGATCTATGCATGCACATCACGTGATGTGTATTTTACAGCTGAAATATTTTAGCATATTTTAGTCCGATATCCTGATTTAATTTCTGGTTTAGAATCATTTTTCGACTTGGAAGGATTGTTGATGGACGAAGGGGGAGGGGGTCATCAACTTTTGCTACCCTTTCTCAAAAGCATCGTCTTATCATTTGGAATTGTTATTTAAAGACCTGACTTGTGCGTGTACTTCACGTGATGTGAATTTTACAGTTGAAAATATTTTAACCCAATATTCTGTTTTAACTTCTCTTATAATCATTTTTAACTTGAAAGAATTTTGGGTGGGTGGACGAAAGATCTCACAAACTCTTGCTACCTTTCCTCAAAAGCATCATCTTTTCACCATGTATTGTTATTTTAAAATCTAATTTCTACAACTAACTAATGTGATGTGTATTTTACAGTAGAGCATATTTTAACTCAATATCCTTGTTTAATTTGTCTTGCAATCATTTTCTGCTGAAAAATATTTGGGGAAGGACGAAGGATCTAACCAATCCATGAAAAAAATAATTCATTTTCGATTAGATTTAATTTATGAAAAATACAGTAATGTATGCATTAGCTTGCATATACACAAAAAATGAATATTTACTGATAAAAGGAACCGAGTTTCTGGCAACCATTTTTCGTAATAGTCATTAATCAGAAAATGGGAGAACGTTAGCGATACTTCTGCATGCTAAATTCGAAAAATAAAGAGGTGAGTTTGTTAACCATGGGTAAAAGATGCCGCCGATATTTAAAAAAGGTTCCAGAATTAGTTACGTTCAGTTTCATTGCACCACCCACCCATCATTTAACCAATAAATACCGTATAATGTACAACTATATTTAAGCACTTACAATGGATTTGTTTCATTGTTATTCTATTAAATTATTTAATTCGTTTAAATAGAAATTTATTCCAGTAGAAAAGATATTGGATTAAACAAAGAATGATAAAGTAAGTAATGAAGAAAAACATAATGAAAATTCTCAATACACATAATAATAATGTAAAAATACTTTTATTTTAATAACTTTTAGGATACAATAAAATCATTTTTTTTTCTTTCGTTTATTTAATTTTTGAAAGTTTTTTATGGAAACAATGTCTCAAAATCTCATTAGTCTTGTTTATTTTTTTCTCAACTATTCCAAACTGTTTACATTTATTAATGTAATTTCAAGTACATAGTTCTTTAAGATTTTTCTGCTATTTCAATATATATATATTATCTCAAAAAGAAAAAAAATACTTTCTTACTTCTGGAAACAAGAAAACGTGAACTAACGTTTTAAAAAACTATGCTCAAATATTTTCTGATTTTCGCTCATTTTCTTCCGCGTTGAAGAAAAGGGGAAATTTTCAAACTCCGATTTGAAAATATTCCCAGTGTTTAGAAAAATAATACCCTCAACTTCCTCCAGTTTTTATTGTCTAACGATTCGTTTTTATGAATCTTCTTTTATTCCTTTTTATCTTAATTGCACTCCCTTCAGAACATTCCACTTTTTCAAGAATGTTTTTTTGTTTTTATGTTTTGTAACACTTTTCTCTGTTTAAAGAATAGTTTAACTATTATATTTCTTAAGTGCTACAAGAAAAAGGAGATAATTTTGCCACGTAAAATGGTTTATAATTTGTTATTCGAGGTGAAATACTAACTTTCTTAGTTTTATCAATTTAACACTATACTTACGAATTCTGATTATCTATCTTTATTGAAATGAGACTACTGAATTCCCTAGTTAAAGTAAACATTTTGAAAAAACAATTTTAATCGAGTCTCAAAATTGTTTATTCTAATATAAAAAAACTTTATTAAAAATTTATAAGATATAAAGGGTGTTTCAAAATCAATGCAAGATTCGAATTTGCCAACATTCATGCAGTAAAGTGTTGGCAATCCTATTAAAAAAACCATTTGACAGCTGATAGTTTAGGGTTAGTAAAAATAGAGTATTACATGATAGAACAACGCGTTTTCATTATTTAACAATGTTTCAAAAATAATAAGTCTCGTGGCCATAATTCAAAAATTTGTAAATCGGCCCTCTAGATCGTGCGATTTAACACCATTGGATTTCTTTTTATGGGGCTATTTGAAGTTAAAGATCTGTGTAAACAAGCCCATAAGCATGCATGCACTGAAGGAAGAAATTGAACATTGCATCAACAAAATTTAGCTACATTTTTTGTAAATTGGTGATGTAAAATTTCGCCAAAAGATTGCGTATGAGATTGCGTAAAATATTACGCCGTGGTCATTTGCTCTGTGTTATTCCACACATAACCCTATCCTGTGTGCCTTACGTTGCAATAAAAATAAAACATTTGAGGGTAAAAAGCTGTGTTTATTATTTAATTCAAATCTTGCGTTAACACGTTGTTCTAAAATGTAACGCTCCGCTTTTATTAACCCTAAATTATCAGGTGTCAAATGGTTTTTTGAATAGGGTTGCCAACATTTTACTGCACAAATGGTAGCGTAAATTTTGGGACATCCTTTAAAAACATTTTTGAATAGCATGTTACCAGTATTGTATTATTATGGATGTTATATAATTCATACAAATAAGTGTATGTATTGCATTTTGCTCAGTTATCTTACATCATGCAATAGTATTTAATTACATCTTCGAAATGATAAATTTTATATGCCGCTAATTAAATAAGTTGATTAGAATGAAGATGAAAACTTATGCATGTTTTTATTGGATTTTTTGAGAAATTGTAAAACGCAAGATGAAAACATGTCACGTATTTAATAAAGACGGCTACGAAATATTTTCATTGATTCAAAACAATAAAAATGCATTTGAAAATACAGAATTATAGAAAGAGATTTATATTTGTGTATATTGTGAAATTAAAAACCAGCATATTCATTTCTACGAAATTCAAAGAAACTGACAGAAAATAAAAGAAATGCGTAGTAAAATGAACCGAATGGAATAAGGATTCTAAAATATTATGAATTATATATCTATCAAAATTTGAAATTTTTAAAAATATTTTTTGGAGAGGCTATTAAGACCAACTTGCATAACATAATTGAAACTTTTAGCGTCCATTAATCCAAATGAATCAGCTGGTCGCCTAAGGATCTAATTTTCAGTCTTATTTTAATAATCTCTACTAATGATAAACATAAATTTGCGTGTGTGTGTGTGTTGGCATAATACAAGATAGACCGTTTGGCATAAAGCTTTGAAATTTTGCAAATATGTATATATATTACCCCCGCAGAGTGGGAATGTGTATCAATGGGGCATTTTTTTCTGAAATTTAAAAAAAAATCAAAAATTAAGCTGAATTTTCATATTTTTCAGCGGTAACTTCCGAAAATATTATTGCACAAAACTGTTACCCTTTTAAAAATTTTTAAAAAAAGTTTTTTCATGGTATTATTTTAACAGTTATGCAAACTTTTCTCTAATTTTTGCAATTCAAAAAATATTTTGCATAATTTCCACTGTCAGTTGCCCTGAAATTCAAGCCTTTTTCATTGTTTCATCAAATATTTAATAGCGTAATTTTATTCCATAGTTCAAAGCTAAAACAGAATCTGTTTAATATCTGTGTAGCAGGCTAATAGAAATGTGAAGTTATAGTGCCATGAAAGTTAGAGAGCTGAACCGGTATTGACATTTGCAAATAGCGTTATGATGTCATGGGAAATGTTCATGCATAGAATATATGGAACATACATAGGACAATTAAAACAAAACGGTTTTAATTTCCTTCTGGAATTGCTATTGTTAAATATCACATTTTAGTTCTGACAACCATCATGACTAAAATGTATGGGAGCTACAGGAATCCTTCTGAAACTACTTTAGGACAAGCTTCATATTTTAATGTTGTCGAACTCAGTGATTGAAATGGATGCCTGACTACTCTATTGGCCACATCCTTCCGAAATATTTGTTGTTAACATTCATATTTTAATTTTGACGAATATCATGACTGAAATAGACGAATGATTGTCCTCTTGACCTGATTCTTCTGGAATCATACTTTAAAGAACAGTAGCAGCTAGATCTGATATTCATTCAAAAATTTCTGACAGAAAATATTTCAACAGAAGTCAGTTAATACGCATATTCAAGCTTCTAAAAAGAATTTGATTGTATTAATTGAGGTCCAGTAACCTGACTACACTTGCTTCAAGTGTCTATATTACGGGGGATATTCTTCAACGTTATCTATCGCTTGAATAAAACGTTCCCTAATCTCCATATTTGTTATTCCAATTTCTATTTAGGTAATCACTCTGTAGTGTTTAAGGTTCCAACAACAATGAGGATTCTAATTTTAAGTAGATTTTCTATATTTGGCAAGATTGTCTAAAATAGCCAATACTTTCAGTCAGTTTATAATCAGTTGATCATTTCAACAATTATATTCTCCTTCCTGAGAATCGAAGCTTGCCACCTACCGCACACGGCACACACTTTGCTCACCAAACACACTCTCCTCCTCCTTTAAGTCACAAACTCTATCTGCTCCCTTAGGTCACTTAATAGCTCCTTGAGTTTACTTCCTTCAAGTCTGCCATCTATCGGCATGAATACAAGATTCATTATAGTCTATGCCACAACTATCAAGTTATGAAATCTGGATACCTCAAGTAGCATATTCTCATTTCAGAATGGAGTATTCGTAATGGTAAGGCATTCTAAATACCAAGCAATTTTCAGAATTCTTACGTTAAACTGAGTGTTTTCCTTTTCAAAAATATACTTCAAAACTTCCCGAACAAAACACGAAATCCTTTTTAAGGAAGAGAAATTTTTCAATTTTTAATAGTTATGCTTTGTAGAATATATAATGCATTAATCGTTATCTAATCTTATTCAGCTAAGCTTAACTTCATTTTTATCCATTTAAACATATTTACTACATTCTGTTATTTCATTACGTTGTTATAAATGGATATATAAAAATATCAACTGAACTTCATTAAGAAATATTCTTATGTGGTTGAAAACCAACTCCATTTCATCATGAATTACTCTTAATAAGCAAATTTCTTGTTTAAATTTTCCAACATAGGTCTTAGTTTGAAATCTAAAGGGACTTAAACCTACTACCTTTTTCCTCAGTATGAAACATGCTTAGCATATTATTTAGCTCCTTCTCCTTGTAGTTGAATAATAGATGAAGCATCAAGTACATTTTTCGTCATTTCCCTTATCAAACTCCATCCCCATGAATTATTTATCACATTTTGCTGCGTTATCAGGATTGCATTGTAGTTTTATACGTTTAAGTCTCGAAGTATGTGAATGTTGTAGGAAATGAACGTTACCACCGATACACATCAAATGTGCTCAGTGTTGAATCTCTTGGAGGTATGGATAATTCGTTTATGATATTTTAAAGAGAATAAAAGTTTACTAGAATAATATGGCAATATCACTTTATAATTAATAAGCGCAAATCGTGCAAAATGGTTTATTCAGTTTTAATCACATGTTGGAGAAATATTTTGTGAAAAAGAGTAATTTTACAAGGAGTGTTCAAATGAAAAGATACGAAACGACACTGTGGGTATAAATGAAGACTTTATTCAAAGTATACACCATAGGCCTCAGCACAACGATCCCATTGATTAACGAGCCGAAAGATTCCTTGTTCCCAGAATTCCTGTGGCCGTGACGAGACCCAGTCCTTCACAGCGTCCTTGAGTTCGCCGTCCGAGTTGAAGCGCTTCCGTTTCAGATATTTTTTCAGGGGACCAAATACATGAAAATCTTAGGGCGACATGTCCTGGCTATAGGGCGACTGGTGGAGCGGCTCCCACTTGAACTTGGCCAGTTC
This sequence comes from Argiope aurantia, assembly GCA_026543865.1. NCBI lineage: Eukaryota > Metazoa > Arthropoda > Arachnida > Araneae > Araneidae > Argiope > Argiope aurantia. The sequence continues at coordinate 33,976 of JAPMOR010004127.1, read as the reverse complement.
TGCGTGTGTGACCCTGGAGACGTGTGGATGCGCGCTATCATGGAGCAGAACCATACCCTCTGTGAGTAGCCCTGGTCTTTTGTTCTTGATGGAAATGCATAGTCTTCGGAGTGTCTCGTAGTACGTGAAAGTACAGTCTCCATCCTGTCCCCACATGCACTGCCACATCAATTGGACGGCCTCTATATAGGCGCCTCTGCTTTCTCCTGCGCAAATGGGTGCCCGCGCATTCTCCGATCTACGCCGGTGACTCCAATCACATCCCTAGATGTCTCGCTACGTTAACGATCCATCTAATAGGAACTGAGATACACCTGACTGGCCCAAAAGGTTCTGGGCCCCCCTCCCGGGAACTAGAAAAGGACGGTAGTCCCAAGCTGCAATGAACCAGATCGGAAGCGGAATCGTAGTCGCAGACAAGTAATGAGTCTTCGTGATGATAGCGGAACGGCGGAGTGCCAGCGTTGTGTGCAGCCCAAGCTATTGCTGAACTAAGCTGTGTGCCAAGTCTTGTTGTCTACTGTGGAAACATAACATCAAGTTGTGTGTGGAGTAGCTAGTTGTGTGGTAGTGAATCGGCAGTTTGATACAGCTAAAACGAGAAGATAGTGGGGAATTGCAGACGTTTGGAGAGACCATAGAGCGAAGCTCCGAGGATCCCCTCTCCTGCTGAATTCTGTCTGGCCGCTTTGTGTGCCGTGGTCTATTACTACTTGTGGGCTGCTGTGTTCATCTCGGCTGTAAATACTTGTCGTCTTTGTGCTAAATACACGTCATTGTTGTTTTCTACTGAGGCCTGCTGGTTGTTCTGACATCATACATCCATTGCAAGCGAACCTGGTGATCCGAAACAATATTTAACTTTTCTATAACTATCTAAAAGAGCATTGAATTAAATACAACTGTAAAAACATTTAGTGAAGTAGTTTGAATCATTTGCATGGTGATTTATTTATATTTGACTGCTGCCATTCGATAATGAGTAATAAGAGCAATTTCTTTGCCACGTGCATTAAAGTTTTATGTATATAAATTTTGTCCCAATTATTTACTGCCTAGCATGCGCGATGTAAAATTTCAAAAACATATCTAGAGTTTAATGTCGTTCTGTAATGAAGACCTCTCCTCGCGTCATTTTGTGAAATCGCCCATTATTCTTCAATAACATGTTTAAAGGAACATTCGTAATATGATTTTTCATTAAAAGTGGAGTTCCTGTGTAATAACAGTCGAGCAAAGGAGTTTCTTTCATCTTTTTCTATTGCAGATCTGGGGAGAATATTTTTGATTTCATCCTTAAAACAACTAATTAAAAAGTAATAAAAAAAGGTATTCCAATCAATCGTATTTTAAATTACAGATAAATGCTTTTATTATTAATATAAAGTTTTTTTATTAAAATGATGGAACTGGAAAGTCGAAATTTTATTTCTAAAAGTATTTTGAGAAATCAAATTATAGTGGAAAAAAAGGCTTAAAATTTAATGTGTCTTAAAATTAATTTCTTTAGAAATAAATAACCACTGAGAACTGTATTTTCCCCCTTATGATTATCAGAAGCAATATTACTAGAAAATACGGGTAATAAAAATCCCTTAAAACAACAAATTTCCTATGTGAAATTTTAAATTTCATATTTCCAAATACATTAAATCACCATAAAGATTACCTGTGTGCCAAATTCTACAAATCCGTTAAATGCGTTTGTATTTTGAACACAAAGATACATACATTTTATAAATATAGAGAACAAATGTTAGGTTAAAATTGAAAAAAAAAATTATCTATAAAACCTGAAAATCATTATATGATATTTGTACTTCAGTTATTTAGGAGATGATATACAAGAGTACGTCTTCTTTTGATAAATGAATAATAATATTTAAAATTAAATCGAACTTATTCGATGGATAAATCGATAGAAAATTTATTTGATATGTATGTAAAAGAATTCCTTTGTGTCATTAAATATTTGTAATTCCTTTTTTGCTCCCTTTTTTTCATTCCAAAATGTTTATCCTTAAGAAAACCATTTCCCTTCCTTTTGTTCTATAATTTATCCCGTAAGTTGGGTATGTTTTTTTTTCATACAAAAAAAGTACTTTTTCATTTTTAAAGGATAAAAAGAAGTAAACTTGCGTATTAAAAAACACGAATCCACCTTTCAAACTCGGTTGAAACATTTCGTAATTTCCGTCTTTTTTGCACTTATAAAAAATGAAGTTTTCTTTTTTATCGTTTGAAAACCAATTTCGGTGTTTTGAAAAATAATACCCGCTACTTCCTTTAGGTTCATTCCCTAAAGATATCTTTTTATATTTCGATTTATTTATTGCCGTTCACCCAGAACCGTTTTGTTTTATGTTTTTCCAATGCAAATGTGGTGTCAGACGATTTTTTTACCCTTGGGTTTAAATGTCGAATTCCGGATAGAAATAAATAAAACTTTTTAAAGTTTTTCTTTTTTTTTTCAAAAAAAAATAACTGTAAATTGCCGGTAGTTTGAATTAACGTTATTTCATTCAGAATGTAGAAAGAGCGATGAATAAAAAAAAAATTCGTTCCTTTTGATTTTCACATACCAATGTTTCGCGCTTCGTAATATGCTTGAAGAACAGATAATGTGTGTTTTTAGCATCGTCTTTTTGCCTGATTGGGTTAACATTAGGTTTACCAAAAGGGCATTTTGACCTCTCTGAGAAAACTTTTTGTTAATTTTCTTATAGAAAATTGTTGCCATATTTTATGAGAATATTTTAATTAATTTCACTTACTTTTATAAGACATATAAACGCAAATATTATCTTTTTTTTTTTCTTCTTTTTTTTTTAGTTTTGGAGGAATGTATATAATATACCTACTTTCACAGAGGGAATACTTTTGACAAGTCGAATAAATATTGTTGAGAATACATACATTTATATTTAAATATGTAACGGCTTGATAAGAATGCCCATAGATATAAATATAAATATAGAAATAAGTATGTGTGTGGTAAAATGTGTGTTTATAAGAAGCAAGAAGATGAAGCCGAAAGTCAGTCAGATAGAAGCTATTATGGGTTGCTAGTAAGGATATGTGCGAGTCAATGTTTTGGTAGAAGTATAGATGGTCTTAAAGACCTAGATTAGAAAATAAGCCCTTTTTTCAGTAAATAAACACAGAGGAACTGTTTTTCATCACACCACACCTCAACAAATATATTGAAAATATAAAAGTTTTTTCTATTTTAACTTCATAATAGATAGATCAATTTATATTTTTTCTACTTAAAATACCGAATGGTGGCATTTTGACCCATTTGGTGGAAATAGGTATCTGCCAATTCATGGTAAACCTAGTGTTAAAGAATTTATGAATCTTGAATTTTTGTAATAACCCGAGTCCAAGCAATCCCTGTCTTCACATTCAACAGTTTTCTGTTATGTTATTAAACTCTCACCTTAAATTGATTAATTTGTTTTGATTTATAAAAAATAAATTATATTTTTCAAACTCAGCGATTTATAATGTTTTCATCATTTTGCAAGATAAATGTTTATATTCTTAAAATTATTGTTGTATATTCTCTTGCATATTTAAGCAGAATGGAGTTTGATTTTAAATAGGAAAATTTAAAGTGAAATGGTAGATATTACAAATATCACTGTGTCAATCATAACAAAATATTTTCCGTCTTTATTTCTATATTTATCCTTTCTTTCTTTACTTTTATGCAACATGTACTGCATATCTTGAATAGAATTTTAATTCTGACTTCAAATGAAAAAAGTTTAATATATTTTTATTCAGCGATGTAGGAAAATTTTATAAAGAATTATTATTTATAAAGGAATTGATAAAATTTGTAGAAATAGGCTTTAAAAATCCATTTTCAGTATTTTTATTTATCGTTTGAATTTTAATTTCGTGTGACGTTGTTCTTTTCTACATCCATATTTCACACAAAACAAATTTTTTATAAAATAATGAAATTCAAAAACATTGGCATGTCATATAATTAATTAAAATGAATCTGCAGAGAAATAAAATTCATTCAAATAGAAAAAATATTTATTTTCCTATACTTTTTTTAAATCTCAATCTCATTTCACGTAACACAAATGAAAATATTTTGCCGGAAGCAAAAAATGAACAATATTAGAGTTTATTAAAAAATAATTTCACTACTTTTTTTCACAGTTTTGAAATGTATTTAAAATTTCATAAATGTGTACGTTTTGTTAATACAATATAAGAAACTGATAATAATTATTTAATAAAAATAAATTTACAAGAATTTATTAATAAAAGCAGTTCAGACGGGAAAAAATATTTGTTTCGAGTCGTTTCTATAAATATAATCCCATCTGAAAAAATATCGCACACAGCGAATTATTTTCCTCAGATTTATTTCTGTAAAATCTCCATCCTAGCTCCAAACGCCAAATGATTCTTTTGCTAGATTTCAAGTTCATTAATTTTAACCCAAGCACTTTTTCCTATTCCAATCTGTCTCTAAGAAACAAATTATTCAAGAAAACGCAACTCCTACAAAAATAAAGAAATAATATCAGTGACAAATTGAAAAATCTTGGGTGCTTCATTCCCAGTAGGCATGACTCACGATTCATGACACATTTTCATGATTTGAAAAGACAATCTTAGGTGTAACACATTTTCTCGACTCTTTGTATCTTTGTCTTCCTCTCCTTGCTTCTGTTTTATCGAAGCCTGGCATGGAGGGAAAAATACTTTTGTAGCGGTTACAATTACTGCGTTCTCCTTTCTTCATAGGTGGCGCTACTAGAGCCACCTATCAAGAGCCATGTTTTCCCATGATTCCTCATTCTTGTCTCTTGTGTTGTCCTTGCTTGCCGTGTGTTTTGTTCTATGCCTTGTTCTTCAGTATGCTTGTGTTAAATGTTTGTGCCGTGGAAATTAACCCGCTAATAAAAAGTAGTTCCTGAAACTGAACGCATTCTTTCATCCATAGCATAACACATAATAAAGAGTCTCGTCCCTCTACACTTTTTGTTTTCTTCAGTCATGGCAGGAGGAAAAGAATAAAATATTTCCCTCGATCTACACGTTTTGAATTACAATATGTAATATTTTAAGAGTTTTTTTTTACGTTTAGGAAAATAACTATGGTACTTAAACCTGATAAGTGGGTTATTGACGTAAGATTGCCTTTATGTGAAAACAATCCTTTTATATAAGTATAGTATATATTTGAGTTATGCCTCCCATATATTTGATAAGTTCTTTTTAGTTTTGTCTTATCCGAAAGTGTTTTCATTTGTAGCTTTAATATTGTATTTAAAACTATAATGCGTTTATTTGCTTGTTATGAAGACTGTTTAGATAATAAAAGCGAACAATCCCAAAAAACGAATTTCCCTTTATTTTGAAAGTGAAAATTTAAATTTGCGCCAGTAGATACCGTCATTCAATAGAAATACATAAAAAAAGTATATATGCTGTTAGCACAAGAATTTTTTTTATATACTTCTCGATGCTTTTCGATGTTATTCAAAACTGTTAAGATATTGTTACCGATTTATTTTCACTACTAAGTCCGTAATGTCTCCGGGTTTGCTTTTAGTGGGTGTATGGTATGAAAACACAATCCGCAAGTCTCAGTAGAAAACAATAACGACGTTTATTTAACACGAAGACACTAATACAAAGACAAGTATTTACAGCCGAGACGAACACAGGACAACACACAGCAGCTCATTACAGAAAACAGTAGCCCACAAGTAGTAATCGATCACAGCACACAAAGCCGCCTGACAGAATTCAGCAGGAGAGGGGATCCTTGGAGCTTCGCTCTAGTCTCTCCAAATGACTGAAATTCTCACTGTCCCTTGGTTTAGCTGTATCCAACTGACTCATTGCCACACGACTGGCTACTCCACACTCAACATGATACTGCTTTCACAATAGACAACAGGACTCGGCAAACAGTTCAGTTCAGAAATAGCTTGGGCTCCACATAACGCAGGCACTCAGCCGTTGCTTAGCTATCCTCTTGAAGACTCGTTACTTATCTACGTCTCCGACTGCACTTCCGATCTGGTTCAGTGCAGCTTGAGTCTGCCGGCGTTTTATACCTCTCCGGTTCTGGCGTATCTCAGTTCCTATTGGCTGGATTGTTAAAATTCTCAAAGTTTCCAGCATTACCTATTTTGTCGCGAAATTTGTCGTCAAATGGTCGCCAAGTTTGTCACCAAGCTCTGAGATCACTGCCGCGGAACCCGATCGGCACCCAACAGAACTGATCGCAAAACGGTCTTTCTTACGATGAAACTATTCGTGATGGGAAGCAGCATTAAAGGTTTGTAACAATATCATAGAAACATTGTTGGGCATTTTGTGCTAATATGATAAATAATCAATATCTCTACAATCAAATTATTGCTGTTAATAGAATGAATAGTAAAATTCATTTCATAAGTTAAATAACTTATTCTTAGAAAAAAATATGAGTCTTCTCTTTTTTACATCTGAGAAAGATAGATACAATTCTCATTTCGATATATTTATTGTCTGGTAATAATTATTGTTACAAAGTCAGAGGATGGTAGGTTCAAAACCCATTTCTGGCAAATATATGTCATGTATATGAATCTAGAACATGTTGAATATGTCGTCTTTGATCAGATATCTTTTTAATAACGTGGCTTTGAAATTTAAAGAGTAGAACGCCATCTCGCATTTTGTTATAATTCTTGACAATAATTCGGCATCATTAAAGTGTGTTCCAACAGAAGTCATGTGTAATTTATAAGCATGATACTTAGCTGGCTTCATTTTATTTAATTTTAGGATTTAAAATAGATTCATATTTGTTTTATTTTCTTTAAATTTTCAGATAGTGATGTAACAATTGGTGGGTTTTTTTTTTTCTTCATATAATTGGTTTTTTCTCTTTATATAAGCCCGAAAACCAGCATATTAAATACGGATTTTTATTGCTTATATAAATTATATAACTTGTTTTATTGTTTGAATTTCATTTTTATAGCTTCATAATTTATAGTGTGGTTTTGTAATATTGATTTCTACTCTATTTTCTAATCTATTTGGTACAATACTGAATGATTGAATCACTGATTACTGAATGTAATAATACGGGTATTGTTAAATAGACTATTACGATTATTTCATATGCGGAATCTTCACGAAGAGGTACGTTCCGTCATTGGCGATAGGAACGTTAACGAATCGAGAACACCACTATTGTACCCTCAGGAGAATGGAAAACTATTTTGCGTATGTGACGTGCGAGAAAGTAAAAATGTATTTAGTAGTGGAACAAGATAGAATGTAAGAACGCACCTAAATAAACGCTGTTTTAATTGTATGCAAAACTTTCACCAAAATATATTTTATTGGTTATAGCTTTATTTTTGTTGAAATTATAATTTGTGTTTCATTAAAAAAAATAATTTGTATTTTCTGAAAAATTAATAGAATGTACCACTGCATTTTAAAAAGCCATTTAACACTATTTCTCCATAAATTGTTAATCCCTTTTAATGAAGGGCATAAGAATTTATTAAGCATTGTGAATGACAATTGGAAGACAAATGAAAAAAGTAACTATAACACTTTAAGGCAAGATAAGTGGCAACATTAAATATAAAACTATCCTTTCTAGTGGCAATTTGTGGAAAATCTAATATAAAATTTTATAAGTTGCACCTTATTATGAATTTTCCTGTATAGTATCGTTATAATTTATTTAATCCAGTTTATTTCAAGACAATTTATATAATATTTTCAGTCAATCTACATATATCAGTTGTATTTCCCTTCTTGCGAAACCTTGGAAGATTTAAATTTCCTACTGGCGGATATTTGAAGACTTCAGGCGAAATATGCGCCTTGGAAGTATCCAACTAGTTACTACTTAAATATTTGCTTTATTGCACTTGGCCATATTTTCCACTATCCGGTGAAAAATACTCCACTAATATAAATATTTTCAATATTCCAATAATATAAGTTTATTAAGAAACTAGTAATATACCCTGTAGATATGTTTCAAATCTGATTGACATAGATTAGCTAAAATTACAGTAGAATTCTTAGGAATTTAAAGTCAATTTATTATTTGTTGTAAACGTTAGATTATTTATTTTTCCTAATCTTTTGCAATTGAGTTATGATTTGTGTAAGCGTACATTTTTATGCTTTTGAATGTGAGACTCTAAACTTTAATTATTAGGTTTACCGGAAAGTTCTGTCCGCTCCGGTTACAATCATAACTGGGGATGAAAAGAGGATTACCTATGAAAACATCATAAGAAAAAGGGCATATTGTGAACCCGGAAAACCTGCCCCCTCTACCTCTAAACCGAAGTTGAGCCTGAACAAGAGAATGTTGTGTATATGGTGGGACATTCGAGGACCAATACATTTTGAGCTGTTGAAACCAAACGAAAGGCTAAATTCGGAGAGGTACTGTCAGCAATTGGATAAATTAAAAACAGCACTCCAAGAAAAGAGGCCGGCGATGTTCAATAGGAAGGACATCATACTGCTTCATGACAATGCCAGGCCACATGCTGCTTTGGGGACTCGTCAGAAAGTCGCAGAGCTAGGCTGGGAAATTCTCTCGCATCCATCATACTCCCCGGACCTAGCACCATCTGATTATCACTTGTTTCTGTCCTTACAAAATTTCTTGCAGGGCAAACAATTCATGAACGAAGAAGATATCAGACAAGCACTGGTTCAATTTTTGGCCTCTAGAGATAAGACATTTTTTAAAAATGGGATATACAAATTGCCATCACGCTGGCAAGAAGTCATAAATAATGATGGCAATTATATTATTCAATAAAGTTTATCCAAAGTATGAAAAAATGTATTCCTTTATTTCATTCTAAAACGGACAAAACTTTCCGGTAGACCTAATATTATAACTTTAAATGAACAATTTATTTCGTGTATAAGGTTTTGCTTTTTAAGTTTATCTATATAGGTTTCTTTCCCTGAAAAATATTACACACACCAAAAAAATACACCACTATTTTACACACAACAAAAAAATTTCTAACTAATTATTACAGCTTTTTTTTCTATTCTCATGCTGACAATGTCATACAGCGCCATCTCATATATTTTTGTGGTACTTGCATTATTGCCGTAAAATGATAACCTATTGGTATCTCAAAATTTTGTGAGATGGCGCTATATGACATTATCGGAAAACGAATATGTTCGGCTCGCATCCAATAGCAACAATGCAATTATTGTACTAACAAATTCAAATAACATGTTAAATTAAGTGCATTCTTGATATTTTCAATTTAATGACCAGTTCATATGTAAGTAAGATTGAAAAATATTCATATGTAATCAATATGTGATTCGTATATAAATATTTTTCCGAAAAAACGCGACTTTTACAAATAAAAAATAAACTATCGAGGGTAGCTATGGTTTTCCAGATATTTATTTTAATCCAAAGAACCCGAATTATCATTTTCGGCTCGTCTTGAAGTGAAAGACAGTGCACGTTAAAATTAAATATTTTCATTGCATTTAATATTAGCTGAAAATAGTCTGTTGGATAAACAGTCATCCAAACTTCATTAATAAATGTACTTGAATTATCGAAAAAAAAATTATATATCATTCATCCTTAATTACTAATAATTAAATTTCTTTCTAAGACTTTTCCTCTTTAAGTCATGATTTAATGTCTGTATGGAAATAATCGGACAATCGTTTCTTCAGGATCAAACAACTTTGCCATTTTCACTTCTGCCCTTTGCAGCCGAATAGCAAATGTTGCATCAAACATATTTCTTGCTATTTTCTTTATCATGCACAATCTTTATGCATTATTTATGATGTCTGTCTCTATTGTCTTTCAATATGCTGTGTGGAAAAATGAATATTTTGAAACTTTTAATCCGCCAAATGAACATGAAATTGCTTAATTTACTGAAAGAATCAATATTTTGCTTACGTCATGTGACGTAGATTGGTAAAATATAAAATGAAAATGAATAAACTTCATAATTAATGATATCGAGAAAACTTATTCTTAGTATATTTCTGTACATAATTCTTCCTCGTTATTTTTATAATTCTTCGGGTTGCAGATTAAGGAGAATTGAACGGCGTTCCACCGTTTATTCATTTCTCTATAATCTTTATATTAGCTTATCTTTATATTATAA
>JAPMOR010004127.1:4551-23782 GCA_026543865.1 Argiope aurantia | reverse complement strand
CTTATCTTTATATTATAAACTATTTAACAAAATGAGAATGATCACTTAGCAAAAAAGATTTAAAAAACTAAAATTAAATGAAAATAGATAAGAAGAAAAAAAAGAATCGTTCCTTTTCATCCATTTTTTTAAAATAAAATTCCATTTCACAAAATATAGCGTCCAGCAATTTATTTTCTTCAGATTCATTTCTCTATAATCTTTATACTAGCTAATCTCTATATTATAAACTATTTAACAAAATGAGAATGATCACTTGGTAAAAGAGATTTTCAAAAACTAAAATTAAATGAAATTAGATAACAAGATAAAAAAGAATCGTTCCCTTTCATCCATTTTTTTAAATAAAATTCCATTTCACAAAATATAGCGTCCTACAATTTATTTTCTTCAGATTCATTTCTCTATAATCTTTATACTAGCTTCAACTCATCAAATAATTCTTTCGCGAGTTTTCAAATTTATTAATTTTCACCCGAGAACTTTTTTCCTATTCCAATCTAAGAAACAAATTATTCAAAAAGAAAAAAAAACGCAGTTGCTACAAAAATAAAAAAATGTCAATGACAAATTGAAAATCTTGGGTGCTTCATTCACGGTCGACACGACTCGCATCATACATTTTCATGGCTCAAAAAGGCAATCTTTTTCTCGACTCTTTGAATCTTTGTCTTCCTCTCTTTGCTTCTGTGTTATCGAAGCCTGGCATGGAGGGAAAAATACTTTGTTTTCTTCAGTCTTGGTAGGAGGAAAAGAAAACGTTTCCTTGAGACGTTTCATCTGAGCAGCTTATTTTAGAAATAGTATAGTGAGATCTGAATTTAAGAATATTTCGGTGTTTTTCTAAGAGAGCATGTTTGAAATAAAAATTGTATGATAAAAGTATTTTCTATGAGGAAGAGCGCTTATGGAGGGAATTCTGATGCGAGTATTCTATCTTATATCAGCATACGTTTTCGATTTTAATATGTTATATGTAATACTTTCAAGGTGTTTTATATTTAAAGAAACAAGTAAAGTTCTTAAACCCTGTAAAAATTTTTTTGAAGAAAGATTATCTTTATATGAAATGATGTTTCTATTTAATATGTCAGCACATTTGAGTTATGCATCCCATATATTTGATAAGTTTTTTTCAGTTTCGTCTTATTCATAAGTAATAGTCGCTCATTTTTTATTCATAGCTACAATATTGTACTGAAAATTATTTGCTGCATTTATTTGTTGTGAAGACATTCTAGATAACATAAGAGAAAAATTACAAAGAAACAATTCTTATTTATGTCGAAAACGAAGTCTTGAATTTACGCCTTTCAATAGGCATGTAAAAATAACTAATATATATTCTGTTAGCTCAATATATTGTTATATATCTTCGCACTGCATTTCGACATGATGAATGTCATGCAAAAATATTCCAATGTATAAAACAATATTGTTGGATATTTTGAGCTAATAGGATAAAGAATCAATATCTCCACTTTCGAAGTATTGTTACTAAATGAATGAGAAGTGAAAGTCATTTCTTATGTTAAGCGATTATTTTTTTATAAAAAAAACTGAGTCAAAACTTTTATCCGATTTTTTTTCATACCTCAGTATTTTTTAAGATGAGAAAAAAATTCTCCGAATTTCTAGCATATTTAAACCATTGTTCTGAAAAATTCAAACGTATGTAAGGATCTAAAGCCTGTTAAGTATATCCTCTTAGAGTAGACATCCTTTTATTAGTGTGGCTTGGAGATATGAGAAGTTGAGGGCAATCTTGTATTTTACCATCTTCCTTGACTAGTAGTTCAGTCTTATTGAAGTGAATCCCAGAATAAATCGCGTGTAATTTAAACAATAACAAGCGCAATAATAACTTATCATAATAACCTTCTGCATATTAGTACTTCAGATATTTTTTCTATCCTATTGCAAAGTTAGAAAACCGTATTGAACGGTTTCATATTATAATTTTTTATATATGTTTGTCAATTTTGTACTTACTTATTTCTGTTTTAATTTTTGTAAATATTCTGGTGCTTAGTAAAATTCCCGTGACATGTCCATCAAACCATTAATTGACAAGAGTTGTTACGGATATGGGGGGGGGGGGTATGAGATGGTGTTCTGTTCTGTGGTGAGAAATAAATGAGATGCTAATCTGGTTTTAATGTTAAGATTTTTAATGAAGATACAATTCGTTTGTTCGATTTTCACTAAATTTTCAGATATTGATCTAACAAATAATACTTTTCATTTAGGATATTTTTTCTTCCTAATCTTGCCAAAAAGAGCATATATCAAATCAGAATATTTATTTCTTAGTGAATTTGGTTTTTTTAAATAGCATTTTTTGCTATTTTTGAAGTTCCATTGTAATAATTGTATAACTTAATTAAGAGTATTATTTCGTAGCATTTATTTGTTTCTTTTAACTAATAAAAATGACCGACAATTTTATCTTTATAATTAATGTTGCGCCAATTCTTTTACATTTTAATACTTTTTTTTATTTCGCAAAACTATAAGAAGTTATAGATTTCTTAAATTAAACCGTTGCTTGAATAATAATTGAATAAATAATTCCATACTTTTAAGTTCTTTTCGAGTTTCATTTATTAAAAGTAGCAAAACCGTAAAGTGGTTAGTTATCAAACCATTGAATAGTTATTTTTCATCTGTAGTTGTAATAAAACTGATTGCCATTGATCATAATTTTATTTAACTAGCAATAAATGAGCAAAACACGAACGTAACTTCTAAAGTAGTTTATAAATATTGCATAATTTGGTCAGTCTTATTCTTAAGGATTCAACAATCAGTCTGTTTTATTCGTAATTTTCACATTTGAATATGAACTTTAATTTGTATTCTCAATTTATTTGAATAAATTATCAGTTGCGACATCAAACTAAAGTGGAATTTGAGCAAATAAATGGAATATATTGTTTCGTTAATTGTTTTAAATCTAACAAATATTAAATAAAACTTCAAATACAACACTTCATATTAGATGGATTCATAATTGATTTAATAATTTCTTGCTTAAAATGTGTAATTAGTATTCATTCAATAATATGATTATTGTTCTTTAACTAATATTCCCATATATTTTAAACTGAAGGTAAAATGAGACATTAAATTAATTATAGAGCAGCAATGCCACCAACGATTCTTAAGAAAAAAATTTAATTCGTTTATTAATTCAGAATTAATTCTCACGAAAAAATACTTTATTCCCAACAGTTAGTAAACTATTTAAAAAGAGCAGACGATAAATCTAATATTATTAAATTGTTTCTTTAAATAGAGTAAATACTTCATTAAAATGAAGCCGTGAATTCTATGAACTTCAAAATTGATAACTAACTTGTAACAAATCAAGATAATAATTTTTCATGATTGTATTTTTATTCGTAGTTTATTCAAAAATATATTGTTGCTTCATTGAGTAGTATATAAATTAAGATGCTAAATATGAAAACATAAACTAAAAAGGTGCAAATCGTAGAAATAATTGAATTTTCCGCAGAATTTTTTTCTTGTTATTTCTTGTCCTTAACCCTTATTTCTATATTTATTCTATTCAACTTATAATCTTGAATATATCTTGAACTAAATTTTAATTCTGATTTTAAATGAAAGTATGTCATATCCATTTTTTTTACTCACTAAAATAAAAAAATAAAATTGATGAACATTTTATAATTGGGAAAGTCGATAGAAAAGTATCTTACAGAAAAATAAAATTTCTAAATAAAAAAAAGTTCTAAAAATTATTTCTTCCTTTAAATTGAGTCTCATGTGATGAAGTATTGTTATTTTCTACAGCACTACTTTTCGTTCATAAGACGAAAAAGAAATGACGATATACTGATACATACACATCATAAAATTAATCAAAATATACCTACTGAGGAAAAAAAACAGAACGAACACCAAAAAAATGTTAATTTTCTTTCTTTATTTGATTTTATAAAACATTTTTAACATTCTGATTTCATTAAACTTATTTTGATTCCATAAAACACCACCCATATATATGTTTCGCTGAATACATAAAAAGAAAAATAAGAATATTCAGTATTAGACATATGATGATTACAGGCTTGGTAGAAAATAAAATTCTTAAAAATGGAAGATAGAAGGGAATTTTGTTTCTGTTCATTTGTTTCAAATTTGAATCTCGTTTATTAGAGGTGCAGGATCTCCAAGACCCGTTCAACACAGAACGTAAGAAAATTCTTGCATATTCAATTAATAAAAATGGACTAATAAAAAATTAAATTAATCAAAGTAAAAGACAAAAAAAATGTTTTTCTCGTACATTTCTTCAAATTTGAATTCTATTTTATAAAACTCTTGTCCCAGCTGTTTATTTTGAGCAGATTTATTACTGAATAAACTACACCCAGGCTTAAAATCGACAGATGATGCTTTACATGATTTCAAGTTCATTAATCTTCCCCCTGATAATTCCTTTTTTTCCTGTTTTCGTATTTCTGAGTAACAAATTACTCCAGAAAACGCTGTAGGCAAAAAATAAATATCAGTAACAAATTGAATATCTTGGGTGCTTCATTCACGGTCGACATGACTCGCATCACACATTTTCATGACTCAAAAGACAATCAAGCTGAAACACATTTTCTTCGTTCTTGGGTCTTCGTCTTCCTGTTCTTGCATCTGTATTTTCGCTTCTCAGAAAAAAAGGCTGCAATAAAAAAAAATTTTTCTTCTATCCTAGAAGCTTATTCTAGGAATAATATTGAGAGATCTGAATTTAAGATTCTTTTTCTTATGTTTTTTAGTTTTTGAGAAAACGTGTTTAAAATAAATATTGTGTGCTAAAGCCACTTCCTATAAGGAGGTTGCATATGTCAGGAATTTGAGAGCGAATATTTTTTCTTACATCAGCATACGTTTTGCATTTTAATATGTATTACGTTAAAACGTTTTGCGTTCAGGGAAATAACGGAAGTGCTTTTAAGAAAGCTTGAGAAGAACGATTGAATTTTCATGGAAACGGTATTTGCGCTTTAATATTTCGATATATTTGTATTATGTATCTCATATATTTGATGAAAACCTTTTAGTTTTGTCTTATTGAAAAAGGCGCTTCAGTAATAACTAATATTGCTCTGAATATTATAAGGAATTTTCCATTTCCTGTTGCAGAAAGAATCTAGGTAATATTGGCGATCAAATATAAATAACAAATTCCAACTTATTTTGAAAATGGATGATGTAAATTTATGCTGATTCTTTGTAAATGTTATCATATAAACCACAAAAAGGAACTCGAACCCGCCGGAAGGCACACAGAAAAATCTGAATGACCGGATCGCCGCAACAGCAACACTGGTGGGAACTGTGGTTAAGTCCCTGGCCTGGTGGTAAGGTCTCGGCTTCGGAACCGGAGGGTTTCAGGTTCGAGACCCGATTCCACCGAAGAACCGTCGTGTAAGGGGGCCAGTTGCACGTTAAATCCGTCCTGACCAAACGTCCTCCCGCTGGTGTGATGTGGTATGGAGAGGGGGGTGCCAGCTCAGGTGTCGTCCTCGTCATCTGACCGTGGTTCAAAATTACGAGGTCTGTCCCAAAATAGTCCAAGTGTTGCTTCAAACGGGACGTTAATATAACTAAACCAAACCCAAGAGCCATCATTGGCGCAGAACAACCCTTCTCTAAGGAAGTATGCTCCGTCATCGATGGGTGGAGCCAGACCTCCATCTTTTCGTGTATCCACAGGGGTGGCGAGAACCAACCACCATACCAGAAGCTTCTCATCCTAAATTATTACGTACCACCCCCCGTGGGATTGTCATCATGATGAAAGTAGTAAAGTAACGAATTTCTTCATATTATATTAGCACAATATATTGTACGACATCTTCACGACGCTATTCTATGTTCTGAATACCACGCAATGCCAAGTCTTTTACTTAATATTTTTCATCACGGTATTATTGAGCGTTAGCAAAGTTTTGGCTTTGACTATCACCAACGTCAGATGCTGATAATGACTACATCATGGTTGGAGAATGGCAGATTTGATACCGGATCGTGGCAAAAACTCCTCGCATATCTGGTCCTACACCATATTAATTATACTGTCATTGCCAAGCGTCTTCACATTGGTGTGAGGAAAATTTTGAATTGTAGCATAAACCTGTAATTTCATCAACTTCTGACCGTGGTTCAATATCGTGAAGTTTGCCTCAAAATAAATCTTGTGCATCTTCTAAAACAGGATGATGTTTAACTAAATTAACCCTTTGCACTCGAAAAATAATTTGTAACTCAGTAATTCGAGGAATAATAATTCACTTAATACGTGAACTTGTTTATTACACCAAAAAATAAATACAATTATTTTAAGTTGAATTTCCCTGAAAAAAAAAAGAATCTACGTTTTTTTACCATTCTGTAGGTATTTTTAACAATTAAAATTAAAAAATAAATAAATAAAATGTCAAAATGAGGCACCGTCTTGAATGCTCAGTGAGATGCTCCAACCGAGAACATAGAGTTAACCCAAATATATACTTTTAAAGTGCCAGTATTTTCTCAAAATAATGATAATGAGATTCATTATTATTTCTCGCAAAATGCACGCCAATTTCCATTATCGCGCTAAGACTCGATTTATTAACAAGTTAATTTAGAGTTTTGCATTTTGATCATGTTATTCTAGGTTCATACCAGAAATAAATAAAACAATCAAATTAAAAGCAGTCGATAATTAAAAACAATGACACGCAATTTAAAGAAAGATATTATTGTATCATTAAGATTTTATTAAGGCACGGAAGTATCTTACATTCGTTAATTTCTTTACTGATAGTATAGTCTTTCTTCCTATTCAATCATCAGAAATTAAATGTTTATTGGTCTGCGCGATAAAGTGACAATATGAAACTTTAAAAAAAGCGAAGTCCAGAAATCTTATCATAAAAATGAAATACTGTTTATCCAATTAGAATCTGTTGCTATTGGTGATAAACGAAGACCGAACTCGTAATGTTTGGGTTAGTAGCTGTGTAACAAGACCACAAGACAAAAGTAATTACTCATGTCTCGTAGCTGTTATCTGGCTTATAAAGCGTCACCACAAATCCCTATAATAAAATACTATGTTCTAACGGAGTATGTTTTTATTTTCTCATATAAGAAGTGTACAAAGTGAAAGTATTGTAATTATCAGCAAATTCGGACTCAAGATTTTAACAAGAAATAAGAAAGACACATTTGGAATTGTGTTCATTTCTGTATCTCTGAAGACTAATGCTATGCTGATGAAATTTGGTACATAATTTTACGTCAAATTTGTGGATTTCAAATAAATTTTGAACGAATTCCATTCAGAGAAATTGTCTATCCAGCTATCCGAATACAATTCAGCACAATAACTACAAAACAAAAAGAACAAAATGAATACAATTTGGTATATAAATTAAGCATATAAAGTGTAGATTTATATTAAATTTCGAACCAAAACCGACAAGAAGTTGACTATCTGTCGGTCTGTGCTCTTGTATGCATTTAAACGCGATAACTCAAAAATGCAATGGTATAAATAAATCAAATTTGACATCAACCTTTTGATTACATTTGTAATTCAGTGTCAAATTTTGATTTCGGTCGATCGGAACAAGGCACACAATGTGCAAATTCGGTTTTCTGGTACTTCTGTATTAACCACATCCCACCGATAAATAGTCAAAAGTTGCACGCCGCCACCAAATGTGCGGGTAATAATATACAAAAATCAATTAATCGATTAATACCCAATTATTGGTTCTCTTTACTGTGCTACAACTCTCATATAGGGGGCACGAAAAATAAAAATGTGAACGTGCGTGGCCTCAAACAATACCACAATTTTTAGCTACGATTACTAGGGAATAACAGCTTTATTATGGAAATGCGAGAAAATTTCGGGGAGTTCAAGTTTAGGATTCTTCAGGACTAGAAACGTTTCGCATGCCTACATATCTATAAAGATACATTTTGGCGCATTCTCCTTACAACCATTTTACTTTTATTATGAAGACATGAAGAAAGCTTTTATCGAAAAAAAATTTGAAAAGATAATCAAGAATTTATTTAAAATAATAACTTTAATATTATTTTGTTATTTGGAATTTCTTTATAAGAGTGTGACAAAATAAAATGTCTGGAAACTTATTAAATTTTCGACATAAATTCGATATAAAAAAAAAAATGAGACGATTATTTCTCATTAAACAGCGGGTTCTTAATATTGGCTGATTAAAATAATATCTTGTAATAATTACAGTTACTTTGTTCATCAACAAATAACTCGCTTAATCTAAATTCAGATGCGAATTAAATCCAAACGATTCAAAAAAGATTTTGCTATTGAACAAACAGAATCTCCATCATGATCTAATCCCAATCATGATCTAATCTACTCTTCGTTTCTTCCTTTCCTTAGAAATAATTGAAAAAAGGGATTTCTAATAATGATTTATGGTCGCGAAAATCTGAACCTCTTCCGCATTTTGAAGAAAGAACACGAAATTATTGCGCGTCTCTGCTTTTGTGTGGATGTCTTCTGACCATCAATACCTTTCCCAGCGTTAAAGAGTCCGGTACTTGGAAAAATGAAATCTTGTCAGATATCCATCATACTGCATGTCAGCCTTCTTCAATACTTCGATGATAGAGACAGGCGATCCATCTTCTTAGAGTTCTGCGTCGAAAATAGATCGTCGCTTTTCTTGAGAGGACACTTTAAGTTTCACCCTGTTCACATGGAAATCCACAAAAGGAGAAGAAAGAGAAATTAATTTATCTTTCCTTTCAATATTTAATTACTGATAGGAGAAGAGACTTAAAAAAAAATCTCCAATATCAAGTTTTGGGTTTGGGGATTAGGTTTAAAAGGGGAAAATGAAAAAAGTGAATTCCGATTACTAGCCATCGGAGAAACTGGTTTATATACGGGGCAAAAGTCACTTATAACACTTTTCTCTAATTATCCAGGCAAAATGAGTCACTAATTCAGTTGGATATTAAAGAGTAATTTGTATTCAAAGTAACTGACTTCAGGAATTTCTTACACAGAATTTATATTAGGTAGATTCCTATAGGAAGACCACCTGTTGCAATTGCTCTCATGACAAGACTTCGGGAAAATTTCTTCAGTTCTTTACCGATAATGGTCCTTAAAATCCAAAACCACCCTTCGTTTAAAAGTTTATTTATAAACGCTTTACCTGAACTATTTTATGAACAGGAGAACTAGAATAATTTTGTTTATTTTTTAACTGACTTGTAATATGTTGTTAAAATTGTAAAAATCTCGGACGAGTTCTTAAATGGCCAATTTAGTTCTAAGTGGGGTGGAAAATGGTACGGGGATTGAAATTTTCATTTCGCTATAATTTTCTTAATATTGAAGATAAAAAAATCCAATTAGCCAAATTGTCGCCTCGTTAAGACGAACAACTTTTGTATTAAACGTTTTTCGATAACTGCAATATCTTTGAAATTAGAGGCTGAAAAGTGATTTTCAAGCCCTAATATTGACTGTTTCCAACGAAAAATTTGTTGCTAAATAGTAACTTAGAATTAAAGGAATCTACCTCTGCCTTCCAATTTGCAAAAAGATTTTTTTTTGTTGTGATAGAAGAAAAGATTTAAAAAAAAATCTCCGGTGTCGTGTTTTGAGATTAGGCGTAAGAAGGGGAAATGAAAGAAGTCATTTCCGACTGCTAGCCGCCGGAGAATTCGCAACACTTTTTTTAATTAACCAGGCAAAATGAACAGCTAATTGAGCTGGATATTAAAAAGTAATTCGTATTCAAAGTAATTAATTTCATGATTTCTTTACTTAGAATTCCTGTTAATAGCATTGTTCATTTTGTCTTATTTCCTATATATCAACTCATGCTTAAACTTGAATTAGGTATTTTCTAATAAATTTTATTATTCACAAATAACCTGTGTTGATTATCTATATTCCAAAGTTGTATTATTTGTTCCTTGGTAATACAGCAAAATTTGTATTTTCATAAATTTAGTGGTATTTAAATAACGATTCAATTTTTTAGCATCCATCATATTCCTAATTTTACTGCATGTCTTAATCTGAGATACACTTTTGTTCCAAAAATTTCTAAGAATATAATGGGCCCTTGAAATATTGAAGTACGCCGTGTTATTTGACAGACTAAATTAACTCTATTCGGATGGTTTTTATGATATTTCTCAAATCAAATGTTTTAATTCAATGTGAAATCTAGACATAAATATGAAGAAAAAAATCTGAAAACGTTTGTAAGTGATAAAATGAATACCAAATCTTGAGACACAGCATTATTAAACGTTATTATATCTCTCGGAAAATATGAATATAGAAAAGCTTTAATTAACAGAAAGATGAATATATGTGTGTGGGGGGGTCATTTCTTTTTCAAATGAAGTCAGTAATAAAATTATTTGAAGAAAACGTTTTACCTGTAATAGTTAATTAATTTCAGAATCCTCACCTTTAATAACAAGTCAACATGATGGTGAATTATTATTTTCAACTGGACATAATCTGAGCAACAATACCTTTGATGTTAAAGGTCCCAATTCCTGGGGAAAATGAAATCCTGTTAGATATCCATCATACTGTACGTCGGTGTATTTCAATACCAGTCGGATGGAGTGAGGCGATCAATCTTCCTAGGGCCGGAACGAGATCGTCGCCTCCGCTGACAGGACACTTAACGTCTCATCCTGAGCGGACAGAGATCCACGTAGGTATGAGGATAAAAAAATCAAGGGATATATATCCTTCTTTTTTTCGTTTCTCGTTGAGCTATGAGCTAAGCCGAAGAAGAAATCTGATATCATGTTTCGAGATTTGCTTTCTTTAGTCGAGAGGATAAAAAAGGATAATTTCCGTTTGCTTAAGTTAGCCTTGGCCTTTATTTGACGATGAAGTTCATACTCCTTTTTTTATGTTGCTGCGATAGAAATACGAGTTGTTGATTGGGCTTTTATTTGAAGTAGGATCAGTGACAAATATAGATTTTTCAGACTTCTACGTTGTGTGTGTTCGTTTGGAAAGATATTCATGTGTCCCAATAATGAAATTAAATGTTAAAAGGGTGGTCATTGTACATTGATTATGAATATTTTTTAAACATTTTCCTTATAAATTATGCCATCAAATATAATACACCATTAATTACATGTGAAATCTAGCCTTTAATTTAGGTACATTTCATAAAGCCTAAGTTAGAGATTACTGTTACATTTGGACACATGCAGGGTGTGTCAAAAATATCTGACAACAACCTAAAGATTGTTAGAGAAACCTGGAATAAAGAGATTTAATAATGAAAATTTGTGATTCATGCAATATTTTGAGGTTCAGAAAAGCGAATGGATAATCGAGAATTTATAAAAGCCTAGCCTAGAAAATTTATGATTTCTTATGAGATAGGATGTAACAGAATTAATCCAAACTGCCAGGAAAAAACAATATGCAAAACACGAGTAGATTAATTTTGTTTTACCCAGTGCAATTCCTCGGTGCCTATTGTTTTGAGAGGAGTGGAGAGAATTTACAAATGAGAAAGTTGCAAGCATTATTTATTATAAAATTATTTTTGTGCAAGAATATGCTGAGGGGTAATTGAAATAAAGTAATATATTTCGATTATATTTTTATTAAAATTTGGAAAGTCTTTTCTAAATGAATACCTATAAAACATAAAGTCAGAACTTGCCATATTTGGTAGTTCTGTAAAGCGATTTGAATTATTTTTGTCCTATATTAGTCAGAATTTATATCTAATATCAATCTATAAGCGTTAAAATGTTAAAAATATTTTAATCCGCAATTAAAATTAGTCATTCTCACTGAATGTTTTCCCTTCTAAAAAATGGAACTTTTTAAATTTCCTTTGAGCATGTTTTTAATATTTGGTCTTAATATTTTAATAATTACTTATGTCAGACATAGAGAAAACTAAATAAATTTCTTCTTTTTATAAACTATGTTATAAATTTTAATAAATATACCTTAACTTGCTATTAGAATGTCTATAGCATTCAGCCTTTTAATGCTGTTCAGGAAAACAAACTTAATTTCTGGCTTTTGGCAACACTGGATATGAAGAAATCAGTGCGGGTAAATGAATGAAAAATTCTTTCTCCAAATTTATTGAATTCAGAATAAATTATTAAATTTATCTTTTTGTATGCTAAATTTATACAATTATAAAAACAATATTATATGTTTAATATTTTATTCAAAGGCTTGTGAATTTATGCTATATTATATTTCCTTCATTTACTTTATAATCTATGAATTTGATAAAAATTATTGCGCATATAAATATCATTATTAGACATTAGAAAATTT
Source organism: Argiope aurantia (assembly GCA_026543865.1). Classification (NCBI taxonomy): domain Eukaryota; kingdom Metazoa; phylum Arthropoda; class Arachnida; order Araneae; family Araneidae; genus Argiope; species Argiope aurantia. Next base: position 11,403 of record JAPMOR010004127.1, on the reverse strand, counting down.
TAGAAATTATATTTATATTCGTTAAGAAATTTTAGGGAGAATTAAACTTTTAGAAATAATATTTTTAAACTTATTCTAACGAGTTGTTAGTTTAATTATCCTTATTTTTGTAATGTGTATGTGGGCGCATGCCTAAATAGAGCAAATGCATTCCCAAATTATTTATTTCGATAAATATTACTGCTCATTATTCAGTTGCAAAAAACATATCTCCGCTTTTTGTAAACATGAGATAATTTTTTTTTTCGAATATTTCAAAACTTCCTGCTTGCTTTGCTTTTTTACATGCATTGTGATGCATTTACTGATGAATAACGATACTTTGGGCTGCTGTGCATTGCCGTATTACTGAACTAATCTAAAAACTTTTTGATTTCACCTTTCAATTTCTTATATTAAGTAATGAAGCAGTTCGGTCCAGATCGAGTGCAGTTCATGAATGGCGTTTCTTTTTACTATTCAAAACAAACTTGTAATGTTTATTTATTAACCGAAATGGTCTCTCCGAAATTTTCTTGCTCAATTTCTAATAAAGACATTATGTATAAAAAAAAATTCCCCGCATAAAAATTCTTTGGACATATCGCAAGTGCCTGGAGTGCTCAGTGTCCTGCACATGAGTTTTATGTTCTTCATAGTGTAGTAAACAAACCCGAGTATACCATTTGTTTTTCGAAGAATTGAGTCCAAAATCTGACACTGAACTACTATCTTAAAAAAAGAGTCATATACCAAATTTCATTTGTCTAGATTGTCGAGTTCCTCATTTAAAGAGTTTACATACACACGAATGTATACATCGACAAACGGCCAACCGTTTAACGAATTTAGTTCAGTCTTTTTTCTGCATCTGTTCTCTTGATCCTAACATTCATCTTTATCTTTTTTATTTTTTATCGACTTGACTTGAACTAGTATAGACAAAGAGACAAAGTTCCTGTGAATGAATTTTGTTCAACATTTGAGGGAAATCTACTGATTGCGGTAAAGATTACATTCCAAATTTCATCCCTCTAGCTCAAAGCGATTTTGAGTTGCCATTCTCAAAAATAAAGAGACCTTCAAAATTTTGTAAATGTGGTTTTTATACTGAAGAAGATGTGAAAAATGGAGATTCAACAAAATCTGTAGGTTAAATGTTATTAACAATTATAATACTTTATGGAATTCGTATACTAGAAAGTGAAAATATATATTTATCAAATCTCATTTTATGGAAACATTGGAAAAACAAAATTTTATAAAATTTGTATCTATCATTTGTACTTGACATAAATCTTCATAAATGTAATTATATATCCTGCATATATATTAAACACACAATTTAATGATAATGTATAACATCAATATAGATACGGCACTAAGAATTCTAATAATTTATGTATAAATATTAGTATATTTAAATTACTTCAATATTCCTTGTTTGTGGAGTTTTCTTAAACTTTAATAATTTATAGCGTTTATATTTAAACCTCGTTTGTGAATCCTTTATTACTTTCAACACGAACGTAGATTCGTAGTAGTATTAAAAGTACACTAATTTTAAATTAAGTTTTCATGCAGATATTATCATTTACATTACAACTCCGAATGCTTTTAGTTAATTGCAAAACGTCTGTATGTTTAAATGTAGGTAAATATTTAAATATTGTTCTCAAATATTTCCTTCTCAACGTTGCATTTTTTGCAATGTCACTAGAGATTCAATGTGAATCTTTGATCTGAAAATGCCTTTTCAAAATTTTTGCTAACTTTTAAATATCGAAGTGCAGATTTTTTTTTCTAAAATAGACATGTCGTGTGGGATTTCCGCATGAATCAAACGTAAAAAGGCGAGAATAATTTTATTTTAAGGAGGTGGAGAGCTGTTTGTAATAAAATTAAATTATTAATAAAGTTTAAAAGATATTTTATCATAGTATCTCTAATCTGTTGTAGATAAATATGGTATTTTCTTTTATTTAGATAATACTTGTCAAATTCTAAATAGTTTTTTTAAAATTTACAGCATTTTTTATAATTTTTTTTCTCAGTCAGTATTTCAAAAATTTAATACCGTTTTGAAATTTATAATTTTGAATAAAAAATATATTATCGTTTGCTGTAATTACAATTTGTGTTATTAGTTTATTTTTCTCAACTTTGATATTTCTAATAAAGATAGTTAGTTGTATTTTCATTGATTTTTAAAATAATAAATGATTATTAACGTAATATTTTGTTGACTCTTTTTATTCTTTTCACATTTGCTCTTTAGTTTTAATTTTATAATTCCAAGTAAAAATAATTATTCGTTTGCTGCAATTATAATTTCTGTTATAGCATTTCCTTCGGTTTTTAAATTTGAAATGAAGATGTAATTTTTTTTGTTCTTAATTTAAAATGGTTTTTAAAATGCTGCGACATATAAAAATTTTATTTATAATGCAATTTTTTTCTCCTTAATTCTGCTTGAATTTCTGCTAGAATTATAGAAATGGTATTTACTGCTTAGTAAATATGTTTTCTCGAAATATACATATTTTTTATTTTTGTAACTGCGTAGATTATTTTGTATCGTCAAAATTTTCTTTTTGCTAATTTCACAGTTTTTGCTGGCTTTAATTAAAGAAATTTAGCGGCATTTTCATTTTTGGTATTTGTTGTGATCCGATTTCTGTAGACTGCTGTAACTTTTTAATATTTTTGCATCATAAAATTACATAAAATCATTGGTATAAATATATCTAGGAATTTTTATTAAGAAAATTATTATTTTTATGTTTCTATCGATTTTTAATTCTCAAAAAATAAATATAAGAAAATTGAAAACAAATAACAAAGGTTTGAAATATAAAGTCAGAAGTTCAAATAATAAATCATTATGTTAATGAATTGTTGTTTTTCATCTGAAGTCACAATTAAATTGTCATTTATCATAAATCGCATTTGTGTTTCGTAAGCAATGTCTGGATTTTCAATATTTTACTTATGGAATTAGTTTCAGTAAATTTCAACATTGCTTTCAAGTGATTCAATTAATTCATATATTGAAAAATTCACAGATATGAATGTTTTTTTGATCTCGCAACATCATTAAATTCATAAACATTTATATAGATTTACACAAAAAATAAAATTAAAAAATAGAATGTAGTAAAAGAATTATTTTTCTCGTTCTCCTCTTTATATCTAAATCCAAATGACAAAACTCCGAACTTGGCAGTTTATTTTGAGCAGATTTATTACTGAATAAACTGCACCCCGGCTTAAAATCTCAGATAATGCTTTTCATGATTTCAAGTTCATTAATTTTCAAACTTTTAGTTCTTTCTTTTTTCTACTTTCGTATTTCGGAATAACAAATTACTCCAGAAAACGCAGTGGTCAAAAAATAAATAACTAAAAATATTAGTGATTAATTGAAATTCTTGGGTGCTTCATTCACGGTCGACATGACTCGCATCACACATTTTCATGACTCAAAAGACAATCAAGCTGAAACACATTTTCTTCGTTCTTTGGGTCTTTGTCTTCTAGCTTCTGTGTTATCGCTCCCTGGCACGGCCGTGAAAAATACTTTTAGTTGTCCTCAGCCATACGAAAAGATACAAAGAGAAAAAGAAATATTTTTCTTTTAGTCTATCTAAGGCACTTATTTCAGAGGTATTACAGAGCGATCTGAATTTAATAATCTTTTGTGTGTTTTTTATAAGGGCACGTGTTTTAAAAAAATATTATCTGATGAATGCATATTCTATGAGGAGAGGGCGTATGAAATGTATTTGGAAGTGAATATTTTTTCTTAAATCAGCATATTTTTGGCATTTCAATATTATTAAGTTAAAAAATGCTTTGCATTCAAGGAAATATCTAAAATACTTATACATTTATAAGAAAAAGACCGGTTGACATTATATGAAAACGTTGTTTTTACTTTAAAAGCCAATACATCTGAGTTACACATCTTACTCATCTAATTGATAAGTTATTTTTATTTCTATTTTATTCGTAAACTTTTAAGTCATGACTTTAATATTGTGCTACAAATTGTTTTCTGTATTAATTTTTGTTGTGTATGCACTCTAGATAATATAAACGGATAAGTTAAGAGAATCAAATCCAAAATCAGAAGTTATTTTGAAAAGGAATGACAAATTTATACCCATCTTTTCAGTCATTCAATAGAGAGGTCTAAAGAAATCTTAGACATATTTTTAGCAAAATATGTTGTTCTATATCTTAAAAAGCATAAAAATTAATAAATAAAACATCGGAACAAAAAAAAATTATTTTATTATGAGTTTATTAATTAAACTGAAGATGAGAGGAAAAATAAATCGTAAATCTTATAAATATTATTTATGAAATGCTTTATTTCATTTATTGTAAAACATTTCTTGAACACAAGAAATTTTATTTTCAACAGTTAATATACTATTCAAAAAATCAGATAATAAATCGAATCTAATTAAAGGGTTCCTTAATGCAAATTGATTCACTTAGATAAAATTTGATGCTAAACACTGTTTCAAAATAGATAATTATTAGTGCTAAGCACTCTACATGATTTTTTTTATTCTCATTATCATTCAAAACATTTTCTACTTCACATTTCTATATATTTATTCATCCTGTATGTTTTAGTCCTACAAACATATGCATAGTGATGTTAAATATGTAGGCGTAAATTTTTAAAACAGTATAAATAACAAATATTTTATTTTTTATCTTCGGGGTATACTTTTCCTTCTTGCACTTCCTCCTGGCCTTTATTTTCATCTCTATTGTTATACTCTTGCTTATATTATATAAAATATTGATTCTGAACATTAAAGGAAGAATGATCTCAGATTAAATAAAATCTACGAAAATGTCTTTATCGAAGAATCAATAGAAATATATAGTGAAAATAATAAAATGTGTACATTATAATTTAGTTAGAGAGACTAAAAAGTGGAAAAAAATCTTAATTGCATTTACTGCTTTAAATATGAACCTCGTGTCATAAAACATTATACTACACTACATTTCACTGATTACAAAAAAAATTGAAATTCATAAAAGTCACGTTTTATAGCTTTAATTAAAATCATCTACAAAGAAATAAACTCATTCAAAAATATCAAAGAAAAGTAATCCATTTTCATTCATTTCTTTAAATCTGAACCTTTTTTTTTTCCTTGAAATATCATAACATATTATTCTACAATAGAGACTTAATAAAAACAGAACAAGAGAAAAATTATTAATATGAAACTTGGAAAAAAATTTAACAATCACCAATTTTTTTTTCAAATCTGAATACTTATTCGCTAAAATTTCACAGAATTAGATTTTTAGATTTCTTTTAGATGACAGTGTAATGTAATTCATAAATATTTTCATAGACTTACAGAAACATAATCATAAAAAATAGCCTTATTATCTACAATCTTTTCTTTGTATTTACATTTCAATGACAAACTCTGAGCTTGCCAGTTTATTTTAAACAGATTTATTACTGAATAAACTGCATCCCTGCTTAAAATCGTCCGATAATGCTTTGCATGGTTTCAAGTTCATTAATTTTCACCCTAGTAATTCTTTCTTTTTTCTGCTTCCGTCTTTCTGAGCAACAAATTACTCTAGAAAAACGCAGAGGACAAAAGAGAAAAAAAATTATGTAAATACCAGTAACAAATTGAAATTCTTGGATGCTTCATTCACGGTCGACATGACTCGCATCACAAAGTTTCATGACTCAAAAGACAATCTAGCTAAAACACATTTTCTCAATCTTCGGATCTTTGTCTTCCTATCCTTGCTTCTGTGCTGAAGATTATTTGCTTCATTTTTTACTTTGTGGACACTCTAGATAATATTAAGCGAAAAATTTAAAAGTACCAGATCCAATTTATGTTTAAAGCGTATGACTTAAATTTACGCCTATCTTTCCATTGATTCAAAACAGATTAATAAATAAATCTTATGTGTTCTTTTAACTCGATATAATATTCTATATCTTAAAGATGCTTTTCGATATTGTAGATACTTTGTACTATCTTATGGATAATGTAACAATAATATTAGGCGATATTGCTTTATGCTACAAGGATAAAAAATCAAATTCCACATTTAAATTGTTATTAATCCAGTGAAAGATAAAAAGTGTTTCTTAAATTGAGCAGTTTATTTCTCATAAGAAATCAAACCAAGTTTTCTGATATTTCACAATTCCAAAATTCTGGCATTTACTATGGTTTGGTATTCGATTCCTGAAAGGACCCATCATTATGCGGATTCAGATCACATTAAATGTATTAGCAGGGGTGTGGCAAAGGACTGAGCCAACTTTTATTAACCTCATCAACCTCTCACTAGGATTCAACATCATGAAGTCTCTCTAAAAACCTTTTTATGGTATCAAAATATAGATGTTAAAGTCGCTAAATCAAATCTAAGGATTAATTAAGATGTTAACATATTAACAAACTTTTAAGGAAATTCATTTCGTGTTTCACCAAATGCAAACCAATTTCAAATATTGCGTTAAACCTCGTTTGCGTTTTTAACATTTCATTTGAGATTCTGCATTTTGGTGCGGTTAATTCAAAGTTCATAAAAAATAATAAAAAATAACAGTCTATTAGAAGCAAACGATAATAAAAAATAAATATTTACAACATAATCTGTTGTGTAAATATTTGGAATAAATGTAAAAAGATTTTTATAAATTATTTAGGTTTGTTTATCTCATATAAAAATAATGTGAATATTTTGATGTGCTTTATTAACAAAATCAAGAGTTTTTTTTGTGTGTGTGTATATATATATGATATTTAAACTCTTAATTTAATCCAAATTAATTTCTAAAACTTTATTTTAATTTAG
>JAPMOR010004121.1:0-38942 GCA_026543865.1 Argiope aurantia | reverse complement strand
ATTATTTGCAAAGAAAATGGCAACGTTCTCGTGATCCTCAGACAAAAAGAGAACTTTGCAACGCCCGAGTTTTTGATAAAACTAGATCATCTGGAGCAACGGCAATGAGAGAATTGCAACAACCAGGAGATCGGCGTCGCTCCTGGTTTCTTAGGAAACCATACACTCCCTCTCGAAAGGGGCAGGGGAGAGGCTCACAATGACTCCCATCGAAAAAGCGGAAGTCTTGGCTGATAGCCTTCAAAACCAGTTCGAACCATATTCTGAGACTTCCCTTTCCAAACATAGCCGTCTATCTCTCGACGGCCATGTTCCAGCACCCTCCTCCTGTCTTTCACGAATTAGTTTCTATTCGGCCAGCTGAGATCACGGAATTCCTGAAAAGCCTGAAATCGAAGAAATCGCCAGGATTGGATTTCGTTAGCAATCGCATGATTAAAAATCTCCTACATAGGATTATTTAACACTCAATATTTTAATTAAATAAATTGTTAAAATTGTACTATTCAGCCGAATGTTGGAAAACAGCTTTGGTTATCCCTGTTCCAAAAAAGTTATTCTATACAAGCTACTTCAACTGCTGGCATATTATACAGCTGTGTCCAACTCTAGGAAAAGACGTAGGGCTGGAATTGACGCTATTTACTTAAATCTTTCGTCCGTGAAAAGGCAGAGAATTCTCTAACTCATCTGCCAATCTGGTGAATTCAAGTTTATTCAAAATTATTTCTATTTCAGCCTTAGATGGATACGAGGAGCTACACGCATGAAATTTTTGGGATTTTTTCAAAAAATAACTAATATAAATAGTTAAATCAGTTTTCAAAGTTAAAAGACGCGTGCAACGAAAAATCCATTAAAGTTTCTCTATTCCTCATAAATAATCAAAATATTATTTTTCTATCAATATCTATATCATAACAATTAATTTAATAATTATACCAAATTTCATGACGTTAGAGCTTTATGCGGCCCTCTCAACTAGTTCTCATTAATTTTACTTATAAATTATAATTGCTATTCCAAATTATGATGTGGAGGTGCTCGTGACCCCTTTATCAGCACGCGGAACTCCGAAACATCAGGACGTTGCCATTGCCCGAAATCTTAAACATATGAGGTATCTCTGTCAAGTGTATTGTAATAACGTCGCTAAGGAATCCACCGCTATTCATGATGGAGTCATTTTAAGTAAGCTTCAATAAAATTTGTTCTTTGTGAATTATGTATTTAACATTATAAGAAGAATTTTAATTTTTGATTATTGATTTATTAAAAAAAAAGGTGTTTTAAAGAAGATTGCAGATTTGTGAAAAGTTTCTTTCACTGGACCGGAGGGTGATTTTGCCGAATTCATTTTTATCTAACTTCATAGAGGACTTTTTCAAGAATATCAATGATGACTGATCTTTCTTCTCTACCGAGGATAATTCAAAATTCACACATCTCATTCAAATAAGTTTGTTCCAGATGACGAAATAAACGTTTTAGTAGGCTTGGAAAAGGAAATGATCACAAAGAAAACACTTTCCTAAGGACTGTAGTTTCAAATAGAACGATGAAAAAGGAGTTCTACTTCACAATCAACATTAATACTTATTAGCAATGCAGCAGTAAAAAAGCCGTCCCTGGAGTATAACACTGCAGCAACTTGAACTTTAAACGAGCAATTCTTGTGTATACAGGGTCATCCAAGTGAAAGTTTCCCTGTCTGAGACGCCCTGGCGAGAGACGGCATAACGACTTCATATTTGGAGGATATGCATCTCATGCCATGGGAAATTGATTGGGGCAATAAATTTTTTAAAAAAATAGATTAAAAAAAGTGTTATTAGCTGAAATGTGACTGAGGGTCAGAGAATGTTACCAAATTCTTCTCAAATAGTTTTAAGTGTATCTTCTGTATAGGTGTCTATCCTGAATAAACGCGATTTTACAGAATAAAATAACACACACACACACACACACACATATATATATATATATATATATAGATATAACAAAGAGCATTTTTTTTATCTGCTGTCATGCTGACAATGATATATGGTGCCATTTCAGACCCGATTTTCCCATGGTGAAACGGAATGTTTCAAAAATATAGGTAATCATAGATTTAAAAAAAAAAACGAATATTGTAATGTAGCTGATTATTTCGAATAACATGTTAAACTAAGTGAATTCGTGATTATTTTATTGACATGACGAGTTCATAAGTAGGTGAGATTGCAGATCACATGCTGATTTAAAGTATTCTTTGCTAATCAGCATGTGATTCATATCTAAGTACTCTACCGGAAAAAAAATCCTACTGAGGGAAGCTCGGTTTTCCAGATATTTATGTATAACTTTACATGATCACCATTTTAATTTCTTCTTTCTTAAAATGAAAGGAATTTTTTTTTAAAAAATGGCAAATTAATTGATAAATAGCGAAATGCAATTCATTTTATCCAGAAAAAAGTTCAATAGAATTTTAAAAAATGGGTATAAATCCGGAAGAAGGAGAGAGAGATGAATTGTCAATAGTTCTTTTACCGCCTCAAAAGGGAGCACAAAATCAAATAAACCCTAGCCTTCGCAACAGATTCCTTTTATTTGGGATAGATCTTTCATACCAAAACTTGTTCCTAAAGCGATACTCCCTTGAATCTAGATACTTAGAGGCAAGAGTTCTCGTGATGGGCAAACAGTATCACTGCTCTATTGTGCAGTCGCCAACAAAAATAATGGAACACTTTTGTAATTTTGCTGTTTATTTTCGCATCTACGCAAAATTGGTATCGATAGAAATTGCTCGAGAAAACAAGTTTATATGGATCGAAAAAATGATTAACCCAGTTAATTAACATAGTTAATTAATTATATTTCGGAATTTTTCCATTACGGAAATCATGAGTTTTCAATGATTAGATCTGGTATGCCTTTCTGTATATGTGTATCATATTTCATTCCAAAATTCGCACTAGTTCTTTAGTTATAATTAATTCTGTTTGCTTAAAATTCCACCGGAAAAGAGCCAACCCGCTAATGACCATATATTTAGTAAACCTCAGGTTGCTAAAAGTAAGCAATGAATTTCTTTCATTTTATTTCACAGATTCCAAAAAATTAACAAACTGACTCAGATTAAATTTTAGCGTCATTTGCAAATTCCGAGTAACATATGATTTTTTTATTGAAAATTTAAGCACTTCGTTATGTTTCAAAATATTTTCGAATCCCCCTTTTTGGTTTGATGCCATGGGCCCTAATATTTCCTAATTTTCATGATGCCCTAAATATTTCAATACGACCGCCAAATTTTTCTTCTGAAAGAAATGCATTGGTTATAGTATTTTTAAGCGAAATTTTATTTCATTGATGTAAATGAATTCGCATAATGGCATTTTAAGCCAGTGAATGTATCGATTTTTATATAAAGGAGAAAAATTTATTTTCATGTCGAAGTCATTGTTAATCAGATAAGAAATTCAATAAGCTGAGAAATAATTTTTTTTTATATAATAAAGATATTATATTTCGGTTTGAAACAAATTTCAAGAATATTTTAATCAGATCAATAAAGTAAAAATAAATTTAGGTTTTTAAATTACAAAATTAAAAGGTTATTAACAGAAGAAAATTCAATTGATCTCATATGATTTTAATAACTGCATACAGTCGTATTTAGGGTGATAAAATAATTCATCATCCGAAATACCATTTTTTCTTCTTTATTTTACTTTAATTAAATATTTATTACTTTTCTCCTCTTATATGAAGTATGCAAGAATATATAAAAATACTTATTATATGCATTATGGAGTATACAAAACAAATCACAATAATCGTCTAATAATTTGACACCATGAATATATTGGAACTTCACCTTCTTAAAGTAACCTTCCCCCTCCTTCCACAGACACATAACAGTTTTTTTGCGATTGCTTTTCTTTGAAAATGGAAACTCAAAAATGGAGCGAGTTAGAGCAATGATATCTCGCATCTGGTCTTTTCACTAAAAAGGTAGACGGGTGAAATCTATTATATCATCAGACTTAAAGATCCACACTAAAATTTGAGTTCGTTCTATCAAATGGGTGACCACCTGTTAGTCTGTCGATTTCTGAGTGTTCAAACGAGATTTCTCAAAAATGCAACATGCTAAATAATTAAAACTTATTATGTAGTTTTGGCATTGAAAGTGTTGTCACATGTTGAATTTTTTATTCAATCCATTAATATCCAAAATATGCGTTTTTATTACTGTAAAGTAAGTAACTAAAACATCCATTATCATTTTGAATATTTTCAATAACAGTATTCATCCGCAATATAGATATAATATATATACAGGGATGAAGGCTATCACAGTAAAAAAGAAATAAATAAAAAGATTAAGAGACCATTCCTTTACATATGAATTTTGGGATATTAGGCTTTCCATTCGAATCCCATTACAGACACCAAAAACCAGAGAAAGAGAATATAGTTAACAGGACTGTATCACATATGAATTGCAAATATGTCATTGGATTTCTTTACATATTTTTTTGTGTTAAGGTTATATAACTTTCCTTATTTAAATTTTTTTTACGTAATAATGTTACGTGATGGGATGTATTATCTCATTTGAATGAGAACGAAATTGGTATCTTTATTGCTGATCCCACATAATGAAATTAGCATGAAAGAATCAATGAGAGATTCAATTGAAAGAGAGGGCTGAAACAATCCCAGGAAGAGTATAAAAGTAAATAAATTTAAAATAAAAGAAGTCCGCATTCGCTTCACAAAAGAGGAAAATTATCGTAAAATCGGCTATTGAATACTGACTTCGTTCTGTACCCCTTCTCGTAACTACATTCCAAATTTCTAAAACGAGGCTCTCTACAAATGCGCTTCAGTCGAAAGCATAGGCGCGTGTTGCTGCGACAGTCCATTTTATTTACTTCTGTCATTTTGGTAAGTGGACGATCACTGCTTCATTTAGATTCATTGACTTCATTACTTTGAATTATACTATTTAATTTGCATGTTTTCAGAAAAATATGAAATCCTACTTGAAATGCAGATAAGATACTATCTTAAATATAGATAAAAACACATTCTTTTGAATTTTTTGACACAAAAATACTTTTCAATATGAAAAACAGAAATTTGTATATTTAATTGCGATTTGTTAATAGGGTTTATTGCCACTACTTGATATCGTTGTGTTCAACGAAATGTAAAGTATTTAAACTATAGGACTGACGATTCAATTTTACTTTAAGATTCATAAATATGCATTATCTCATATCCAGTCATTCATCGTTAAATCGTAGAAACAAAAACAATAAAATTTAAGTGGTTCGTTAAAAAACGCAAGCCAGCGACAAACATATTTTTTCTTCTAATGAGAAATTCTTAACCTTCTACATCTTTTATATCAACTGATTAAATACATTCCTTTTTATAAGAAAGGAAATCTCACTTTATATAAAAATCACATGATCTACAAATGATCGAATGGCAATTTTATAACAGCAGTCAAAACTCGCGACGACTAGATTAAAAAATAATCTGCAGTCCTTTAACAAGCGGGCGGGGCGAGGCGTTTCCAGTCAATAGGGATAATTTCGCAATTTTCTTCAAAATATTTCAAAAGGCTCTCACAGATATGCAAGTAATTTTTAGGATTCCAAAATTTTAATACACCATTAAAAATTATTTCCTTCGTTTGTGTCACAAAATCATGTTCTTTAAGCGAATAAAAAAATGGAGAAATATATTATGATTTTCGAGTTATCGCCAAATGGCTCCGGGATTCATTTAACATTGGAAGAGCCCTTTTTCAAATTTTTATGTCTTGAAATTTTTATCAGACGCTTTCAAAAAAAAATCTTAGTGGCTATTTTCATAAGATTCGATTAAGCGTAAAAATTCACAGATTATGATAGGAAAATGGTGAGATACTAATTTATTAATTTTATTAATTAGCTGGATTAATCAATGCATCTATCTAAACAAATCTATCCATTTGAGCCATTTCCGCCAACACCAATTTATGAAGACGTGATAATAGAGAGCAGGTTACGAAGGCGTCCCATTACTTTTGTGCATGGCAAAAAAAAAAGGGAACCACTTTATCAGAGAGGAAGAAATAAGCATTGTCTCGGCACATCACTTGTGGAACTCAATCACTTCTTATTCTTTCACCCAATTGGTAGGGTTCACCGTAGTTTCTCCTCGAAAGATTGAATGACCCTTTAATTGCTGATATGCAGGCGACAATACTTTCAATGGCTTTTCAGGCATCTCTTTTTCGCATCGGAAAAATGAAGTCGAAATTTAGGAGATGAATCTTATTGAAGGCTTTTGCGAAGGCAGTCAGTGCGATTCAGGGTTGAAAGATTTCTACCTGGTGCTTCTCACAAGTTTGTGAGGAAGATGCAATGAATCGCAAAACACGATTAGGCAATAAAGTAGATTTATTAGCTCAGAAAATTACTGCAAATGAAAAAGTAGTTTAGAACCCTTATCTGCAAAAATATTAAGTCTTGGAGAAAAAATAAAATCTTTAAAATGTAAGGAATTTTATGCTCTTTCATTTCATATAGGCATGTAGTGTAAGAACTAAGGAGTTTTTAAAGATATTCAAGAAAAACTAAATCGAACGCAGGAAAACATCTTTGCGACATCGGTACCGATGCTTGCACAGGGTGTCGTCGAATTCGGAAGATAAATACAGAGCGGAGATAGTAGGCATTCAGTGTAAGAAAAAGTATCATGAAACATAGGGTCGCGGGTAACGTGAATCAGTGAAAATCGCAAAAGCAGACGTTGAAAAGGCAATGAGCCCGGCGAAGAGAATGGCCCTATGAATGCGAGGATTAGGAACAAGGTAATCGAGAAGAAGAAGCCTTCTCGTATGTACGCTTTTTACATACTCGAAGAAAATAAAAGGAGGTGATCAAGTATTCATTAATGAGCATTGCGGAATGGAGGGTCGTTAAATTTCATTCGCAAACAACTTGCCAGATTTCACGAATGCAACTAAAATATGCTGGTGCATCATCATGCATTAACCAAATCTTCTGGCTTACAATTGTCGGTGTTCCCTGTAGTAGAGGAGCATGCTGCAAGGAAACAAGGTGCTTTGCGCCACTGAGACATTCGGACAGAAGATACAGTCCCTAAAGATGACCCTGCTCAGATGTCTTGCTTTTACGTTCAACGAGAGAGTGATGAGGGGATTTTCGAATGACCCAATATTCACACTGTGCGTGTTCACTGGTGAAGCAGGCTTCATTTCGGTTTAAGCATCGAACAGAAAAGTGCGCATCTTCCCGTATGGCATCAAGCATCCAGCGCGCAAACTCCATCAGCAAGGGCTAATCATCATCGCATAGTTAGACTTTTTGCAATTAGAAGGGGTACATGTTTTCGCCAAGCATAACCTTAATATTTTGCATCAAATACCCACTTAAGATGCAACTGATCGTGTGCTTGTTGATGGATTATCGGTAAAGTGCTGTAAAACTCTGTTTTCTGTGTCAGGCGTGTGCACACCGTGATCTGCTCGTTATTTTGAAGGATCCTGTCTTCCACATCTGTCGTTCGATGTTTGAAAATGTGGTATGGTGTGAACAATACTTCCTTGGCTATTGCACTTGGTACATTCTTTGTGCTATGTGCCCATTGTCATCCGCTCGGCCATAAGTTAAATTTATATCTGCATATTAGCCCTTCGTGAAATCTGGCATATTGTTTGCGAATAAAGTTTAACGACCATCCATTCTGCAATGTTCTGTAATGAATACTTGCTCATTGCTTTTATTTTCCTTGAAGACATGGAAAATTTACATACGAGAATGCTTCTTCTCCTGGGCTACCTAGAACCTAATCCTCACATTCATAAGACCATACTCTTCAATAGGCTGATTGATTTCTTGAAGTCTGCTTTTGCGATTTCACCGAATAAACGTCACCTGCGACCCTATGTTTAAGAATAATTATTCATCTCCTATATTCACGTAAGAATAGAAGGCTAATGCCTTCTATCCCCGCTTTAAATTTATCTTTGGAATTTAGCAACACCTGCTGCAAATATCGTACCGATGTTGCAGTGACGGTTTCTGGTGCCCATTTTAGTTTTTCTTGAATATCTTAAAAACTCCCCAGTTTTTCATACTACACGCTTATATCAAATGAAAGAGTACGAAATTCCTTACATTTTCAGACTTTTATTTTTCTTCAAGTTTTAATATTTTTGCAGATAAGGGTTCTAAACTACTTTTTCAGTAATTTTCGTTGTCCTGCATGTTACCTGCGTGAAAAAAACTTTTAAGAATGTGCTTTCACTTAAAAAATTCATAGCTAAAAATCATTTGTTATTTATTATTATTTATTTATTTAATTTATTATTATTTTTGCAGTTTCCAACAATTTTTGTACTCTCTATATTTATGCTCTTGATGCCTACTATCACCTCTCTAAATTTATTGATAGAATTTGGCAACATCCTGTATATAAAACACTAATGACACAACGGTTGCTCTTATTACTTACTGTCGAAGGGTGGCAGTCAAACGTAAACAGATCTCAAGTCGAACGCTTTAAACTGCTTTATGGAATGTTTTTACAGCTGCACTTAATTCTATGTCTCACAAATTAATGGATGTGCAAAATTTTACTAGTATGCTCTAGAGAGAGTTCGTCTTATCCTCCAATGTTTTGGCCAATGTTGAAACGAAAAAAAATGCTTACTTGGACTATATCTAAAGTAGGATTTTAACTTCTGCTTCAGTATATCTCACAATATACATACTTTTCATTTTGCATGTGTAGTAATTCGAGCAAATTGATAAAATTAAATTTGCGTTTTTCAGTCCTTCAGCATGAAATTTTTTTTAAAAAAAATGCAATCCATATTATTAATTTAACTGCTTCAAAAATCAATGATCTGGGCAGACAAACTGCTCACCGAAGACGATAAGTTTATGTAATATATTGTTCATTTTTGAGAACTTAATTCAACGATGCTGTAGGCCACGTTCCGAAATATCAAGAGTTTGACTCATTTTGGCGTTCGTTGGAAGCTTGCTTCAGCACGGTAGTCCCCAGCAGAATCTTCAGCATTTATTGATTGGTAATGCTCCCAAAGTTGTTAAATTTTATTTTCCTTATTCCGAAAATTGCTTAAATATAGAAAATAAAAAATAAAATGTGGGTAGTAAACAAATTTCATTTTTAAGTAGTTTTTATTTGCATAGTAACGAGAATTTTATTAAGGAAAAAAGTAAAACAGGCATTTTTTTTTTGTGTGTGTGATGAAAAATATCCCAGCTGAATATTTGTTTTATTTCTCAGAAAATGAGTTTAGCAGAGAAGCAAAAAATAGCGACGGATGAGCACCGTCGTTTTATCTGTTCATCTCTTGACCTCTCTCATGAGAGAAGCCTCACTTTTTTTTCCCCAACGATATTCAATTTATTCAGAGCTAGCTGGTATCCGGCGCTGTGCTGTCACCGAAGAAATATCTTTATCTTTTAGTTAGGATTGATCGAAAGAATGATATTTATTTTTTTTCTCCACAAAGAACATATTCGTTGAAATTGAATGATATGTAAATGGGAAGTACATATAACGATTATTCTATGTTTTGTACTTCATTATTCAGGCATATTGTAGGGTAGACAATATTTTTTTGTTTTTCCGTCTTCAGCAAAAACAAATAAATTTCTTGGCTGTTCGACTCGTAAGCATCCAGCATACAAATGGCAGTGAAAAACGTGGATTTGCCAGGTTCAATCTGCGCACTTGAAGTGACTGACCTTGTGCCTTGTTGCTTTTTTTTTTTTTTACTTATTTGCGATTCATTCCGAATGGCGTGTGCTGTTTGCCGTTTACTGTTTGTATTATGCCAATTTTAAAATAATGTTGAATAACAGAGGCGTAAGAAATGATTTGTTTGTAAATATTATTGCGTTCAAAATAAACTCTAATAATTGCATTAAGCCTATAATCTTCGCGCCAGTGCTAGGAATAAGCAAAGTTTTATTGCAATTGAACGAACGGTGCGGCAGTGCATAAAATACGACAAACAGATTTTCCTTTTTATATATTCGATATGTTTTTAAATGCGTGTATTACGCTTGCTTTATCATACAAAAATAAAAATTATAAACTAGCAGAAGATTAGATTATTCTCTCGATTTTCAATTAAGTCAAAAAATGTTTTAAATTTCAAAGATATTTCCTAAGACATTTAAAGCAAAACTTATAAGATAACATAAAATTGCGTAGCTTCTTCTTGATTTAGCAATACGCAAATAATATATTTTGAAGAATGACTTTGTCAGGAGAAATGACAATATTTTTCATTTTGAAAAGAAAATGCTAAATGGTTCAGCCATAACCACAGTAGACTGAGGATAAGAAATGAATCATTTAAAAGTAAGATTTATGACTAGGGTCCGGTTTTCCAACAAGCCCGATGAATGTCCGAATATTCGCGAGTCTCGCATTGTTACCAGAAAATGGGAACAGACGGATTTTATGGTTTGCAGTGAAATGTGTCAGCATCACAAAATTTGGAAAAAAAGCAATCAAAAATGATTCGCCTGATGAATATTATTTCTATGTCGGGACCACTTACTATGTGGTTTGGAAAATAATTTCCTTTTTCCCAGCAGAGGATTTAATTGTGTTTTTTCACACTTCAGTCGCATAATCATTATATATTTTAACAGATGATACAGCAATGCTTGCTTGTGAAAGAGTTCGATTGATACCACACAGTAGTTTTTGGTGGGTCGCCTTTCAAATATGGAAAGGGAAAGGCAGCATTCTCAGTATATTTTAATTTTATACTATCGAAAAGGCAAAAGAAAGAAAAAGACGGTTCAAGTAAGAAAAAAAAATTATCCAGTGTGTATGTGAAAAAATATTGACAGAACGTCAGTGCCAAAACTGGTTATTAAAATTTCGATCCGGCAATTTTGATCTTGAAAATGCATCACGTTTCGGTTGGACAGTTGAAGACACAATAAAGGTGTTAATGAATGCAAATCGGTGAATAACAACTCGCGAGATCGTTGAGAGATTAGCATTCGACCGTTCACGATCGTTTGGAGCACTTAGGTTTAATCTCAAAGCTCGACGTATGGATTTCTTATGGAAAGAAATTGACGTCGTGGCCTTAACATCTAGGACTTGCTTCCCAAACGTGAAGATAACGGCCCCTTTTTGAAACTCCTCCTCACTTCTGCGGTGTTTTGTCATCAGCTGGACTGATTGAAGGATTCACTTGATTAGGAAACTCCGGAGTTGATCAGCAGAAAAAGCGCGGTGTTCCACCGAGACAGGGCAACGCTTCATACAAGTTTGGTAGCTCGCCAAGAGCTCCTAGATCTTGGGCGGGATATACTGCCACACCCACAACTATATATTTGTAATAACTGTTATATATTTTCCCTCTAGGTTTAATAGCGTTTTATTTAAATTCAATCATTTGACATAATCCTTATCTGGTAATACTCATTTTAAAATTCAGAGGCCATTTTTATTTAGATTGCTCAACAGCTTAAACAAATAAAATGGCTGTTATATATTTTTTTTCTAGGAAAAGTAGAATTCGGTTAGACTATTTAAATTGCAAAAGTTTTTAAAAAAATTAATTCCTAGTTAAAAAAATTTTTAATATTGTGAAATATGATTAACACGATTCATATTTTTAATAATGTTAATATTTAAGAAACTGTTTTTTTTATTTGTATATTTTAAACTGTCATTGTAAAAATATTATATTATAAGCAATTTTTATGGATATTTTTGAGTTTAATATCTTAATTCGACGTCCTCATGATACTTTTTCCAAAATCTCCCTACAATAAAATGCTCAAATTCATTTACATTTTACTTCAAATGGAATGAATTTCCGCTTGAAGTATTTAGTTTGAATAGCGCATGCTCACTCCGCCGCTACTGCGGTTCTCCTTTCATTGCGTTCTTCGACGATGTCATCAATGAGCATTTGTTTATCAAACAAAGCCATTTGCGATATTGCTCACCACGTGCACTTCACCCATGTGTTTCACATCCCCCCCACCTCATAAAATATTCACCATAATGAACTTCAATGAATATTCACCTGATAATGAATGCACACAATTGAGTATGCGCAATGAAGAGAAATTTTTCACAGATGCGTTCTCAGAAATGCACGTTTGCTATCAGATATTCTACTGTAGATGTATTTCTATAATTTTTTAACATGACTTTCTTACAGCGCTTGGTTTTTTCCCCCCAACAAACCTATAAGGAGGGTAAAAAAAGAGAGTTCTGGGACAGAATGACTTCAATGGACCCCGGCTGAAATGGATGAAAGTGAAATTTCTTCCCTGCCACTCACCCCTCCCCTCCCCAACCCCTTCGAAAACTAAGAACTGATAAGGCTTATCTTTCTTTTCGGACTCTGAAGATTTTTGGAGTGTTTTTCTGGTTTTCGGAACTTAGAATTTTTTCAGAATAAAATGTCTTCTAATTATTTTTGTTATTTTTCGAATTTAAATTCTGCTTTTCAGGAATACGTTTAGATTTTATTCATTTAATGAAAATCTTACTTAGATTAATTCTCATGAAAGCGGTTTTATTGATAATATCACATTATTTTCTTTGATTTTTATTTATTTTAATTCTTAGATAAAATTTCAATTCAATAGAATTAAAAATATTAAATAATAAAATTTCATTATTTTTTTCATGATATGTTTTAAAGAAAATGTTAATATTTTACAAATTTGAAATATACATAAATAATATATATTCCTCTAATTTATTAACTTTGATTCATTTTTTTAATCTGATTCAAATTTACTCTACATGTTGAATATAAATTTTCCAATGACAAAGGTGATGAGGGAATATTCCTTCAATAAAATATAGAAGTGATCTTTCAAGAATTTTTTTTGCTTGTTATGCATTTCTCAGATATTGAAATTCAATCCAAAATATCAATTTTCTAATAATTTAGAAACAACAAAGCATGAAACTAATTTAAAATGGATACCTTTAGGTGAAAAAACTGTTCGAAGCTAGAAAAATAGACTCTTTGTTAACGTTTCAAAATTGAATTTTTTTAAAGCTGAACATTGTCTTAATTATTTTATCAAACAAATCTTAAAAGCGATACCTCTCACGTTTTAATTTCTTAAATGCAGATTAATGTGCTCTCTGATATATAAGTCTACCTTCAATAATAATATCAATCTTCGAAGCATATTCTATATGCAATGCTTATAGTGTCCCACTTGCCAACTGGATTTGACAGTAGATCACATTTTGGTCTATTGCCCTACTCATCGTATTCGTTTCTTCCATTCATTGTCTTTAACTTTAGCAGATTCGGTGGGTGGGAATTACCACCCGAATATTTTTAACTTCTGAAAAGCCATTCAGTTCTACATGCACATATAGATGCACTTATGTTTGTTATATTTTTTAAATATTTCATAACTGCTCTCGCATTCTCCTGTTTTTGAATTATTTTATTTTTTATGAACTGAAATTTCAGAACTTTTTATCTCTCATTTTAGCATTACCATATTTCATGCGTTTTTATTTCGTGCTGTTTGCTTTTACTTTTTTTTAAAAATTATATGTTCTTATAAACCTACCATTTGCTTGGCGCATTATGGCTATATATTGCCCTTGCGCCAATAAACATAACACAAACAAACAAACTGTCCCAGAAATCTCTTTTTTACCCTACTATGGCAGGGCTCGATATTCCAATGAAATCCTGACACCAAAAATCATACCGCACAAATTTCCCATCACTCGCATGCAATGATAAAATTGCCATACAGCACCTCATTTAGCACTGCAGGCCAGATCTATCGAACAAGAGCTACCATACTTGGAACATATGCTATACTTTAGAAGGTGGGAATGTGCACCTCTGAGTTTTTTTAAAACTTTTATTAGAATTTTAATCAAAAATTAATTTTTTTAAGCAAACTGCCAAAAATATTGTGGTATAGTATAAAAATGATTTTTACATTATCGTTAAATTAAAAAAAAAAAGGTTTTCCAATAATATTTATTAATTTGCGCTATAATTTGGCTCTTAAGTTTTAATTAATTATTTAGAGCATAATTCTTAAAAACATATATCACTCAAAATAAAAATAAAAATAAACTTGCAAAAGCACGTTAAGCTCGAATGGTAAAATTAGTTTTTATCAAAATGTTGACATTACGCTGACAAAATCTCAAATTAAAAGACAATTCTGACTGGAAATGGAGCTTAGAAAAGTTTAATTTTTAGTATGTGTCTACATGAAATAAAAGAGGAGATATTTTCTAGAAATATAAATGCAAGAAAAAGGTCGCCGTGATTTAAAAATATCTGCATTATAATTCAATAATTCAATGATATTTAAGATAACATGCTTTGATGTATGCAGTACATCTGTGTTAATCAGTGCTCCATCATTAACATCTGAACCGTTAGTAAAAAATATATATATATGATGGAAAAATGGTCTAAATGAAGAAAATAATTGCATTTTATGTAGTTTCAATCAATAAATCTGATGAATTATTGAACTTTTATACAGACATTTGGTCCTATGAGTCAAAGAGTTTGTTATTAATTAAAAAAATAAAATAAAACAGACTATTTTGGGATAAGGTATATTAATACATTTATTTCAGGCAGCGGTAATATTTTGATTTACACTGTCCCCATTTAAAAAAAAAATGCCTTTAATTTTAAACATATTCCTTGACATAGCTCTTCCAATGGCCCTGATTTAACGATGCCTAAAAGCAAAGAAAAACGAATTGCCGTAACCCAGTCAGGAAAAGTAAGGCTTTTTCGATCAAATAAAATTGATGTTCAAAAGCGGCAGCAATTTCAAAATGAATCAAAATTTTACCGTTCTTTCATACTAACGTCGGAGGGATTCAGAAATATATTCTCATACCATCTGAAAATTAAAATTTTTACTTTTACAATAATAATTTTTAACAAGTGAGTATATTATTCATTTTTCAAAAATAATTTACCACAGGCGATTCTGAAATAATCAAAATTGTAGGTGTTCTTTAGGCAGGTAACGATAAAACCTTGAATTACTGTACTGCAATTTCTTTCTTTCTTTTTTATAATAATACATATCTGTTGATAAAGCTTTTTTGTTCCCTCTAAAGCAGTATTTTCCAAAGTGTGGTACGCGTATCCCCAGGGGTACAATAAGAGTTTGATAGGGGTACTACTGAGGCGAAAGCCAATCCCCGGAAAATCACGTTACTCTGTCCAAAATGAAAGAAAGCCCAATCGTCTGTGGTCCATTGTTCTTTCCCACGTGACCGAAATCGGAGAAAACTTTGATTTTTACCGCGGACGGAAGTTGAGTACCCCCCGTCGCTTAGGCTTACTTGCTTACAGCAGTGCTTGAATGGAAGTGCCTGTTTAGTGTTCTGTGGTTGCGCCGGAGTTTGGTGGGGATGTGCACTGCACCGTGCTTTTTACAAGAGCGGAGGAGGAAAAAAATCTCGAGGAAAGGTTCTGAATAGATTGTTTGCACTTAGACATGAACTTGAATGTTTTCTTAATGATACATTTGAGTTGAGAAGTTTTTTATATGACTGGAAATGGCTGTGTAAACAAACCTATTTAACAGATATATTATCTGTTTTAAATTGCCTCAACTTATCGTTACAAGGCAAAGAAATTTCATTGTTTCACGTTCAAGATAAAGTGAACGCTGCCATCGCAAAACTAAATTTATGGCAAAAAAAAAGTTGGTAGTGGAGAATTAGACTCGTTTCCCTCTCTTCATGAGTTTATAACAAGTTCGATTACCAAAATGGATGCTGATACTCGGAAATGCATAACACAGCATTTGGAGAGTTTGCAAGTGGGCTTGAAAAACTTTGTCCCTGAATTAAACAAAAATATTGAATGGATAAGAGACCCATTTAACATTGACACAACATCCATGCCAGAAGATTTGACGCATGAAGAAGAGCAGTAATTATTGGAATCGGCTTCAGTTGGATTTTTGAAAATTAAACGTAGGGATAATACCTTAGCATCACTCTGGTTAAAAATGCAAAATGTGTATCTGGTCTTAACAGAAAAAGTTCTGAAATACATCTTGCCTTTTCCAACTTCATATTTTTGTGAAGTTGCTTTTTCAGCATTTGCAGAGATTATGTCGAGAAAAAAAAAAAGGAACAGATTATTGGACGTGGAACCGCATCCGAGATTAAAATTAACAAACAGGGAACCAAATTATGACGATCTGTCATCTCAGCACAAACCATTTCATCCTTCTCATTGATCCACATAAATGCTACTTACAATATAACTTTTATTTATATTCTAATATGAATAATTTTATTTCTCTTTTCTTATTATTTTGTGTATGTCACAAAAAAGAAAAAAATAAATATATTTTTGATTATTATTAAAATACATCCATTTTTTTTCCGAGGGGTACTCAACGTTACGAAAATTATAGAAGGGTACACATATGTCAAAAGTTTGAGAAACACTGCTCTAAAGTAATGATTTATTTTCGCTCCCTCTAAAGTAGCGATGTAACGATGACTAAAAGAAAACCTGAGTATACTCTTCAAATTTAAATGAAATCTAGAAAATTAAATCCTTCGCGAACAAATGAAATATATTCTATTGTTAACGAATATACGAAAAGCTATTTCCAGAGCACATCAGCGAAAATTTAAGAAATTTTTTTAGAAGCCGGTATTTAAGAATACGCACCAGGAAAATTATTTGTTTAGCTTGATTCCCAAGTTTTTTATTAATAAAAAATTTATTATCCCTCAAAATGTTTTTAAAAATTTCCTTATACTTCACTATTTTTGAAAAAAAAATTACAGCATTAATATAAAAATATTGAAAACTTATGAATAAAATCAGCCATTGGAGGTGGTTGAAATAACGTGGTTCAACTGATATTCTAATTTTTAATTAAATAGCCTTTTGGACTGTAAAAAGATTTCGTACATCATGATATTCCGTATAAAAATAAGTTTTATGTCAAAATACAAGAAAAGGCTTTTAATCCTGGAAAGTTAGAAGAAATATGAAGCTAGTTCAGAAGAAGTATGAAGTTAGAGGATATAAGATTACATTTAAATTTTCTTTCATACATTTTTATCCGAAAGCATTATCAATAATTATATTGTTTATTATAATTATTGATTTGATTTGATTGATTATTATAATTATAAATTTTTTGGTATAAAATTAAGATTAAATCAGTACAATAATTTTTTTACCCCTTAATCTACAGCCGTATTTGCTTATTTGATGAGAAACTATGAACGTAAGAATTGAATGCGTCACGAAAAATCCTGCTTTAAAAGAAAATGATATCTAGAAATAGCAGTAGAAATCACTTCGCACTTGATTCATTTTGTAAGTAAATGTTTTGATGAAGTAACATTCCAATGCGAGGGGGAAATATTAATGGACTTTAGATAGATGAATATAATTAGAGATAACTTTATGTAAAAATAGAATAATAAATATTTAACATTTGTTTCGTATCATTACAGTTATTATTCAAAATTATGTCATATCAGATTCGTGGTTTTGTCATTAAATTGTTACCTCTCATAATGATTCATGGGTTTTGTAACATTCGTGACATTTATTTAAACTTTCATATCCCGAGAATCTTTTCTCGAAATGCTGAAAATGATCGAATGGTGATTCAAGATGAATAATTTTTAATTAAATAAAAAGTTTAATTTCTTCTGAATATAAAAGGCACAAAATCAAATTAAAACTCAAACAATCCATAACTATCGTTCGAATGCAAGCATTTGATAGATAAAGACTTAAATAATAACATTAGAAACGATGTTGCCAAAACAAATAAGAACAAACAAATTTGTGCAACGATGTTCTTTTATTATAATCACTTTTAGGATGAATTTTTAATAATTTTTCACGATAGTGTTGCCCAACATTTTATAATAAGTTTTTTGGAGATGCATGAAATTGTTTTATTACTGTAGTGAATTTCATTTATATAAAATTATTGAAATTCAAACAAAATCTTAAAATATTTTGAAGAATATAATTTTTGAATCTACGTTCTTGGAATTGTAAAAGTATTCCTGAAAAATTTTAGTTGAAAATTAAGCAGAACAAAACAAGGGGGAAATAAATTAAATTTCAGATTTAAATAACGTCTGAAGACCATACATATTCTTTTACATTTGTTATAAATTCGCATCAGTGAAGCACTTTTTCACATGAAATAATCATTCTTATTTATAAATTTATTCATTTATTCTGTGTAATTGCAAAATTTAAATTTTAATGTGTTATCATTGTGCTTTTCTCCTTCTCAAATCTTTTTACGTTATGCAGTGAATTGACTCTTCATACGAAAGCTATATAGAATGCATTGAGATTAAAATGCATATAAGAATGTATAACTATAATATTTGAACTGTTTAAGAACAGTTGCAGATTTCCAGCAAAGAGAAGTTTAATTGAATTATTAAAATAAATGGTAGAATCTAATTCAAATTTAAATAAAACGAATTAAAATGTTGATATGTTGAATAAAAAAAAGTTTTTGTGTTTCAAATAAAAATACTTGAAATTTCCAAATGTTTAAAAAATAATATTTAAATTATGCAATATACCCCTGCAACATGCAAACCTGTTCGTCTCATTCTCCTGTAATCTTTATCTTCAGCATTTTATGCAAGCTAAAGAAATTTCCATCATATCCGAACATATCAGATCCATGGACATTTAGATTCAAGTTACTTTTTCATTTAAGGGACAGACCTGACCTTTACGGTGCAGCAAAGAATAGGTTCGAATTAAAATTTTACAGAGTAAAAGTATAAACACTTTTTTTAAAAACTTTTTCTAAAGAAAAATTCCATATATCGTCAGTTTCTATTCATAAAATTAAACTTATCATGTTCGAGATTTTTTTTATTGGTTTCTTTCATGAAATTAGCTTTATTTTATCATCATCAATTTTTCTGAAAACTTATTAAGCCTTTCGTTTGTACGTCCTCTATATAGATGTTTAGTTCATATAAAAGTACGGTAAAAAATGAAATTCTGATTTTAAATTAACAGTCAAATTAATCGAAAATGATATTAAAATTCACAACACAAGTACTTTTGTATATTACATATTATCAAAAATTATTATTTTTAAATTATCAAAATTCCCCATAGAGTTAATATTTTTAGTTCATTTCTTTCATCTTTTCTTAAATAATGATGGATTTTCAACAGATCAGTTTATTCGCAATGTGAGGTTTCAAGATTACTGTGTTGAATCCTGCAAATTATGAATACGAAACAGGAAATGAAAATATTTGAAAATTCATACCCGGTTTCTTGAATCTAGAAAACAACAAATATATAGCTGAAAGAGAAAAAAGTATTCCTAAGTTTATTAACTAGCGGACGGCACTGTCAAAAAAAGAAGTAATTAAACAATAAGTTTTTTTTTCAACTAATACAAAAAAAAAAGAGTAATTCAAAATCTGCGGCAATAATAGAATTACTTTTATTCGTGTTTAATATGGGGAAAAGTATTGCGTTTGTGCATATAATATAATGCAGTTAACACAAAAGGCGTAATAATAGCATAAAAATCCAATAATAAATGCTTATGAATATATGCATACTCTGAATGGTACATTCCATTGCATTCAAAGAGCAAAACATCTGAAGAAAACATGTTTCTCAAACAGACAATAAAATTTGGCTCAGTTAAAAAAAAGTAGTGCGGCTCGCATGAAATAAGGCATCTCACACTTGATTTGCGTCGGTCAAATTAAACGTTTTTCGAACCGGAAGACGGCTGTCCCCTTTTTTGTCTGTAATTCCGCTTCAGTGTGACAATCTTCTGTATAAATTTTTCAAAGATGCTTGTGAATGCCCAGACAGAGATGCCGAGCCAGCAGCCGATGAGACCGCCGATATAACTGAACAACTCTCCTTTCTGGAGAAGGAAAAGATGAGAATCAACCGTCATTAATTAAAAGAATTGCTGGCGAACAATAAATGATACAGATCAAACGTCTCTCTTTGCGCTTTAGGGTGGAACGAAAAAATCAAATTTTTGATTTTTTAATTTGTAAGAGCACGAAAAAGTTGCCTTTTGGTGTAGATAAAATAAATTATAAACATGAAAAATATTGGAGTAGGTCTTGAAGTGCC
This sequence comes from Argiope aurantia, assembly GCA_026543865.1. Lineage (NCBI taxonomy): Eukaryota > Metazoa > Arthropoda > Arachnida > Araneae > Araneidae > Argiope > Argiope aurantia. The sequence continues at coordinate 18,733 of JAPMOR010004121.1, read as the reverse complement.
GTAAGGACTTGAAAATTTCATAAAATTGAAATTTTTTCTACATTTTAATTTTTTTTTAATGAAATAATCTACTTTTGATTTTTAATTTGTAATAGTGCGGAAAAGTTGCTTTTTGGTACACATAAGAGGAATAAAAATTATAAAAAAAATATTAGAATATATCAGAAGTGCCGCAAGGACATTAAAGTTTCATAAAACAACACTTTTTGCAACTTTTTTAAGGATAATAAAAAGCTTTCATTAGGCATTGTCATAGGATTAAAAGTATAAAAACAGTTTTATTATTGCACTGGCATAGCACTGAACCGTCTCCGGAGCGGTTGTTATTGAGATAAAGAGGAGATTTGTCTGCGTCCTGTGACAAAGACTGAGCTGGTTTCAAACTAGTAGCTTTGGTTTGAAACCAGCTACTGAGTTCAGTTGAGTTGGCGTCTATTGTGTAACTTATTTGCCAGTTTGTGTTTTTTGTGAGTAAAAATGGCTGAGTCTAAATGATGAAAACAAGACAAATATCGGAGTGTTCTATTTTTGGGAAATTTAGTGATTTGCTTGAAGTTGAAGTTGGACGCACTACTGACGAATCTAGTTATACTATTATATTAGGCATAACCAAAAAATTGTTTTAGAGAAGGATCCTTCTGTAAGCGAAATACGTGACACTTTAGTTCTCATAAAAGAACAAATATGGTCAAGATCTTCTGTTCCCGTTGCCTCTAGCAAAAGCATTTCGCAATTTATAAAAGCTTATCATGCTAAATACAGGAATTTATTAAAGTCTAAAAGCTGAAAATGTTCAGATAAGTTTAATTTCAACGTCACAGAATTTTATTAAGAAACTAGACGTTTATTTGATATTGCTGACTTGTATAAAAGAGAAAAAAGAGCCAGTTATGGAATAAAAGGTTCTAATCGATCAATGCTCTAACAGGGAAATGATTATAAGTAATATTGATATTGCTACCACAAGCGCTTTGAGGAAGAAAGAAGAAAGAAATAGTGAAGTTTAATCAAGAGCGGTGCATCAGAAACGATTATTGAAGAACAACAGGGTTCTTTACAAAAAGATGCGAGCCAACCAGATCCAACAAATAGACAAGAAGAGATAAAAACTACCAAGTGCCTGTGCGGTTTAATATTAAGGTAAAACTTTATACAGAAGGCATCTGAAGCTGATCCAAATAGACTCGGTTATCGACTTTCCCTGGCTTCCTTGTCACATGCAAGCAGTGGAGCCCGGCGGCCGAGTCTCGCAAGAGGAGGACGCATAAGAGCAAAAATTGATTCACGTGTGAAAATGCCAAAATTAATTTAAAAAACTGTTTAATGCAGCACTGAAGAAGAAACAAACATGTTGCAGCTGTAACATTTATAATCATTAAAAGCACAGAAGTAAAAAACGCAGAATTACACATAAAAATATTTATTATTATTATACTTTGTAATTAATAATTTTTTCCATTTTTAAAGCTTATATATGTATTTAAAATAATACGAAAAATTCATAAAAATATTTTATCAAAGTTTATAATTTTTCAATTTTTTTACAAACTTTAAGCTCTTTTCGGCACCTCGAAATAATGTTGTATTTCAACTAGAATGCTTTAAAATTCTTTTTGAACATAAAAACTAATTTTTCACCAATTTAAATTTCAAGCTTTTTGCGGCACCTCAAGATAATGTAATATTTCAACCAAATTTTGTAATATTGCTTTTGAACCTAAAACGCAACTTACCTGCACTATTACCAAACTAAAATCTAAAAAATAAATAAATTAAGGCCTTTTTCTTTCCACCCTATTGTGCATATTTTCAGATAAAGAAAACGTCAGATGACCAGATGTTTAAAAAAAATGCTAAAATAACAAGCTTCCGATACTATGCATTTCACAGGAGTTCAATAATTAAAAATTCTCCTGGAGATTTCTTTATTTTAAGCCAACGAGGGGTGAACGGCCGCTTCCTGCAAGGAGCTGTATTTACAGCAGCAGAGCTTTAGTCTAGGTCTGAGATGAAAAGAAACGGCAGTTGCTTCCAATGTTTATGACGAGGAAATAAGTGCATTGAACTAAAATGCTGGAAATCACTTTTTTGAATTTCGAGCTCATTTACAATTCCATTTCACTTCCGATGAAATTAATTAAAACATTATAGCGTATTTAGACGCTTTTATTATTATCCTACTTGGAAGTTTGACAGATCATCTGAAAGTGACCATTGCCGTTTCAGATGACCGGAAGCTATGCCTGTTTCGCTAACGGTGCTCCCGTTCTGATTTTTTTTAAAAATTTTTACCTAGCATCACAAACAAATGGCATCTGTTCATTATCAGTGTTTAAATGCTTGTACCAAATGATGCCTCTCAAAAATTTAAATCTAATTGTTATGAAACCATAAAATTCATTTTCAATTTTCTAGTTTACAGTAAAAAAAATTGATAAAAAGAATTGGAGGCCATTTTTAAAAAGAATTAATGTTTGCTTCCCTGTCACCCTTAAAATCATTTAGAGAGTCTGTAATTTGCTTTCCCTTTCATTTTAGATATTTAATTGATAATAACAATTATATTCAAATAATAAATAATCTAGGCTACGTAGATTTTTTTCTTTAGGTCCTTTTATCGAATGGGTTACTCTCTCTCTAAAGGTTTTGGTTGAGAACTTTGTTTAGTGACTGATCTGCTTTGTTTCCAATTGTGCTTCCAACTCTATGAATGAAGCTTGACCGTTGGATCTATTGCGAATATTATACACTTTTTCTTTGTGCTGCAAACTATTGTATAACCAGACTAGAAAAACTTAATATTTAGTATTACAAAAAAGGGCTATTTATATTTTGTTTGCAAAATAGATTGTTCAGTAAGATGAAAAATTGTAGATTTCTCTTTTTAAGTCTAAAAAAATGTTATGAAATCTTCAATTTATTTTCATTAATAGAGAAAGCCTCCACTTCTCGTGAAAACATCCACAAAATCACATTGGATTTCAGTGTGTTCAATATGTATTATTTATAGGAAAGCGAAGCGTTAAGTTAAAGTTAATGTTAAAAAAATGTTATGAGATTAATAGTAATATTTCTGTAGTAAACATCCAGCATCATTTGAAAATCACCTATTTAAGCTGTTGATAAGGTTTTAAAGAGATTATTTTAAACAGACATTTATTAAACGCGATACATATTGTTACGGAAAATTCCGTCCAGTAGATGCACACTGAAAAGTATAACAAGCTCAATAACGGGTAGCGAAGCAACATGAAGACAAAATACATAATAGAAATATGCAGCTTAAGCTAACACAAGAACAGTACAGCAAATTGGTATTGCAGAAAATAGATGCAAAACGAAGCTGTAATCCAATATTAAACAGCTGCAATTGCGCAAAGCGTTGCACAAGAGCTCAAGAAAACTCGCTGAAAATTAACACTCAAAAGAGAGACTTCGTTCAGTTACTCCTCTTCATTCCATTACTGACTATTGACTAATTCTCTTGTGTGCGTCTCGCTTTTTATAGCTCCCGTGATAAGGCATGAGATTTTCTGTAACAAATATTAGACCTCTAGCTTGACGTTTGCATTAGATAACGTCAATATTTCTGAACATTTGGAATTCTTAATTTTTTTCTCAAAAGTTACATACTCTTTCCAAATGTAGGGGAATACTGACAGGCATTCAGTGCAATAGATGTGTTGTGAACAGAATCCATCAGACTCAATAGCGAATAAAGAAGTTTTATTCTACACGAAAACACGCCAATTTTTTTAAAATACAGAGATGATGGGCTAACAGCTGGTCGCCAAATGTCGCTAGTATTAAATAAAACTTTATCCTCATTGACTATATTGCTCAATCGAGAACGAATATGTTTCGAACAATTATATAAAGAATAATACACATTATTATCATGACATTAGACAAAAAAATCAATTTAGGTATAATTATTGCGATTTCAGCAAATGCAGTTACTTTTACTCCTTGAATACATATTTCCATGATGCATCAACGGGCAGTAACACGATCTAGAATCTAAATTTGACTTTTCACATCTGTTTGCATGATTATAATTTTTCACGATAATACAAAAATTCTTTATTTTTCGGCAGCCTTTGGGTCTGGGACCAGCTGTGCCTGCTTGGCACGTCTTATCTTTTAGCAGCGCCTGATCACATTATATATAAGATTTCCGTATAGTTCAGTAACTCTTTTTATATGAAATATGCTATTATAAATACAATTAATTCAATACTTTCCTTTTCTTTTCAGAAAAGATTTCTATTTTTATTTTAAATTACCACGAACCCTATTTTTTGCACGTTCACATAAAAAAATATCTTGCAGATTAAATGACATGGCCCCTTTCCTTGAGAAAAGATGTCTGAAATCAGAAAATTTGTGTTACATTTTATTATTTGGATGAAGAATTGAAAGTACCACTGAGATGTCGTAAGGTTCCAAATTTGACATTTTACTTACCGCATATAAAGGATCATGTGACATTATTTTGACTTCAGGAGTTTTCACCAGAACTACAATTATTGTGCTGCAGAAGAAATGAAAGAAAAAAAAAATTACTGCATAATTCCTCTGAAATACCTTTGTAAAGTATTTTTACTAACAAGAGGATAACTCAATAATCATTTGCACTTTATTCTAACTGTCTGGATGTCGGCTACATTATGCTTTAGCTACCAGCAGCTGGATGGCATTATTCTCTTCAGTTATGAAGGTTTCAGTGTCATCAGCTCACTTCTAATCGCGCCTTAGTGAAATAAATATTGCTGCGTCACTCTCCGCTTACACGAATGAAGGAAGTGTTTCGAAGTTTGCAAGGCCACAAAAGTTGAAACTCTTAGAAGCATTTCTGCGCAGGAGCAATATTTTACCAAGACGAAGTGATTACTAGAGAATTCAAAATTTCCAATATAATTGATTCCACATACAACAATGATTTTTCCTTGTTAAGTTATCATTTAGTTAAAATTATTAGAGAAAGTGAATCAACTGCCACTCCACCTTAAGAAGCGCCCAGTCGCCTCCAGTCATCAAGTAAAGAAAGCGATGCATTTGTGAATTAATTTTCAATCGAAAAAGGTTTTATCTTTAGGCAGGTTGAAAAAAAAATATTTCTGATTGAAAAAAGCAATTCTATCGTCTGAAAAGTAGGCAGACTGTCTATACATATAAACCGTTAACGTACTCCGCAAACATACACGGCACAAAAATGATTCTACCTACTTATTGTCGAATGACAACAATAAAATATATACAATTCACCATAGGGATGTTTTCTATTGTGCTTTTATTGTTATGATGAAATTCGAATTCATCTATCAATAGTGTGTCATCATGATTGTAACTATTAAAATAAAAAAAAGAATGTCTTCCTTAGAAATTAACCCTGAAATAAGATTTTCATGTCCGCTTTTATTTCGTAATGTATACAATTTTGAATTTGCGCGGGCAGTAATTAGTAATTGATTGATTTTATTGAGTTCACATTTTTCAGTTTTATCAAATTACAAAGCGAAATAAGAAATGCCATACTATATAAATAATTTAAAAGTAAAGAAACTCAATAAAGTGTGTGAATAAACTGGTCAGCAAACTTGGGGTATTTTAAAAATGATACCCTTTTAAATTTTGTACTGTTGATACAATAAATTATAAACAGTGAGTGCAAATAATGATTGAGTTACCTCCGCATACAAACTTATAAGTTTTATATCTAACTAGGAGTAACCGCACAGCGTTACCCGCGGCATAACGCCCAAGAGGAAACATTAGCTTTGAACTTAAGTCTACCTCCACCCCATATCACATGGGCATGTCACGCAACATCAAACAAACATAAAAATATATTTAGAAATAATCAAAAATAATTATAAAACCATTCTTTATTCCCCACATTCTGGAATATTGGTAAGCTTTGATATGCTATTTGGCGCCTTGCGAGGTTGGCAATTTTTCGGTGGCGCTTTTGCTACCGTTACGCTATTGCTGCCCATTCTGTCTTTACGCTAAAATTTGGCGAAAATGACTGTATATCAAAGTTGTTCCGAAATATTTGGACTGTTAAAAAGATAAAAATATGATATGTTCATAGACAAAACAATACACTAAAAATATACAATAGAAAAGCGGTTGTAAAATTTAAAAATATACAAAAAACTCATTGTACCCACTCTTCCACACTTGTTTATCAACTCCTGTATAATTTGATACGAAAATAAAATTCAGCATGCTTCGTAATATTTCTTTGTAAACTATATTGGCTGTTTTTCCTTCTGGTGCCAAAGCAAAAAGATTTTGTTTGGATGCAACTCTAGAAAGTGCCACATAAAGTTGCCCATGAGAAAAACATTCTTCGCTTAAGTGAATTCCAGCAGTGTGAAACGTTTATCCTTGAAATAATTAAAATCGTAATTTTAAAATTCCCTTTTTTATATTATTTCAATATAATAAAACCTTCCCCAATGAATGCCCTACAGAATGAAACAAATCTCCCCAATATCAGTTAATTTTTGAGTTTTATCAGTTAATAATGAGTTTTGAATTGCTGTTTGAAATCAGATTTACACAAAGAAATGCATCGCATATGCATCCCACAACTCTTGTTATTTGCACATGCGCAATTTGAAGATTTCGCACATGCGCGGGTAAGTGTATTGCGTATACGCGAATCGTAATAGGAAAATAATTAAAATCGCAATTATAAAACTCCTTTTTGAATTTTGATATGACTTCAATATACTAAACCATTTCCCAACAAATGCCCTACAAAATGGTACAAATATCAGTTAACTATTTCTCGAGTTTTTCTGTTTTAAACTTACAGACGCTTTTAGGAGACTTCATTTTATACTATGTATGGATGAAAGTTCTTATTATAATGAGACGATATACTAAAATTGCTTAAAAGAGAAAATATTCAGATAGAAAAATTCCTTCAATAAACTAAGTTTGAGAAAAATGACATAGTTTTCTCTAATATTCTGATAAATTTTTATAAAAATTAGATGAAAAGAAATTTACTGTTTTTAAAAACATTTTATTGCTTAAAAATAATGTCTCTTTCGTTCTTACGAAGCAACTAACATCGTAAACATACTTAAGATTTTTTTTATATAGTTTGTATTTATCTTCATCTGTAAATTACGTACGGGCGAAATTTCAAATATGGAAAACAGGATAATATTTGAATTTTCATTAGAAGATGAATGGCATCTTTGAAGATAGATAATTCCTCTCCCTATTCACAATGCATTAGGATAAGGAAGTAAAATGCCTGCAGTGCACTTCGCTGATACTGGCTATACAGAGGTGCGAATCTCTTGTCTTTTCGTAATGCACCCATATGACGACGGGGGAAAAAATTCGAATAACACAGACTCTTCATAGCTTCCCTAAAGAAAAGAGTCACTTTGTTGCAGTTGGCGAACATTACACTGTTAGCTTTCCCACAAATTAAATTCAAATAAGGCAAGCAAAGATTCTTTTATGCGCATGAGAAACTATTTCAAAACACTATTACTTTATATTTTATGCTATACAATAGAAAGAATAGATAATAGAAAAAGAACAGAGAGTATGATTAGAATAAATAATATACACAGAAAAAATTATAGAATATTTTTTAGAGATAATTCTTTATTAATTCTGAAATTGAATAAATAAATTACAAATAAATAATAACAGCAATTTGATCACACAGGGCAATCAAATTTTGTTGAAGACAATTTTTTAACCGATTTTATGCGTATTTTATATGCCAAATGATAAAAACAAATATAACTTTAGTTTTTACATGTATGCTTTTGTTTGTAAGATAACACGATATATTATTTGAGACATTAAATTATGTCCATTTCAATAAAAAACTCTTTTTATTGATACATTCTGTAAAAAAAAATAATAATTAAATAAAACTTAGCAACACTCTTGAAAAAAAAATACAATAGTTTAACGAAAACTTAGAAATATCAAATTAAAACTAGAGAAAATGTCATTTTTCTTTCTTCATTAAAAGATATTCTTATTTGAGAGTTTTAAATGAAATTTGTTTATGCTGTCTCTTCGCATTTTTCTACAGCAAAGAGACCGGACTTGTTGCTACGCTGGATAAGTTGTTATATTTGAAGTCAGTCGATTGAAATTCACTTTTCTCTTGCCAGTTGATAGCTCTCGCCGTATGGTTGTCTCGACGATTTTTGGATTGTTTGAAGTTAACAGCAAAAATGAAGCAAACTTAGACATTATTTATCTAGTTATTTGCAATCTTTCTCTTAAATTGAAATTTTATATTTGCGTTTGAATCGTTGGTGATAGGTCAGTACCACGAGAAATTCTGGATTTCAGGTTAATGAAATCACATTTAAAAGTTCTGTCCGACTGTATCGAATCCTTCACGGATATCCGGAAATAAAATTGGTCTGCAAGGAGAAACATTTTCATTCCATTGGCACTAATTATCAGTTGTTGCCCTGGAACTCCTTGCCCGGATTAAATTTTAATTTCATCGAATAACTTTTCTTTTCGCTGTAAAAGAAAGACACACAAGCGTGCACCGGTGAAAGAAACATTTCTGAAGATGGCGGAAGAAGCTATGGCTGATTGTTCATTGCGAAAGAAAGCCAATTAATGAGATTTGATTTCGTGAATATTTTGAAGTAAAATGAAAGATACTGGTTAAGGGAAGTTGCAATTTTAATTTATAGTTAATTTAAGGATAATTAAACAATATAGATCATTTTATTAACTCTTTAGGAGATAGTTTTCTTGGAGATGCTGCATAAAAATTGCATTAATAAGGCATTTTTATTTCTGAGTTAGAATCAATTTGTGTTTTCCCAGATGAACAAGAGCTAGGGCATCAACATACATAGTTAGTGCCTCAAAACTGTGGTACAGATTTTCAGGTAGTGAAGTAAAATATTTGAATATCAGTGTGCAATTAAAAATGAAATAAAACTCACAATGTTTTCTAGGGGATGTGCGAGGCCTTGAAGGGACTGATTTTAGCTTTTCTTATGCATAAAGAAAAAGTCTTATTAATCAGTCTGCAGACGGATTCAATCAAATCTTCAGAGACAAAACCTTCAACCAACAGAAACGAATGCTGAAAATTTAAAATTAGAAGCAGATTCGAATTAAACATGAACGCAAAATAGCTTTACAAGGGGAACGAAGAAAGCGTAAGCGTATGCAGTGTGTTGCAGATTCTCAATCAAAACACTCAACTTCAAACACAGAACGTGTCCGTTTGGATTCTGAATCACAACCGTCAACGTTCAACGCAAAACGTCTCCGTTTCGATTCTGAGTTTCAAATATCGCTTTCTAGCTCAAAGCAATTCATCGAAAAAAATGTTCTCACATGATAACATGAAATTTGGGATAGCAGATTTAATTTTTACCAAGTTAGCATGTATATGTATTAGCCTTTTGAATAAAAGTAGTTTATCTTTCTTAATTTTTTTGGCAAATATTTTTTTTTTGTTTTTTAATTTTGAAATTTGACCTTTCAATTTACATGTCCAGTTATCATCTCCTGAAAATCCTTTAATACTAGTGTGGGATTTTTTTTTAATATTTGTATATATTTATGTGCACATTGATTACCTCTCTCTTCCACATCGATTTTGTACTTGATATTTTTTAATATAAGATTCCAATTAAAAGTCCAATCATCGCTTTCTCCCTTATACAAAGTAGCAGTTCCTCAAAAGAGAAGACACGACGTGAAATGCAAGTTCAGCAACGATGCTGGTGTTGAAAATTTTAGATCTGTTTTGTAGGCCTTAAATTTAATTCCAGCTTTCTAAAATTTTTCATATAATTTTCAAAAATTCGCATTCTTGTCTTATAAGATAAAAAATGTCGCTTTTCATCTTCTTTTCACTCACATCCGTTCTAAATAGACTAGAAGTGACCAACTTTCCAGGACTAGGAATGGGAAGAGGTTGCTATGATTTAAAGAGCCTACCCTAAAATTATAGTTTTTCTCAAAATTTTCGAAATGTGTTTTATTTTTTCCTCTAATAGACAACACCAAGTCAGCATGTATCTGCATTAGCATTTTATATTCAAAAATGCTTTATTTCCATTTTTACGATTATTATAAGCAAAGTTATAGTGTAAATTATAAACTTGAATTGAAACTTTTAAAATGTTTGATTGAAGAGCTATAAAGTTGCAAATTATTTGAACAACTATTTACTTATTCCCAAATAATATATTACTTTAAAATGTAGACCTGAGTTTTCTTCATTCATTTATTCTTTTATTTTTCTCTAGGAACTAATATATATATATATTTGAAATTTAGGTTTGAATTTAAAATAGAGAAGCCATATGTTCCAGTTATTTCCATTAATACTTTGAAAATTTTAGACTAAGAAGCAAATTTAGAATATCGTAAAGTGAAGTAAATGACTATTGTGAGCAAAACTTGGTCGTCAAATTATAAGGAACTTAAGAAAACACCAAAATTTTTGGCAGCATGTAGAATTTTTGAAAGATCACTGGCAAAGCAAAAACTACAATGAAGAATATATTATAGAAATTATTCTAAAGCTCTAATAATGGTGAAAGTATTTGCAAGAAAACAACAATCTTAAAATGAGAATAAAAATAGGACGTATGAAAAAAAAAAAAAAAAAGGACACATATTTTTTTCGAAATTAAGTGAGAATACTTAAAGGAAATGTTAAAATTCTCAATAAACTTAAAGGCAAGAAATTGCTATTGCGGTTTTTTTTCTATGAAATGATTATTATCGATGAAAGTCTAAAAAACATGGAATATATTCTAAAGGCAGTCTTTTGTTTTCCTTTGCCGCTTCTACAAACAAACTCCGTATACCAAAGCAAGATATCTGATGTAAATAGGGAAACATAATAACAATATTTTTCAAAACAAGTCATAGAGCGTTTCCGATTGAGCTATAAAAACTGAAAAAAAAAAATCAACTTACTTACCCCTTTGCAATATATATTTGTTTAGGAATGTTTACATGGTCACATAGAATAATAAAAATAATTCTTTAACTACCTTTAATGGATCATTTTGGTCAAAGAAGCTTTAGTTAGAAAAGAAATTAAGGATCACGTATTACAGCGTTATTATTAACCCTTAACTGGAGACGTGCGGTTTGTGAGACCGCTAGCGATGGATTTTCGGTCACCCCTATTCTATTTTTAGCTCAATTGAATGGATTGACCCTATAGCTTCCTGTTTTGTGACCTTCAAGACACGTGCACCTTTTCAACCGATTTCAGCGAATGCTTTTTAAAATAATTCAGTTATTTCTTTGAGCGCGGTCTCTAAGACCGCACCTCCCTGTTCATGTCCCAGTGATAAACAAGGCTTAACAGATGGCGCTAAAACTTGGGCTCCGAAATATCATCCAATTTACTGATTCTATTATGAAGCAGTGTTTCAGATACTTTTAAATGAAGCAGAAAGTGATTTTAGTGATAAGGATAATTATACAGATGAGTTTTTCGATGAAAGTTCGCATTCAACTGATTCTGATATGTATGTTCAAACATAATTAATTTTTCTAGTGATAATGTATTTTGAAAAATTTATAAAATATGTTAATATACCAAGGTATATGTATATATACAGAACTTATAGGTTGATTTTTATAATTGTTCTTTACTTGTATGTTTAAAATGCCCTAGAAAACCGTGCTATGAAAATCACACAAGCCGATAAAAAAAAGGACCAATTTTACCCATTGTCATTTTTTTTATATAATTGTTGAATTTAATATTATATTGTCTTCTATATACCTTCATATACTGTAATAATAAATATAATTTAAAAAGTAAAAAGTAATATGTTTTTCAAGAATATTATTTATTGTAACATGTAATTTGAGAAGAAAATGTATGTTCCAACGCATTTACTTTTTTCAATGATAATATGTTTCGAAAAATTTTTAAAACATATCTATATATCAAGAAAAATATCTGCAAAATATATTGGCATTTTTTCATACTAATATATTCATTGGAAAATTTACTTTGAGTGCAAATGAAATGCGGTCACGTAGACCGTACCTCTCCAGTTAAGTCCTAAAATTTCACCTCCCCAGGTAAGGGTTCATGATGTAAGGATGTATTCCTTTCTGAAATTCTTAGAAATACAGATAGATACACTGATGTTTTAATACATAAAAATTCTTAAAGGGCGTATTTAGGTATAAGACATCAGTAATTGCCTCTAAAAATATAAAACAAAAATAAAGAATAAAATTTAAAGAAAATAAAATCAATTTAAATTGGGAAAAAAAGAGCATTTGACTTGCAAATGTGGTGAATCTTAACGACTCTAAAGTGATAACAAAATTTTTTGTGTTGTATTAAAATTTTTAAATGCATTTTCTGGACAGCTGCATTTTTTGTTATTTTAATTTGAAGTAAACATCCTTCCAGAATTTTTAAAAAAAATATTGATACATAATTTTGCCAAAATATTTTACTTGGTTCCAGCTATGTTATGAGCTAGAATCTAACCTTTCGGTTCCTATTTAATTATTTTACTAACCTTTGGCTGAAAAAAATTCGATAATTTTGATAAAAATCTTGAATTTTCTTACAAAATTAGACATATTTCTAAAACTTTTAGAGTTACTGGAAATCTTTCAGTTTATAACACATCTAAATATATTAATTATATTATCGGTAAAAATAATAGAAATATATTCATCTGAATTTGCTAGATGACGTTTGACGTAACTGCAAATATCCAATAAAATTTAGTTAAAAATTGCTTATAATTTCAAAGTTAATAAAGCTTCCACTGAAATTTCATTGGAATTCCTAGTTTTATGCTTCATTGCAATCAAAAATATTCTTGTTTTATTAAACTTTTATAAACTTAATAAAACGTGCTCCAAAAGTAGTTACATACCTTATTATTAATATTTTTCTCATTCAAATGAATGCAGTGTTTAATAAATTAAAAAATCCAAACTTTAAAGATAATTTCAGAATCTTATTTTGAAATTTAACACAAGTACACATATAATGCCTAATTCTTCTCGTAAACTTCTGAAGCTAACTCTCACTAAGACACCCTATGTGAGAATTCCCTTCACATCCTGCATCCCTCGTTTGAAAAGAAACTGGCCCAAAGCAGGTAAATCAGAGTAGGGTCTGCATGACTAGGTGGAGCCGGGTAGTAGTGAGAAGGCCGGGTTATCGTGAAAAAGAATTTTTAAAACATTGCATTGTTCTAAAATTAAAAAAAATAAATTTAATCTTACTTTTGGTTCTTTAATCCGGTTTCCTATAAATACCAAAATAAAAAAAATATGCATAAGAATTTAAAAATTTCAATGAACGAATAAGTGAAATATTTGAATACTTTAAAAGAACGTCATTGCAATGAAATGTTCTTACCGAATTTCGCTCATTTTCTGTTTCTACAACAGTGTATGGGTACTTCAGCTTTCTAAAAAAAAAAAAAAAGGTAGATTTTAATATGCATGGAAAGTACCAAACTCTAATTTCTAAAAGTTTCAGATGAGTAAAAGCATTTAATTTGAACCTCGGAGTAAAAATCATAAAAAATTAAATAGAATAATCGAATTCTATTTTCTATATAAATATATTAAAGAAAAACGATGTATTCAAAGAGCTGATGTTCATAAAACACAGACCTTTGAAACGCTTACCAAAGAATACAATATATAATATGTAATTCCTTTTGTTTTTTAATTTCACAGTAATTAAGTTTAATATAAACTTTTTACATTGTTCAGTAGTTTTTTTTAAAGGGTTTAAAATGTGCAGCAGCAAAAGGCAACTAGGAGGAGGATAGAGGAAGAAGTAGAAATAATATATTTATAAAAATTTTTTGAGACTTTTGTCAATATTAAAAAATTCAGATACAATGGAAAATTTTTTCATAACAGCTATTGATTATAGGTTTTCCAAATGACTCCCTGATGTCTTAAATGTTAATTTTATTAGACGAGTTATGAACTAAGAATCCCTTTCTTTGACATTTTTTTATTTTATCTTCTACGCTGAAAGCAAGCTTTGAAAAAAAAATGTAGATGCGAATTTCGGGAGAAGAACAAAGTTTAGCTGTGCAGATAAATGAAGGATTCACAGGACCGCAATCCTTGATCTACCGTTAAGTCTAAAATGAGAATCACTTCATAAAAAAAGTGACTGAATGAATTGTACATTTTAATAAAATTTTGTAAATAAATGCTTGTAGTGATTCTAATTTTTAAAAATTTGCTCGGTCCATCGGAAGCAGTTGCACCAATACTTTTTCTAGCAAAAGATGTTTTCCTTATTCATGCGAATAAAATTGCGGGTTACTTTGCGTGGCGTTGACGAACACACAGATATTTGGTGTGAATCCGTTGTGTTATCTTTGGCGAGTTTTTTTCGGAGATTAATCACTGGCGAAGTACGCGAAAATCGAATTTGTGTTTTAGAAGCGTTTTTTCCAACCACCTCTGAAACCAAAATTTGACACAAAACTATTATTATAGTCTCATACTACATTTCATCTATTTAAATAATTGTGCTTTTGAGTCACATGCCTGAGTTAATGCAAACTGACAGACATTTTCACAGATCTGTTTCCAAATTTTATAGGAATACACATTTTATATCCTAAATCTGTGCACGAAATTTCCTTTATCAAGCTCTTTACATTTTGTAGCTGTGTACTCCAGCAGTCGGATAGAAAGACTTCCTTTGAATCGAATTTATTCAAAATTTGGCAGAAATTTACAAATTCTATGCCAAACCTAGATTCCACGAATCTTTGAGTTATCATGTTGGCAGACGCCAAAAATGTATTTTCCGAATTAGGAAGGTCTGAAACGTGGCTATTCGTTAAGAATTCGAATTTTTCAAAAAACAATAGCAATGCAATTTTCTTTTTATAATATGTATACGAGAAAGTAAAAAACAATCTCAATTAAAATACAAAGCGTTAAGAGCAATCCAGCAAATAAGTTTACGTGTTTTAGCAAGCAACCACAAAGAAGCTTTACAAACATATTAGTAAACACATTATTTTTTTGCGAAGTTAAAAAGTGTCAGAGGAAATCTGTGCAAATTCTTTTTTTATTGCCATTTTATGCAATCACTTCCTTTGTATCAAATATTTCTCTGTATTACGTCAATGCACTTATTGCTGCGAATACATTAAATTGTTTCCATATTTATATTATAATGTCATCATTAATGCATCTGTGCTAATTATATTGTATTATAATTTATTTAAACCTTAATATGAGTTTGTTGCAAATTACCAAGTTCATTAAGGATATCTTTGGTCAATAGCTTCAAAATCTGCAGAAATGCATGCTGATTTTAATTAAAGTTCACTTATACATAATTGGGTACACCTATATGTTTCCATCCGAAAGTCAGTTAATATGGGTTATCTTTTATTAAAAAGGACATTTAAGGAAAAAATAAAAACAGACACTGCCACAAAACAGGAGAGCGTTCCTGTTTTATTTAGAAATTTAAAAACAACATTATGAAATTCCTCCATCAAAATAAATATCGTCTCATGGGTTAGTTATCAGTATCGATCTAAAAATAGCGTTTTGAAAAGTCAAGAGAATCGAATTCTTTGAAGCTTATAGTTTCTGAGTAGAACTGCCTACATGGATTATTGGGCTGCTCCTATTGACCAAATTTCGAATGCATCTTTAAAGCGAAGATCGCAAGGATTCAAGAATGAGGATTCAGCCGAGCTGATATGACAGAAGAAAAAAAATTGCATGGGAATGAGTCAAGTAAGCTTAACCAAAACATTTCACAAGCAGAGAGTGATTTTACAATTTCAGCTTTATATTTCGTAATAAAGGACATGAATGAAAGTTTTTAATTAAGAGAAATTAGCAAGCAAGGGGAATGAAAGCTCACCCTGGACACTGCCTCGGTCCTACACCCACAGGAGTAAGCAGATCGTAATGGGTTGCGCAAAGTAAGAAAAAAACAAGCCGCACAATCGCTAAAATTTGAATTTATGTCACAATCTTACTATCATACTGAGATATTTTGATAATAAAACTATCACACGACAGTTTTTGTAAAATCTCATTACTCTATCTGTACATTTGCCGACAATAAAGACGAATGCGCGCGTGTGTCGGCGCTTGGCCGTCTCATTTAAATACGATGCGTACATATTATGGAGGATGGAAATGTGCACGTCGGAGCGAGTTTTTTGAAATTTTAATTAAAGATTAAGCAAATTTTCGAAAATATTACTGTCCAACAATGTTTTTAAACCTTGAAGTTCAAAATATTATCTTTTCTTTGATGCCAATTTCTTAATGAACCGAGTATGAAAATTTTATATTATATAATTTTCAAACCTTCAAACCTTTAGTAATTGGCATATATATCTAATAAAAATGATCTAAATGGAATAAATAATTATATTTTACGTAATTTGAATCTATAAGTATTCTGACGAATTACGAATTTTAAATTCTAATACATAACTTCTAGCATGTGAATCACATTTAATAAAATATTCTTGAGACATTAATATTTTAAATTAAGGAAGTTTCACTCTTTTGCAACTAAAACTTATTGAGTCATAAAAATCTGAATATCACTCTTCTATAAAAACGTGCGATTTTAGACATTTTTATCAACCTTCTTGAAGAAGATAAGTCACTAAACTGCAGAATGTTTGGCCTAAAACAATATCACTGTTGTTTGTTTAAAAATAAGGATATTCAAAGCTTTATAAGTGGGTCAAATTTTATCGCAGAATATTAAAAGCGTTAGATCGTCAGGATTATTATAATTAATACAATTCAAAGGACTGGAAGATTGTATAAAATTTACACTTAATAATTTTTTCAAAAGGACATTTGGTAATTTAAATAAAATAAAATATTGTTACTCATGTCGTTTAAAACGTTTTGAAAGTGAAAATAAAAACTGAATTTTATGAAGAATCAAAGAAATTTTTATTGAATAGTTCTTTGAGACATTACATACATTGTATAAGAAAATATTTTGTTGTAGCCACAAAACTTTAATGCTGAAGAATTCGTTTTCTTTAATCATATTTTTTAAAACATGTTTGGTTGTAGCAAAAAATATTTTGTATTTATTGAAGTTTTATCACTTACGCCTCAATCTCAAGTTCGAATTTTACAGAACCTTGCAGAAAATTAGAGATATTTGTAGCACCAATAACAGAATATCGTAAGGCCTCTATAGTAGTATCTATTATATGACTATCAAAATTTTAAAAAAATGTTATAATATTCTTGATTTTAAAATAAAACTTTATATAATTTATAAATTAATATGCATAATAAAATGTTTGTAATAAATTTTAAAATATTTTTAAAACATTTAAATAATTTTCCGAAGAAGTTTTTAAGATACCAAGTTACATAAAATATTTAAATAAAAATTTCAGCGAGCATTAATTCTGGCGAATCAGCTGCTCACTAAAGGCAGTTCGTAATAAAAAAATTTTTTTGGTTGAAATATTTTTAGAAATAATATCAAATGAGGGAAGATACTTACACGCAGTCTGGGTTACATCCCATCAAACAAGTGCGACGAGCGTCACTCAGCTCTTCCTCGGGCGACGAAGAATAGTGGCACCCCACGTACTCTGGAAAATTTCACTTTTTAACAATGATGAGACATCAGAAAGTAAAATTTCACCAAAAGGCTTCCAACGAAGCTTCCATAGATTAAAAAAGAAAAAATTGAAAAGGTATGAACACCATTTTCAAAAGATTGCCCATCCACAGGAATACAATACACTTATTTTAAAAGTTGCTGCATTCTGTGGAATACAACCAAGGAATAAGTTTTTGAAAATGCACCAGTAATCCATAATTAGAACTGACTATTTATATTTTGAAAAGGGTGAACTTTTCAGAAGTATTTTACTTTTGAAAAAGGAAAATATTCCACAGGAAGTAAATTTAGAGCGGATGAGAATTGAAATTTTTTCTAGTGTAATCCATCAATTCTAACTTTTCCCCTCTAATGACGGTATTAGTTGACATTCTCTGCGTAGCTGGGAATTTAAATACGTTCGTGTATAACATTTTTAATACAAAAACTAATTTTATTTAAATATCATAATGCACACACTCCTTTTATTGGCTACGCCTCTCGACTGAGTACTCCCGTAATCGCTTTAGAGTGCAGGATATATCTGTTCTTTTTGACTCCGTTAAAATATCTATTTTTAGCCGATGGAACATTTGTAAAAAGAATCTAGGTGCAAAGTCTATAATCTCAGTTCATTGGTCATTTTTACAGATGCAAGACACAGATTTTTAAAAACTGAACTTGAGAAAAACTATTAAATACTTAGGTAGTAGTAGAATCTTGATATTAGGAGAAGAAATTTTGAGAAAAAAAAAAACTTATGAGTGAGGTTGAGACAATTCCATTACTGACTTGGCAGAAGGGTCTTGGCATTTACGTTTAGAGGTATTCCGCATGTTCTTCATGCTGGAACTTTTCCGAAGATTGACAAACATAAAAATATCAGTCAGGCATTCCGGGTTTCTGATTTCGGTAAGTAAGTTGGTTGATGATACTTTTGGCATCCTTTTTTTAGTTATTTCATTAGGAATTTTATTTTCAGAATTCTCCTCAGTTTTTTTAAAGAAACGAATATTAGTATTTGACTTTCATGACACTTGTTTTAATTTTAAGAGTTTAGAATACCTTCTAAATGAGTTGGTTTCAGTTCCT
>JAPMOR010004109.1:25026-53625 GCA_026543865.1 Argiope aurantia | reverse complement strand
GAAAAGATCTATGCATTATGCAATATTTCTAATATTTTATGATTTAAATTTTGATAAAAATATTAAAAACAAGTTATTGCCAGGATGCCGAATGAAATATTCTTGTATATATATTCTTAAATATTTCAGTAACTTGGTTTGTTGCTTCTATTGTCTTTGGAGGTGTTGGCGTGGTGGGAGCTTTTGAAGGTGCAGGGTTAGGCTGGGTGTTTGGTTTTTTGAAGAGTGATGCGAATGATTTTCCTTGTTGGATTTCTCTATTGATATTAATTTTTGGGAACTTAGGGCACCCTCGATAAGATGCTGTATGCGGTCCTCCGCAGTTTGCGCATTTTTTTGAACTATTTCTGCGTTTTTTTTAGGGCAGTTGCGTGAGTCTTGATTTTCGGCGCAGATGACACACCTTTCTTGCATCTTGCAGTTTTGGCTAACATGCGCAAATGACTGGCATTTGAAACATTGCCCCACTGTTTTACGAATATATTTTTCAATTTTTACTATCATGTAGCATATTGTGTCTTCTTTGTAGATATTTTGGAGGTTTTCAGATTTGAGGAGGTGTACTTGGAAAATCGGGAGAAGTTGTTTGGTCTTAAATTGTCTGAATTGATTAACTCGGTCGACCCTATAACCCTTTTTAGTTAATTCGTTTTTTATGTCTTCACAGGGGGTGTCGATTGGTAAACCTTTAATTACTATTTTGGTGGGTTTTTCCGCCCTGCTTGATATTACATAATATTCGATCTTTTCTTCGTCGAAATATTTGGTAAGTTTTCTGTGGTCCTCGGCTGTCTCGCAGTATAGGTGAAAAAATTCTCCTGAGGGTTTAGCTTTACATTTTATATTGTGGGTCTCATTTACTCTCTTGATTATAGTTTGGTAATTATTTGTTCTTTTAAAAACAACTGGTGGGATGTGCGGGTCTATTGTTTTGTCCTGCATGTTTTCAAGGATACTGTATTTATTTTTGGTTTCAATTGCATTATTTTTTTCAATTAAGGGCTTTTTTACTGTTCGAGCTTCATCTGATAATCTTCTTTTGTGGTTGTTTCTAGTTTTTTGGGTTTGAAAACCTTCATCATTATCTATTTCAATTTCTGTTATTTGATCTTCGTCGTTGAATATTGCGGGGTTTTTAGATTTGATTGCGTTGGCTTTAGTTGTTTTCGTTGGGTTATTTTTACTGGTATCCGGATCCTGGTGGATTTCCACTTCCATCTGTCGATGTCCTAACTGCGCCTCACTGTCTGTGTCATTAGTGGTTAGTACCTGACTGGGGGGATGGGGGTTAGTTTGCACAATAGCATGGTTAGATATCGAATGCATCTTACCCATATTGTCGTCTTCTTCTATTGTGAATAGGTCCATGGATTCTTGGAACTTCTCTAAAAGGTCCTTTATCCTTTCCGTCTGGTCCGGGTGGTCAATTTCTAGGATTCTGAGAATGTAGATACATCTTTGTATTCTTGTCGGAGTAAGGTCTTCCTTCAAGTAGATTTCGTTTAGTCTCTCTAGCGAAAATTCCTCCTTCATCCTTCCGGTAGTTCAAACAAAAAAAAAAGAAAGAAAAAATTAGAATTTGGCAGAGAAAGGCAGTCCCAAAAGGGACAAAGTCACCACAGGAATTCACCAGTAGTAGTGTAGACGGCCAGTGGCCAGCAGCTATGAAAAGAAAACTCTATCAGTCCTAAATACAATCCAAGGATTCCGAGAGCCCTTCCTAGACTAATCCTAAAAAGGACGGGTTGGGCTATGCAAGTCGATGATACCGTTCGGAGCGTTAAGCAAACACGTCTTCACCGTTCAAATCCCAAGCACCGAAATCGAGTTCTCCATTTGGAGTCCAAATACCCTCCAGCTAACGGCAACGGCAACGTCGTGATGTTTCGGAGTTCCGCGATGTGACAAAGTGGTCACGAGCACCTCCACATCATAATTTGGAATATTTACTTTAATTTGTTAGTTTAGGGAAAAGTTAAAATTTAATTGAACTAGTTTGGACGAGCGCAATAAAGCTCTAACGTCATGAAATTTGGTATTTAATTTATAATTATTATAATTTATGATATAATTAATTGATGACAATAATAAAATATTATTTATGGGATAAGCTATAGGGAAATTTAATGGAATTACGTTGCACGATGCCTTAGCTATGGGGACTGTTTTTTAAAAATTTATTTTTCTGAAGAAAAATTTCAAGAAGTTTCACGCGTGTAGCTCATCGTAGCTATCTTAGGCCAAAACAAATAATTTTGATAAGTTTAATCCACCAGATTGGTAACAGAGTTAATTAATTCTCAGCTTTTTGACTGAGGGAAAATTAATATAGATATTATCTATCGCAGCTCTAGGTCTTTTCCTGGAGCTGGATACTGCAGGATCATATGCAGGTAGATTAAGTAACTTGTTACGAATCTGGGGCAGTTTATCGAAGAACTTAATTGATGTTCTTCTAATAAATTCCGAAACAGGTTCAATTTTGAGGTCGTTATGCAATACTTTCCTCCTGATATACCAGGGGGCGTCAACAATTCTCATCAGGTGCTTGTTTTGAAAAACTTGCAATTTCTTAATGTTAGTGGCGGAAGTGGCCCCCCAAATTTGGGAGCCATACATTAGAATTGGTCTTAAAATAGCTTTGTGGAGCAGAAGCTTGAGCCTAATCGATAGCTTGCTCCTAGGAGAAATTAAGCTGTTGAGTTTAATACTCGTTCTTGTAGCTTTGGTGAGGGCTGCTTTAATATGACTATTAAAGCTTAATTTTGCGTCTAAAATTAACCCTAAGTATTTATACTCATTTACAAAGGGGACGGGTTGGCCAAAAATTTGGATTGGGGCTAAGTCAGGCATTATCAGTTTATTAGTAAACATGAGGCACGCGCATTTACTTGGGTTGACTTTTATTTTCCAGCCGATGAGCCAGCACTGTAAAATGGTCATGTACTGTTGAATGTTTGATATGACTATGTTTGGATCCCTATGCTGTGTTAGGATGGCGGTATCGTCTGCAAAAATTGCTAAATGACAATTACTAGCTCTAGGTAGATCGTTAACATAAATGTTAAAAAGAGTTGGAGAGAGTAAACTTCCTTGAGCACAACCGCTCAGTATTGGTCTGGGGGAAGACATTACATCATTAACTCGCACCCTAAAATTACGAGAAAGTAGGTACGAGCGTAAAATTTTGACAAATTGTGCCGAAAATCCAAGTCGCATGCACTTGAATAAAAGCCCTTCGTGCCAAATTTTATCAAAGGCTTTGGCTACGTCCAGAAAAAGTGCACCTGTGGTTTGAGACTTCACAAAGCCACTGTGAATCAATTCTGTAACACGAATAAGCTGGTGATTCGTCGACAGGTTTTTACGAAATCCGAATTGTTCGGAAATTAAAATATTATTGTCGCTGAGAAATTGATTCAGGCGTTTTAGAAGCACAGATTCGTACACTTTGCTCAGGCTACTAAGTAGCGAGATGGGACGGAAATTTTGAGGTAAAGTCAAATCAGAGTTTGGTTTTGGAATAGGGACAACCACAGCTGTTTTCCAGCAATCGGGGAAATAGCACAATTCCATTAATTTATTTATAATAAAAGTTAAGTATAAAATAAATCTAGGGGGGAGGTTTTTAATCATGCGATTAGTGATTAAATCCAGACCTGGCGATTTGTTCGGCTTAATGTTCTTCATGAAGTCCATTATCTCACTGGGCCGAACGGGTTCAAGGTTGTTTACATGTGCACATGTAAGGAAACTCTCCAGCTGATCTGTGACGAATTTCGTCAGTGGGGGGTTCGCCAGCCACGTGTCTGAGTGCGGGGCGAACTGGTTCTGTAGGCTATCAGCCAAAACTTCCGCCTTTTCGATGGGAGCGAGGGCGAGTTCCCCCGTTTCCCCCCTTAATGGGGGGATCGGGGAGAATGGTTTTCTAAGAAGAGACGAGCGGCGCCAAAGGCCACGTGTATCGATGTTCACTAATTGCTCTTCTCGCCGGCGCTCGAAGTGACCTAGTTTTAACCCTTTTATCTCATCCTGGGTTCTGCGAAGTTCCGCTCTCACTTGAGGATCGCGAGAGCGCTGCCAAATTCTTCGCAGGAAATTTCGCAGTTTAATTTTGGATTGGATTTCTAAAGGAAGCTTCTCTGGAGGTTTATTAAATTTTGGTTTTGAGGCTTCTGCGAGCGCCTCCGTTAGAATTTTTCCTAGACTTCCAACTGCAAATTCAGCGTCATCATTGCTATTAATTTTGAAGGGGGGAAGGGGTTTTGAATTTAAAATATGCCGAAAGTTCTCCCAGTTGGTGGAGAATTGTGCTGGTGAATTTAGAGAAAAAGTTCCAGTATTAAAAGTCAAAACTACTGGAAGGTGATCTGAATCTAAAGAATTTAGCACTCTAATTTGAGAGTGGAAAGGAATTCGCTTTAATATTGCGAAGTCTAAGACGGAATCATTAGAACTAACTTGATTAATGTGGGTTGGAGAGTGGGGCGCCAAAACATTGATTCCGTCCTGCGTTGCAAGATAATTAAACAATTGTGCTCCATATCTCGTGGTTTTGTGATTATTCCAAGCGATATGCCCTGCGTTCATATCGCCCGCAATGATGACGTTCGGGCCTAAATTTAAAAGTTTTTTCATATCCTCCAGAGGAAATTTGCACGAACTCCCAGATCGTACGTATGCTGACACAATTTTGAGAGGGGGGAGATTTCCTAATTTAACCTCAATAATTGTCGCGTCCATCCTCTCTAAAACGGGAGTGGGGATGACGTGATGTTCAATTATTGATTTCACATAAATGCAAGTACCTCCGTAAATGCGCTGACGATTAACACTATCTCCGGATCTACTATTTTTGTAAATCCGGTAATTAGCGATTAGGGGTGTGCACTCCGGGGGGAGTAGGGTCTCTTGTACCAATAACACATCAAGATTTTGCTCTGATACAAAGTCTCTCACCTCAGCGATCCTGGGCCGCAGACTATTTGCGTTCCAGGTGCAAACTTGAAGATTATGCAAGTTTATTATGTTGTTACGATTGAACGTTAATGTTGGGGGCCGCAACTAAGACTGACGTATTCGCTGAATAAAAAATACGCCATATCAGCACCGTGGGATGCAGCACGAATTGCTGGTAAAGCTTTTTTATAAGCTTGGAGTAGAAGAGGTGCATCACACCAATCTTCTCTCATTAGTAATGCTAATCCTGAAAAGATGTCGGTGAAAATTTTGGTATTAATTGCATCCACTGGGACCGACTGATTTTGAATAGTGGGTTTAGCAGCTGATGAGATTTTTTCGCTCTCCACTGGGGTCTCTAATGAAGGGAATTCTGACTCTGAATTAGTCAGAATTTTGGAAAACGACACATTCTCTTCCACTTTTCTGAAATTTTTGAGAGGTCGTTGCGTCCTGGGTAAATCCCATATGGATTTTTTGGAGGGGTGGGATTTTTGGAAATTAGTAGTGGTGTTGTTTCTACCACTTGGTCTAGGGAATCGGGGGCATTGGCGCCAGTTCGCCGCATGGTCTCCTGCACAGTTAGCACATGTTAGTTTATCCTCATAAGCTAGTGGACAATCTTTAGCTCTATGAGGTCCTGCACATTTGACGCATTTAATTGGTAATTTACAAGCTTCAGAGCTGTGGAAGAAGCCCTGACACCGCCAGCATTGAGAAGGCCCCTTCCTTCCTCTGTAACGCTCCACTGAAATTTTCGTGCCAAACATTTCAGTGAGAGTGTAGACCGTTTCTGACAGAGGGCCGTTTGCAATTTGTGCATAGAATAACGGCATCGGTGACTTGGTCTGGAATTTTGACAGTTGAGTGATACTGACAACTGTGAACCCTTCCTTTTGAAGTTCCTCTTTAATTTCCTCAATAGGAGTGCAGGAGGGAAGTCCTCGAAGTACAAACTTTACCCTCCAGCTAACCTAAGACGACCTCGCCGACAGCAGCAAGCCTCCTATTGGACGACAGACCAGTTCGCGCCACACTCAGACACGTGGCTGTCGAACCCCCCCCCCCTGACGAAATTCGTCACAGATCAGCAGGAGAGTTTCCTGACACGTGCACATGTAAACAATCTTGAGCCCGTTCGGCCAACGAAGATAATGGATTTCATGAAGAACGTTAAGCCGAATAAATCGCCAGGTCTGGATTTAATTACTAATCGCATGATTAAAAACCTCCCCCCTAGATTTATTTTATATTTAACTTTTTTGATAAATAAATTAATGGAACTTTGCTATTTCCCCGATTGCTGGAAAACAGCCGTGGTTGTCCCTATTCCAAAACCAAATTCCGATTTGACTTTACCTCAAAATTTCCGTCCCATCTCGCTACTTAGTAGCCTGAGCAAAGTGTACGAATCTGTGCTTCTCAAACGCCTGAATCAATTCCTCAGCGACAATAATATTTTAATTTCCGAACAATTCGGATTTCGTAAAAACCTGTCGACGAATCACCAGCTAATTCGTGTTACAGAATTGATTCACAGTGGCTTTGTGAAGTCTCAAACCACAGGTGCACTTTTTCTGGACGTAGCCAAAGCCTTTGATAAAATTTGGCACGAAGGGCTTTCATTCAAGTGCATGCGACTTGGATTTTCGCCGCAATTTGTCAAAATTTTACGCTCGTACCTACTTTCTCGTAATTTTCGGGTGCGAGTTAATGATGTAATGTCTTCCCCCAGACCAATACTGAGCGGTTGTGCGCAAGGGAGTTTACTCTCTCCAACTCTTTTTAACATTTATGTTAACGATCTACCTAGAGCTAGTAATTGTCACTTAGCAATTTTTGCAGACGATATCGCCATCCTAACACAGCATAGGGATCCAAACATAGTCATATCAAACATACAACAGTACATGACCATTTTACAGTGTTGGCTCATCGGCTGGAAAATAAAAGTCAACCCAAGTAAATGCGCGTGCCTCTTGTTCACTAAAAAACTGCTAATGCCTGACTTAGCCCCAATCCAAATTTTTGGCCAACCCGTCCCCTTTGTAAATGAGTATAAATACTTAGGGTTAATTTTAGACTCAAAATTAAGCTTTAATAGTCATATTAAAGTAGTCCTCACCAAAGCTACAAGAACGAGTGTTAAACTCAACAGCTTAATTTCTCCTAGGAGCAAGCTATCGATTAGGCTCAAGCTTCTGCTCTACAAAGTTATTTAAAGACCAATGTTAATGTATGGCTCCCAAATTTGGGGGGCCACTTCCGCCACTAACATTAAGAGGTTGCAAGTTTTTCAAAATAGGCACCTGATGAGAATTGTTGACGCCCCCTGGTATATCAGGAGGAAAATTTTACATGACGATCTCAAAATTGAACCTGTTTCGGAATTTATTAGAAGAACATCAATTAAATTCTTCGAAAAACTGCCCCAGATTCGTAACAAGTTACTTAATCTACCTGCATATGATCTAGCAGTATCCACCTCGAGGAAAAGACCGAGAGCTGCGATAGATAACGAATATATAAATTTTCCCTCAGTCAAAAAACTGAGAGCTAATTAACTCTGTTACCAATCTGGTGGATTAAATTTATCAAAATTATTTGTTTTGGTCAAAGATAGCTACGATGAGCTACACGCGTGAAATTTCTTGAAATTTTTTCTTCAGAAAATTTATTTAAAAAAAAAACAGTCCCCATAGTTAAGGCACGTGCAACGTAATTCCATTAAATTTCCCTATAGTTTATCCCATAAATAATTTTATATTATTGTAATCAATTAATTCTATCATAAATAATAATAATATAAATTAAATACCAAATTTCATGACGTTAGAGCTTTGTTGCGCTCGTCCAAACTAGTTTCAATTAAATTTAACTTTTCCCTAAACTAACAAATTAAAGTAAATATTCCAAATTATGATGTGGAGGTGCTCGTGACCACTTTGTCACATCGCGGAACTCCGAAACATCACGACGTTGCCGTTGCCGTTGCCGTTGAACGACAGCCACTCGCCGACCAGACTACAAAAACCAAGATCCCCTCCTCCCAGCCTCAGTCAAGACCGATGGCATTTTTGCATTCGACTTCGAGTAATTCGAGTGGTGTTAGAGGATTCGAGTTGAACGGACGTGTTTCCTAGCTGCTCTGACCAGACCAACCTGTTAGCGTCAGAACCACCGACTTTTCTTAGGCCCGACCCGTCCTTTTCAGGATTAGTGTCGGAAGGGCCTTTAGTTCCTGAGATGATGATGGAGGAGACAGAACAAGATACCCTGATGGAGGCAACCCCAGAAATCGTGGAACAACTGAGGCAAGACCATGAGTTGCAATCCAACATGAGACGGATTCTACACGACATGGAGTGTGTAAAGGACTTGGATTACATCGACCCTACCCCAATGATGAGGAGACTCTACCGGACGTTCCATCAACAAATGGGTAAGTGACAGACTCTTATGTTGAGCATCCTCCCAAACCTGTATGATAATGATACGTTCAAAAGTACTTGCGCGGAGTTCAAAGATAAATTAACTGAATTAGGGTATTGTTCCTATGAGGAATCATTTAGTGAATCAAGTGATGAGGAAGAACTCGATAAACTAAAAGATAAGAATTTAGTCTTAGACCTGATGTAGGATGTATGCAGAGAAATAAATAGATTCGAAACTTCCGACCCAATGCAGATAGACGAAAACGTCGATGCCCCTGAGTATATCTTTAGCGACAAAAACGAAACTGAACCAGGTAATGATAGCAAAATAGCCAAAAACGCAAGCAACCACCAGAACAAAAAAATTGGCCAAGAGCCTAAGAAAAACGTAAGGAACGACCCCAAAAATAAATCAAGTAAAACTAAACCATCCAAAGAAAAGGTTACAGAAACAAATGCTACCCCCACGGGGTAGGAAAGTGCTAAGCACAAAACCAACGAGGAAGTCCAAATAGTGAGCGAATTGGTAGGCGGAAAAAACAAAAAACCAGAAAGTGATGTGTTTCAATTCCCCAAACGAAAACGCAGCTTTAAAAGCAGCAAGGAATTTATCCCCAACAAAAAACCGGCAGCCAGCGAACCAATAGTAACACAAAATAAGTACAGCACGCTAGAAGTGGATAAAGCAGAAACTCCCTCTGAAGAAACCCAAATATTGCCAAAAATACCACCCATTATGTTAAGAAGAACAGCAGAGTACAGAGAAATAATTAAAAGACTAAACACCGTACACAATATTAAGTGTAAAGCGAAAGAGGCAGGTGAATTTATAAAATTATTTGCTGAAACTTCAGATGACGTCCGGAACTAAATACCTAGATAAACAAAACAAAGAGTACTTTGTCATAGCCGATAGGGCAGAGAAGCCAATTAAAATCGCAATAAAAGGACTCCCACTGAACATAGACAAAGATGAAATAAAAACCGAACTAACAGAGAGAGGATTTCGTGTTGACAAAATTAATCAGTTAAGAAGATTCAAAACTAAAGAGCCACTACCGATCTACCAGATACACCTATTCAAAACCGAAAATATTCAAGAAATATACAAACTGGAAACACTAATGTACTTCATAATAAAGGTAGAAAAATATGTCACTAAGCAGAACCATCAATGTTACAACTGTCAACTCTGGAACCATGGATCCAACGGCTGCAAACTACAACCCAAATGTGTAATATGTGCGGAAAATCACTCATGAAAAGAGTGCCCAAATAAAGAGAAGAAAGAAATAGAAGTTAAATGCGCAAACTGTGGAGGGCCACACACAGCCAATTATAGAGGATGCCCGCGGTACCCAAAGACAGACTACAATAGAGCCATTCAACCCGGCAAAAGCTTCGCCGAAGCAGTAAGAAGGCAGACGAACCCCCCGGCAAATAAGGGTAACGCCGCCAGAGAGGAAGCAAACACAATAGTGAGAAAAGTAAATATACCCCCTCCCCCCCCAACCACAGGAGAAGGAAGATGCGATAACGGGACGACAATAACAGAGGACACGTGCTCGGCACGTGGGGGAATAAAAGATGTGTTGGCGCTTGCCGCTGAATTGAACAACATCTTTAGTGTTATAAACGACATACCAGGAACGCTAAAAGCAATGAAAAATAAGGACAACGGCTGGGAGAAGTTAATGATACTTGCCGAAGCACTGAGGTCCCCCAATGCTAAATAATGATGAATGCTCTTTCTTTCGGGATCATTGCACTCTCTTGGAATGCAAATGGACTGACCGGGAAAATTAGTGAACTACGGGAATTCATTGACAGAACTGGCCCGGACGTAATTCTGATTCAAGAAACGCACTTCACGGCAAGTGACAGAGTTCGCATTGCAAATTACCAATTCTACTCAACGCCTACCAGAATTCATTTCAGGAGAAGGGGTACTGGCATACTGATCAAAAATTCCATCCCGCACACCTACCAACCAAATCCGACTCTTAGATATATGAAAGCCACTATGGTTATTGCGCAGTTCCGAAATCTACCTCCGATTAACTTTATTTCGATCTACAACCCTCCAAACGTCAACACGGCATTCACCCTGGACTTTGAGCAACTTTATGCGTATAACTCAGCCGTATTTGCAGCCGGAGATTACAATTCAAAGAATAAAAAATGGAACTGCTCTAACACCTGCAAAATAGGTGCGCAGCTGGTCAGATTCGCTGACAAAACGGACGCAAAAATTATAGCGCCAGATGAATCCACCCACTACAATAACAGAAGAGCCAATATAATAGACTTTGCACTTGTAAGAAACATTCAATTCCATATTACCACAGAAACAATTAATGACCTATCCAGTGATCACCTCCCAGTCAAATTTTGGCTAGACACAGGATCACCCACTGAAAGTGATAAAAAATTTATCCCCAACTGGAAAATGTTCAAACAAGCAATATTAGCCTACCCTGAAACAGAATACAATCCCAAAAACGAAACTGAAATAGATGCTGAAGTCAGAAGACTAACCAAGGAAATTATAACCGCATATCAAGATACGGGCAAATGGAAAGAAAATAGAAGGAGGGAAACGACCGAAGAAATTAAAGAGCAAACAAAAACCCGCAATAGACTTAGAAAAATATGGCAGAGGACGAGGCACCCAGCAGACAAAAATAACCTGAACAGAGCGCAGAACCAACTCAGCAAAATGCATTATGAGAGAGAACAAGAAAATTGGAGTAACTACATTGAAAGCCTAGATCCGGTCGAGGGCTCCCTATGGAAGCTAGTCAAAAAATTTAAAAATGACAAATTCAGAATCCCCCCTCTCCGCTCGGGATACACAATAGCCTACAAAGATAAAGAGAAAGCAGAAATATTAGCCGACAGCTTGGCGAATCAATTCAAAAATAACAACCTCTCCCACCCACCTACCGAATACAGTGTCCAAAAGAAGATTGAAAAATTCAATAAGAAAAAAGCCAAAGTTAATTTAACCCCCTGCTCTCCGGCAGAAATAGCAGAAGCAATCACTAAACACTAAACAAGAGAAAAAGCCCAGGATTTGACAATATCAGTAACAATATGCTTAAAAACCTGCCAGTTAAGAGCATTTTCCAAATAACTAAACTAGTAAATAGCATGTTTACATTCGGATACTACCCGCAAGGCTGGAAACAAGCTGTTATTGTACCAATACACAAGCCAGGCAAGGATCCAAGTAACCCCGAAAATTATAGACCAATCAGTCTATTATCATCCCTCAGCAAGGTTGTAGAGGGGATAATTCTAAATAGACTAGAGGAGGCAATAGAGGGTAAATTAATTCCCTACCAATTTGGCTTCAGGAAAGGCCTGTCTACAGTGCAACAACTGACCAGGGTAACAGAGATCGTGCGAGAAGGCCTCAACAACTCGGAGGAAACTGCAGCAGTATTTCTGGACATTGCTAAAGCGTTTGACAGGGACGGCCTGA
This sequence comes from Argiope aurantia, assembly GCA_026543865.1. Lineage (NCBI taxonomy): Eukaryota > Metazoa > Arthropoda > Arachnida > Araneae > Araneidae > Argiope > Argiope aurantia. Next base: position 41,745 of record JAPMOR010004109.1, on the reverse strand, counting down.
TTTATAAATTATTAAAACTCAATATCCCTGATATGCTTGTAAAATTGCTACAATCCTACCTAAATGACCAGAAGTTCCAAGTCAGAGTCGGAAAAGAGATATCAACAAACAGAACAACAGAAGGTGTAGTGCAGGGGTCAAAATTAGGACCCATCTGCTTTAACATATTTATTAATGACATCACACAAAACGATGCAACCCGCCTCTGCCTTTTCGCTGATGATACTGCGATACTTAGCACTAATAAAAATAGAGAAAACCTTATGAAAGCCCTGAACGAACACCTAATGGACCTAGGGAAATGGTTAATTAAATGGAAAATAAAAATTAATGTTGACAAATGCCAAGCCGTTTTCTTCACTAGGAAAAAGAACCTCCCCCTCCCCTCCACAGTTATACAGACGTCCCATTAAATGGGAAAATAGCACTAAATATCTAGGTGTTACAATAGACAAAACCCTAACGTTCGGACCCCACATCAAAAATATTGGAGTTAAATTTAAAAAAGCAAAAGCAGCACTGTACCCGCTTCTGGGCCGTAATTCCAAATTTTCATTGAAAAATAAATTACTAATTTACAAGTCACTGTTAAGGCCGCTCATCAGCTATGCATCCCCAGTCTGGGGGGCAGCAGCCAGAAGTCATGTAAAGAAATTAGAAGCGCTCCAAAATGGGGCAGCCAGGCAAATCTCCAACATGCCTTGGTATATCAGGAATAAAAATATCCTCAAAGACCTACGACTTCCCACAATAGAAGAGTATCATAAAAACTTATCTTCCAAGTACTACCAAAAATTAGATTCGAGCACAAACACAGCACTCCAAGAAATCCCCACTTATGACCCAAGGAGCAACAGGAACAGAAGACGACCAAGAACCCTTCTTATCTAAGAACTCTAGCTAACCAAGAACTTTAGTCTCCCTAGCCACAACCTGAATCACCGCCAATTAGCCAATGTAATTTACTAGGATATGAAAAAGTCAAAATAAGTTAAATACCCCTCTCCTTTTTTTTTTTTTTTTTTTACTTTCTATCAATCCATCTAAATTAAATAATAGTACTGCATATAATTTTTTTTTATTTACTTATACCCTATTTATTATGCTCAACATAAGTTGTTTGTCACTAATCATCATTTCAGCCGAGCGGAAGATGAAAGGCCGCCGAGCCTAGGCGCTTCCAAAGAACCCCCAACATCATTGGCATTGGCAGTCAAGACCTTCTCCCACTCCATAATAGACGACGTAGCCGAGCCCAACAGATGTTGCCGACCGGAGATGGCGCTCCAAACGATTTTCCTTGTGTCCTTTGGCGTTTCAAACTTACCACCATCTCTAAATTATTTTTATTTGTGTTTCTCGATGTCGTCTGTGGTTTTACACATTGTTCCTCTGTGTGTTAACGGTCATACCTTCGTAAAAACCAATTATTTCAAATACTTTGATACAGTGATGATTGACAATAATAAAATCAGAGCAAAAATGGACAATAGAATAAAATATTTAACGTTTCGTTTTAAAATAATATTTTTTAGTAATGTTTAGTACGCTTTCGAAATATGTAATGCTGACAAAATGCAAGAAAACTGATTAAAAGTTCTGTTTTTTTATCCGTATTTCCATGCATGTTTTTTTTTTTTTTTTTTTTCAAGCAACGAAGTTTTCGTTTTAAAATATACCATAGTTCTTAAATCTGCCGAAGTTAAGATTTAAAATTTAATTGCTAACATGTTATGCATAAGATCTATAAAGCATATCTATATTTAAAGAAACTATTATTTGAAAGTTTCTAATATTAAGATGCTTCATTGAACTTAAATGTTGCTCTTTTTTTTTTAGTCTTAATTTCAATTTGCAGAAAATAATGGGAAAAAATTCAAGAATTAGTTCGTGAGAACAAGAAAAACTAATGTACTAATAAATAATCGCAGGAAGAAAAATTTCAATTAGCGGCATTTCAGTGTCATTAGAATTTAGCTCTAATAAATGTTAGTATTTCCATAAATTCGTTTAATTTTGTAAAGCTTCAATCATTTAGCTGAAAGCAATTCTTTTTCTATTGAATAATAAATACATTCCATGTGATTTTTATACCAAAATGATAAAGTTTTCGTAATTTTTTTTATCGTATTAGGAATTTTCATGAAATTTTTATACTAAATATATTTATTTTTTACCGTTGAGTTGGAAATAATCTTAAGAGTACATGAAAGAATAAGAATCTAAGAATAAACTCTATGAATACTATGTTTCGAGACATCTTGTTTTTACTGGGGCCTCACTCTAGCAAAAGTTAAATAATTATATTATGGGATTATAAAAAAGAATTCCTATTTTTGTACTTTCATTTAAATATATTAAACTCATACGAAAATAAATTGATGGCAAACATAACATTCAGATATTCATTTCAACTTTTAAGTTTTATTTATTATATTTTGTAATAAATTATGTTCAATTCTCTTAATTTTTTTAATTATGCAGAAAACTGTCGAATAAATTTTATTTAAATCATTCAAAAATAGTTGTAAATTCAAAAAACAAATAACTAAAACAATGCTAATTTTAAATTTATTATAACACCCATTAAAATTATTTATGTCTAGGTGTACGCGGTCACGCTTTGCTGTGTTCAGTCTGATTAAATGGGGGGGGGGGAGGGATATATAGAGAGAGAAAGAGAAAGCGCATGTTTCAAATATGATACATTTTACAGTACTTAATGGCTATTCAATATTTTTTGTTGTTCTATTGTCTATGCACATTGTCCACCCAACTGTTTGAATAATCGTAATGATTATAGTCGCAGGGACATGGAGAGGTGTTATGTCTATGCACATGCAGAGATTGTCTGGTTTATCGACTCCAGAGCACTCAACATATAATTATTCATGTCAGGAGAATCTACATCTAGATCTAAACTCAACAATTCAAAAGATTAGCCTTCAGCTTTGTTGATGGTGATTAAAAACGCCATTCGAATTGGGAATTGCAATCTCTTAAACTGAAATGTTGTTGGAATCGAAGGAATGCGGACATCTTCAAGACTGAAAGGTCATGTCACGACTGTTGCTTCTACGACATAGCTCATTAATTTTTTACTGCAAACCATGGCCGTTCCAAAGCTTTGGCTGCTAATCAACCCTCCGATTTTCAATTGCAGGACATGCAATGGCATTCCTAGCAGATCAAGTGAATTCGTAGAATCACTCTATCTGCCTCTTCATCTCATTCATAATTAACCTCTTCATCTACACAATTTATGAGGCAATAAAATTCATCCTGACGTTAGATCAACCGGTAACTTTCCGTGACCAAGCTTCTTCAATTGATATGAGAATATCTGAGCTAATCAATCTTTTTACAGCTGGCCACTTGTCTTTATAGTTAATGACAAATTCTTTCCACTTCGCCACAAAGTAAAGTATTTCAGACAAGTAATTATTTCCTATTTGGTGTGAATCAAGGAATTATCGGCAATATTTCTTTGAAATCTGCTGCAAGCAATGTTAATGAATTCCCAAATGATCTGTTGTTTCTACACAAAACTTGAAATCCTCAATGAAGAGCCTCGTGCGAATTTTCATGCGCCATTATGCATTATCTCAAATAATAAATTTTATTTTCAGAAACACTTTTCCAGTGCTGGATGCCTTGGAAATGTTGCAAGTCTGAGTTTCTGTAAATTGCATGTTCAAAGGCAATTTCATATTGGAATGAGTAGTTCTTCCCACTGACAGTCCTTCCGACTTTCTAGTATCAATGTTGCATATATTTCGAAAACAAGAGATAAGGCTAGATATTACTGCCAGAATCAATTTAATTAGATATGTTTTACTAGTTTCTCATGGCGAATCCTAAAACAAGATTTCTCCAATACTGTTAATGAAATTTTGTTTTATTTGATCTTAATTGCAATTTTTACTCAAGCGAAATTTCATTGCTACAAATGAACATCTACAAATGATATCTGTGTTGAAATTTTAGTCACGACGCATTTTTACATCTAACAAAGCAGTCGCAGTACGATTCGGTAATAGACTTCCCTTTTCATTGATTTCTTTGTCCGTGATTTCTAAAGTAAATCACCGCTTCGTTGCAGATTTCTTCTGTGAAATTCATGTTCATGCTTCAATTTTCCTTGTGTATTCGAAGGAAAAGATCTTTAGTCATGCATTATGTATATTTCTTCCATAACTCTGTAGAAAGTGAAGCAAATCATGTGGTCAATAAGATTGCAAATAATGCCCAAAGTTGATCTTGATGTGACCTGTTCATATGTTATTAATGTATGCATCCTAGTGTCGATCGTTTCCCTGTAAGTTATAAACATACGCTGCGGAAACAGGCTTTGTAATGCCGTTGACAATTTCCAATTGCAGGAAATATGTTGGTTCAGGCATATTTACTAACAGTTTGTGAAGAAAGAAGCATTCACCTTGATTAGGGTGCTCGGTGTACAATCAGAGTAAAGCAGTTTTTATGAATATGCTAGATTGTGCGCCAACTCACTATCTTCGTTTGCGTCGTAATATAGGAAAATACGGAACAACCCACCGATTATCTACTTCGATAGATATTGTTCCGCATTTCTACGGTTGCTAATTTATCTTCATGTTTTGCTAAACTTCTTGCTGAAGGATATCCAGGGTTTAATATAATTGTGTTGTATGTTAATGCCCGAGAGAGGCTTAGAGAATTTATCGCCCATCATGCATGGTGAAATTTGATTCAATGTACCCCAAGGTACAAGTATCATTTTTTTTCTGTCTGAACTTCATGCAAATCCTTATCGAAGTCGACATCGTGTATATCTGAGTATGCTACATCGTCGATTTCATTTGAAGAGATTTTGTTATAGAGCCAGATTTGTACATGGTGTGTAGCAATCTTTTATTTTGCCATTCTGCTGAGTGCACAAAAGGAACGCGAAGATAAAATATACAGCTGAATTCCAACGAAATGTCAGTGGAAATTAATAAATCCAAATGATAGAAAATCAACATCTCTGAAAATTGAATTTTGCTATGCAATCGGAAGCAATAAAAAGAAAACGTAAAATAATTAGTATGTCGTGTGTTGCTCTTACCTCCAACAGAGGGCGCTGCTTTAGCTCCATTTGTTGGATTACATAATGAAGAAACTGTAAAAAAAATTATGTTTTTACCTGTTATATTTTACGAAATATATATGAAATGTATAAAATCCGGTAGTATTCGAATATCAAAATTTCAAAGTAATCGGTGAAGAACTTTCGGGGATTACCGATTTTGAACAAAGGAGCAATTACATTTTTATGTATAAAGATTAGTTTGCCTAAAAAGTATTGCAAGTGCAATTCGACTCAGTAAGAGAATAATTTTGGAACCTAATTGGAGAGACCTGAGAAAAAGTATTTATGCGATTTAGATTTGTTTATGGACCGATTGAAGTGAAAATGATACGTGGATGTATATATAAGTAGTTGCGATGGTGTGAAATGATAGAGCAGGAAGGTAAATAAAAATACCAGTTGAAAAGACAAGAGCGTTAAGCTGGTTTGAGTGGCGTGAGCATTTAGTGGTAGAATAAGGGAATTTATATTTACTTTTGCAGTGTGCGTAGTAAATTTCTTGTGCGATTGTAGGATTGGGTCAGTTTGTGATTTTCAAAAAGAAGTTTTTGGTTAGTTTGGATATGTAAGTTTCAATGTCCTCAATTTTGAGATCATTATGAATGACGTCGTTACGAATATATCAAGGTTGATTTGTTATCTTTCCTATAATTTTGTTTTGTAGTATTTGAATTCGGTTCCTGTGCGTTTTAGCTGCGAGACTCCAAATTTGGGCTGCATATGTTAGGGTAGGCCGAATAACTTCCTTCGACTTCGATGATATGCTTATCGGGGCACCCGTCCTTGGAATAGGACTATCCTCTTAATGATATGACTAGCTGAATAGACTTGACTTTTAGGTATGATGGCATGAACTGTGGTAGTTCCTGATGATACGGTGGAAGGAGAGAACTGTCTTCCTTGTATAATCTGACTTTGTTATTGGCGGAAAGCGGAGAATGTCAACCAATTAGAGGAATTATTTCGTGGAATTTAGTCCAGAATTTTACAGTATTGTACTTAACATTGATTTTGAAGGTTAATTTTGAGTCAAGAAGGAGGCCGAATTACTTGACTTCAGTATCCCATTTTAGATAATTATCGAAGAAGGAGAGCTGCTAGATTATTTTCTTGGGTTGACCTTTTCGGAACAGGATAGCGTCGGTCTTTTCTGCTTTGATGGGGACTCACCAAAAACTGCATCAGTCTTCAACTTTGTGTAACGCACCTTGTAGTTCGTGAATGACTTATTTTGGAGTTATGCCTTGAATGAAAATTACTGTATCATCAGCAAACAGACAATTCATAATATGGTCAAACTTAGGAAAGGCAGCATTGAAGATATAGAAGCCTAGCGCGCTTCCTTGTGATGAGTCGGCTTGAATTTCACCAACCATAAAGAGCGTCTGTTGAACTTTCATTTGGAATTTTCAATTAGAAAGAAAGTTGGAAATTATAGCAGTGAGGTAGAATAGGAATTTGAAATTAATGAGTTTAAAAGTAAGGCCTTGGTGCCACATTCAATCCAGTTCCTTCCTCACATTCATGTAAACGCCACCAGTGATGAGTTTGGCACTGAAGCCCTCAGTAATTATGTTTGCCACTTTGAGAAGTTTTTGCGCGCAGCTGTGATTTTTTGCGGAACCCATATTGCTCGTCCGAGATGATGGCCTTTTCGTTGTAATGATCGGTCAGCCTGTTTAGAATGATTTTTTCAAAGAGCTTGTCTACGTTGCTGAGCAGTCTAATTGGACGATATGAACCCGCGAGAATCGGGTGTTGCTTGGTTTAGGAAACATCAGAATGTGAGCTTTTTTACAATCCCTCAGGAAGTAGTTAATTTGGAGGCATCTATTGAAAATTTTTGTAAGATGGGTCACTGCATTTCGGGTTAACATCTTGATTTCTCTGTTTGGAATACAGTCAGGGCCAGTGGTTTTTTTAACATTTATTTTCTTAATGACAGCAACGAGTTTTTGATGAGAGATGAGTTTAGGATCCAGTTGAAGCGGTGGGTGCGAAAAATAATTACTGAGAGTGCAATTGACAAGTTTGATTTGAGTTTCCTGTTAAATTAAAACAAAGAATGGTGTTCGAGGTTGAGGATTTCCAACAATTCCTTCCAAGCATTATTATCGTACTCACGGATATCGTCCCTAATTTCGTTTTGAAGTTTCGTGAACAATCTTTTGTACGAGGGAAATAAAGTTATTTGCCAAAATTTGAGAAGTCTAATTTTGAGTTTGATTTTGTTCACGATTTTGGAGGGGAATTTTCTAAGTGGGTCATGAATTAGTGTGACTTTGGAGGCTTGAATAAGAGCTGAAACTATTGAGCTGGTGAACTTGAAAATTGCATTGTCGACATTCTATGATTTGATTGTTTCCAGGAATAGAATTTTAAATGATTTTGGTGAAGATGGACCAGTGCGTCGTTTTGATAGTTTTGGCAATTGCAGTAAGGTTTTTGCTTATGTCGATTTCAAAAAGAACTGGATTGTGATCGCTGAATAGAACTAGAACTAATTGAACTAGCAGTACCGGAAGAAATATTCCTCTTAATTCCGAAGTCAAGCAGCCTGGAGGAAGGAGCTTAGCACTGAATATATGGCACTTAGCACTGAAATTTGTTTAAATAAGGAATTTTTGATTTGAAATAATACTACGAATTATAAAAACATAAATACAATCAACCGGACAGAAAACTTTTAATTTACATATATATAAATGCATAGCTACCTGAAAGTACAAAAAATTTTCAAGTTGATGTAATAGTATTCGTGAAGATCCCTCACAAAATAATATTCTATTGTCTGTCAAAAAATATGACAGTAGTCTTTGTAATTTAAGACATCAGTACAGAAAAATTTTGAATAGAAAATAAAACTACAATCAGCAATGCAACAAATGAATGATTTTAAGGATTCAAATGCAGATAAGTAATGGGTTTCACTTATATGTTTCCTCAAACTTCATCAATATAAAAATTGCGAAGCTTTAAGATTATTTTCACATTGCAGATTATATACAGTGTCTATTTCTTCTGAAAATATTTGCAATCAAATTAATAATTATTTGGAATTTGAGATTCTGCATTTGTTTTTCTTGAAAATATGTCGTGCAAGAATTCCGTTTGCTTGGTGATTTATGGCGGCGATATAATCTTTCATTAAAAATATAAAAGAGACAATGGATATGGTGCGCCATCTATGTTTGAATAAATCAAATATAGCTGGCTATTTTTCAAATTTAAGAAATAATAATAAAATAAACTTAGTTTATAGTACATGTGAAAGCAATTATGCGTAAATATTATTAGATTATTTAGCATTTAAAGTATTTCTTTTCATAAAGAATTATTTTTTATTTAATTTTGAATTCTCATGTACCGTAGCTAACGAACAAATACGTTTGAATTTCCATGATATATTCTTGAGATTTCTATTTAATTTTATATAATTATAAATATTTTTTAAAGAAGATGCACATTTAAGACCTTTGAAAATTTGTTTCTAGCAACCACAGACATATTAGAAATAAACATATTGGGAAAAAATGCTTAAATTATTCTGTTTTCACAATTTTTCTTATAAATTTCATCCAATTTGACAGTCCACTTTACAAAATCGACCATTGTGCGTAGAGTTACTGAATTAAACACAAAAATATTTGGAAAGGAGAAATGTGTAATTCAGGATCAACCCAGAAGTATTAGCACGCTAAAATAATGTTATACCTAACGTAAATTATTAAAAATCTAAGAAAATTAATTTTATTGTTTCGGCGGTCTTTATGTGTTTTTTCATTGTTAAAAAATATAGATAGATCTTAGGTATCATATATCTTTTATAGTCAAGATGCTCCATTTATAAATATGAATGAATAAGTTTTCATATAGAAATGTAAAAGTGAATACTAGATTTTTAAATGTGAAATTTGGTGCAATTTCATAAATATATTATGTCTGATAAGTGATTCATTTCATATGCATATGAATTTTTTATTTGATTACGGGAAATTCTAAAGCTTTGGATGTATTTTATTTATATATAAATAAATGTATAACTTCCAGGAATTTCAAAAAAATTTCAAATTTTTGTAATATTGTTTGTAAAGATCCTTCATGACATAAAATCCTAGTGTCTGTCAAAAAAATGAAAATAGCTTTTGCAAATTTCAATCCTGATACAGAAATTTTTTAAATAGAAAATAAAACAGCAATCTCTCAGTGCAACAAAAGAAGGATTTTATTCATTAAAATACTGATAAATGATGGGTGGCACTTAAATATTTCCTCAAACATCATCAATATAAAATAATAATATAAAATTTCCAATATACAATCAATTTTTTGCTAGGCTCCCTGATGGCTGGTATACAATTTTTCATAAAAATAAAAAAAGAGAAAATAGATATGGTACGCCATCTATGTTTGTATAAATCAAACATAGATGAAAAATTACGACCTATGTTTGTATAAATCAAACATAGGTCGTAATTTTTCAATTTAATGAAATAATATTTAATAATAAAATGTAAAATTTTTTTATTTAAATAATTTGCGCATGCATCGTTTTTTAATAATACCAGTTTAAGGGCAAATAATATTACAGCAATCAGTAAGTTTCCGTCCTTACAGCTTTCCGTCTCATTACCACTTTCTTTAATAGCTCCTGTTATACTACTATAAATACAAAGTTATGCGATTGGCTGTTGGAGCTTGGCTGGGAGGCTCTGAGAATTTAGACTGCTGTTTGAAGTGGCAATGCAGTGTTGACCGCTCCAGTATTCGGAGTGGCAATTGTATATAATCGATTCATAACAATAGAAAAGACAAAAAAGAAATATAAAGCGAATTCTACATCAGGGCCAACTAGTTAACAGCTTTTATGCTTTGATATTATTTTTTATTGCTGTGATAATGGTTTGCAAATTTTTATTCTGCTATTCTACCTCCCATCCGAACGAGAAATTTGATATGCAATTTTTGCTTACATAACCAGCAAACAGAATTAAATTTTCAAACGATACTATTTTCTGCTTTATTTACTTAAATAACAAAATTTTTTGTTTGACAATGAATTAAAAGAATTTTGGATTTTAAATGAATGAGTAAACAGTTTTTAAATTCAAGACCTATATAATATAGTTCTGTCAAATTTGACTCAAATTGATATTATTTGTTGCAATTGTAGAGTGGAGACCTTAAGTGAAATCTGTGCATGATTCATCAATAATAAACACTTTAGATTAGTATGAAGATGCAATGCAAATCCTCCAACATTAAGGCAATACAATTTAAAAAGAAAATTTAGGGTTAATTTTATTTCACAAAACTTAATTATTCCAATAATAATATAAAATTTCTATATAAAATCCAATTTTTTACTTTGCTTCCTGATGGAGACCTATGATGTTATGGGTTAAATTGGAAAAAAAAGATAATATTGCCTCACTTTGTTCATCAATAATCTGTTCATCAGGATAACTGAAACTGACAAGGAAATGAGATATTGCGATTGTCTTAAACTTTCTAAATCTTGAAGAAAATAGATTTCTTTGTTTAAACTTTTTTATTTAATTTTTGTATTTGAATATAAATACATAATTTTATATATATATATATATATTGAAATTATACTGTTTCCTGAATGATGCCTTCTGCTTCATAGTATTAACAAGTATTCTATGTATAGTATAACTGAATATTCATATATTCAGTATCTTCTCTCTTCTTCACTAATCATTATTTCATGAATTCACAAGTTAATGATTTTTAGATCCTCAAAACTATTGGAAAAAAATAATTCTTTCATTTCAGGCCACAGATTCCTGGAATATTAAGATTTTTTTATTTTAATTTTATTTAGAGTGTAGTAGACACTAGAAGTTGCTTAGAAAGATATTCTCTAAAATGCCTATACATTAGATGTATTATATAAGTTAAGTTACATATGACATTTTCACTACTGAATGTAAACTGCAATTTTTTTTCAGCATAACATAAACAGCATTAAAAATTATTAGTAAATGCCATAGTTTTAAATAAGAATAATTTGAATTGCTCAATTAACATATCATTGAAGTTCAAGAGTATTTCTTTCGACATCCTGGCAATAACTTGTTTTTTTAATATTTTGGACAAATTTTCAATCGTAAAATGTTAGAAATCTTGCATAATATATATAGATGTTTCTATATGTGTATATGCATATAATATCTTACAAGAAAAATTGAACATGTATTTACTCCATAAACGTTTTTTTTTTTTTTTTTTTTTTTTTTTTTTTTTTTTCAAAGCTTTTTTTTTTTCTCAAAAATACTTAATGAACAACTGCTTATATACCCACCATGCATCACTAATAATATGAATTAATTCCTGAAAAAAATCTACAAAACACAATATTTTACAGATGAATATATTAATTTATGAAATTGTTACATTACTGATTCAGTGATATATTATTTTATTAAATATAATTAACCATATTTTTCTACTATAATAACTATTAAAAAGTCTTAACTAAACTTCATAATAACGAATTTAATCTGTTTAAACTATAATGTTACATAAGAAAAATTTTGAAATACACCACAGAAAAACGTTTTGCTAAATGCATGGACAATTTACTAAATGCCTCACTAAGTAAAAGATATCGCCTTATACACCTGAAAATTCTAAACATTAATTACATATTATCAAGAAAAATATGAATGATATTTTGACAATTCTTTACGAAATATGAGGCTCACAGTCATTTTATTGAAATTATGATTATAAGGAGCTTTAAAGATAAAAAAATAATTTAAATTTGTTTGAGTAATCAGCAAACTGTAAGCAAATGTAAGACGCAACTTATTTATTCGTATTGAAAGGCTTGTGGTGAAAGCTTATAAGCCAGTTAACAGCTGCTCTCCACAAGCAATTTCTTTTGTCTCGTGGTCATGTAACTGGGCTGCGAACCACAAGATCCCAGGTTCTATCCTCGCTCATTTCAATCCACCACTGGTTTATATTTAGAGATAGATATGAGTATGGATCATGCAGGAAAACATTTGGGAGAAAAATCAATCATGTAAACCCGTTACCAGACATAAATTCATTTATCTCTTGAAAACTAACAGAAATCCATAATTTATAGATATCCAGGGGTCATGAACTTTCATATGAAACAAAAATTGATTTGACCAGTGTTTGGGCTTGGGCAATGGTTTATTGGTTTTTCTTATTATTTTTAATATATAGATACAAGTTGTAGAACAAAACTGCGGGTTCCAATAAAATATATTTAAACGGAAAGATGTCATAAAATATATACTGATATCTAAATTCCTCAATCAATTTAGTTTTTTGATGAAGAAAGTAAAATTAAATAAACATTTTTCAGTGACTACGAGAAAAATTAAAAATTTAAATGAGAGCAAAAACTAATTTAAAATCTGTACGAGAGAGCACAATAGTAATTGTATAGTAACAATAAAATGATATGAAGTAAAAGAAAGGGAAACAGAAAAATGAGAATAAAATTTTACAAACACAAAAACAAGTAATAAAAAAAATCTAAAAATGCTAAAGTATCATTTTTCTTGCTTTTGACTGGTAGAATTTGTCTTTAATTTTCTGGAAAAAAAATTTTTTTAAGCTTGCAGTATCAACTATTTTTTTAATCTGACGGGCAATCCATAATTCATCAGAAAAGTTTTAGAGTTCTAATTTTTGCTTATAATTAAAGTAAGAATAAATTTTTAAGCGACATTTTTTTTTGCTCTTTGTTTATACAAATTGTTTTGTATAACACATATTTTTTCATGAACTATAGCGAATTTTATAATAAACTAAGGATTGTTGTGGGAAAATTTTCCGTTTTATTGTCCTTTCGAACTGGAATAAACAGTGTCAACATTTTTATCTCATTGCCTCAATGGTATTTTTCATTCGAATGCATATTTGTATATTAATTTTTTAGTAAAAATGTATAATAAAATAATTAAAATAATATTTTTATCTGCATTTAATTAATTAATACTTAATTTTAAAATTAAACTGTTATTTTATTTATATTAAACATTAATTAATGGTCTTAATTAATTATTTAAAAATTGTTGACTTAAAAATTTATCATTAAGAATTCTTAAATGAAAAAAAAAAGAATAAATCGAAATAAGAAATATTTTATTTCCCACAAAATAGTAAAAAAATACAAAGGCTTTTTAACACCACTTAAGTACTCTTTAATTATACAATTATACAATCTCTTTAAACTCTTTAATTATATAATCTCGTATTGTAACTTTCCTCATTTTTTTTATTCGGTAAAACTATCCAGGGCAATAATTTCGTTTTTAAATATATCACGTTAATTAACAATAGTAGAGAGATAGCTCAGACATTCTTGAATTATTGACATTCTATAATAGTTTTTCAGCAGCTTTAGTTTCTTGAAACTAATTGTATTTCTAACCATTAGACATTTATAAATTTTCAACACAACCATTACATTCCGAAAAGTTGCTTGCACCATATTATCATACATAAGTTCACAAGAATTCTTTGCAAGTAATATATTTTCTCCGTTTATTTCTAGAAAATTCCTTAATTTCGATTATCGTTCTTTGTGGAAAATTAGCCAAATATCCGAATATTGAATACACTTTTTTATACACTTCAAAACATCACAAATATTATAATCTGATTAGTTCTGATCTAAAATTAGATAATCGGATTAGATAAATTGATAATAAAAAAAATCTCTTATCTCCTTTCTCTCCTTGTTTTTTTTATTAATTTATTTTCTAAAAATTTAATTCACTTAACCCATTAGCATACGCACCCATTTTTTGGAGATTAGCCCATACACTGGGTTATTTTGACCCTAAAGTGTTAAGAACTTTCTCTTTATCTTATTGGTTATTTATATTTAAATAAAATATGGTCAGAGTGTATAAATATTTTTTCGTGCAGGCACGTTCTTTTTAATAAGAAAAAACGAAATTGATTAGCCCCTTTTCTGAATACTTTTTCTGCATTCATTAGCTTTTCTCCCTTTCCATTCATATAAAACATTATTTTTAAAGTATTTTTCTATAAAAATAATGGAAGAATAAAAAAATCTATATTTTAGATATAGTTTCCACTTGAATTTTTTGGAAAAGTAAACTTAAACATAGAGCTTTTGTCTTTCATTTTATATACATTCTTAAAAAACACTTTTATCATTTTTCATTTAGAATAAAATGAATTTTTAGCATGAATTTTAAGACAATTTATTTATATTACAAGATTATATTATTTTTCTTTTCAATTAAAATTCTGAACAATTCCTAAATGGTAACTATTTTTAAAGATTTCTCGTCTTTAATAATAAGATCGTGTTAATTTTTAACTGTGTCCATATGTCAAAGTTGAGAAAAAATTTAGTGAAATTTTAAATTGGACTTCCTTTCTGAACATGTCATTTCTGTTTCGAGTTACTGTTTTATTTTAATTGTTGTGGGCAATTTTCTGTTCAGGGACTTTTTTGTCATATTTTTATTATTCAATGCATAATTTCCTTTCATTGTTTTTTGCTTAATTTAAAAACTATTCCAAATAAAGTTAATTTTGACTCTCTGACAAATGGAGGATTTTTTTACAAAAATAGTCTAGCAATTTTTAAAAAATTTTTATTACATTAAATTATATTCAATTATATTTTTAACTGACAGAAGAATTTATTCCTTGTCTGAATACTCTTACAAACAGAATATTTACTGTTTTTTCTACTTCCGTTAAGTTTTAATACTCTTTTTATCCAAATTTTCAAACAGAAATAGAAGGTTTATAAAAATGCAGAACATTTAAATTAATTACTTCTTAAGTGGTATTAGCCCTGAGCACTCACCTGGCGCCACTTTTGTGACATTGGGTTACAATAGGCATAAAATACATGCAATTCCATTTTTTATTCATCATCACGATGCAGTTACTTTGTTTAGCAAACAATATTTGTAACTGTGTTCTCAGTAAAGGTCTGTCTATTTCGTTTAAATAAAAATCTGAATTACATGTCTTTTAAATTTAAAGAATACATGCAATCCAATGTCATTGTAGCGGCGCCACTCAAATGCTAAGGATTAAGTTTAGATTTAAGTCAAATCTTCAAAATTTATATTTTTGCAGGGTTTTTCTATCAGATAAAAAAGAAAACTTTGTCCATATGATAATTCTATTTGATTTCAAATCTAATGCGTCTTTGTTTCAGACCAAGGCATTTGTTATGTGTTTTGAGACACTAGGTCAAGTTTTTATTTTAATTTTGATCCACTTGTTTTTAATGCAATATAAATTTTTCTCTCTATGAAGTATGTATTTGGTTAATCCAACTTGGGAATAATTTGAATTTAAAATTGCCTTCACATAATAAAGATTATTTTTTAATATTCATTTTTTATTAGTTTAATGTGTTCTTATAATAAAGAAAGATCATAAATAATTTACATGAATTTGATTTGACTTTTTATTTTGACTTATTTCTGTTTTGAGTTTTTAAGATTTTTTCATTGCCCTATTTGAACCATGTATCATTCTTTTATTGTTGATACTTTTACTATTTTCTATTACACTGAGATTTTAATACCAAATTTATTAAATTTTTAATTTTATTTATTTTATTTCATAAAAATATTCTTTGCATATTATACTCCTCTATATCTTCCAGCCCATTGTGTTTTTATCTCAAGTCAAACAAAATTGGATAACATATGTTTCCTAATTTTAAACTGTTTTCCACTTTTAAATTTTATTATTCTCAATTCATCCTTCTCGAATATTTGTGCCATTTTATGTTCTTAATAGTTTTTCACCAGAGTATAATTTGAATATATTTATTTTAACGTTATATCTTTGATGGGTTCCATCCTTAGATTATATACTATTTACATGCATTTAAAGTTTGATTTGCAATTTGTTCCCTTTATAAAAATTCAGATATCTTAAACCTTCCTTTTGTATGTGTTTTAGAATTTTTCATTATTTTATGGGAATTAATAATATGTGATCAAATGATATTTATATAATTAATAGTATTTCATTTTATATTATTTTATGCCTCTCATAAATGAGACAAAAATTTTTGTAATTTATTCATTTGTGCTTCTTAGTATTTTTGAAAATTGCATTACTTTTTTTAAGTGTTATGCGAATTTTACTTGGCATGCTATTTCTTTTTATGATGAAATTAAAATTTTTCTCTGCCCTTGTCCTGCATATATATATATATATATATATATATACACTGGTGTGCAAAACTTAAGCAACAATGCAAATTTTAAGCAGATAGCCATGAAATTGCTGAAAAGGAGTTCTTGCGATCAGTACAATGAACACGTAATTCAAGAGAAAGGTCATGCGTATGCAAATATCAGGAACAAAACGTCACAGGCGACGTGAGCGTACGCAAAACACGTGCGGAAGGCGCGCGCAGCTCAATACAATAAAAGGAAAGACGGAGACGCAATTAAAGACATTCGCTGCAAGTGCAAGTGAATTAATTCGTGAAATATGGCTAGCAGAAATCACCTGGACGATTTCACACGTGGAAGAATGATCAGAAAGCTGGAGGAGGGGCGTAGTGTGACCAGTGTAGCTGA
>JAPMOR010004109.1:5914-24626 GCA_026543865.1 Argiope aurantia | reverse complement strand
AAAGCTTAAACATTTTTAGAAATCAAAGAATATCCTGCTTAAATCCTTACCAGCAAGATGATTCACTCCTGGAGTGGCAATTATTTATTTGCTCCACAGTTGCAGTAGATATTCATAAATACCTTCATTTTTGTAAAAGATATACCATACTTGAACATTTCAATCATCTAAAATTGTTTGTGTTTCAAAGTGTGGTTTTGTATATTATTTCACGTTTAGAAAGCTGATGTAATAATTTATGTTTGGCAATTTATAGAATTTATATTGTGTTGTTTAAAATCGAATGTGAGAGTCATTTTTTTCTTAATTTACAAAATTTTTATGTTGGAACTTTGTAAATCGTAACTGTTAGCAATAGTTTAAGGTTTAAAAAATTTACTATTATTTTGTACAGTGTCTGTATTTCGTAAACTATGAAAATACTAATCATGCACTCAATAATAATTTTCTTTTATATGAAGTATTATGTAAAAAGTATTTATTTACTTCAATTAATTCATTTCAAAATTTTAATTAGTAAATTTAAATTCAAATAAAACTTAAATCAAAAATAATTCTTTTCAATTTTAATATGTTTTTATTTACTTGTAAATTTTAGATAATGAAAATATATTTGAGTTTCCAAAGGCATTTTGAAATTTAATCTTTCTATAATATGTACATGCGCGCTCGCGCGCGTGTGTATGTGTGTGTGTGGCTGCGAGGCCAAGAGGAGACTGCCAGCATGTTGATAAAAAATTCTAATTCCCAAATAAATGTTTTTTTAAAGAAATACAAATTCTAGGAATAATTGAATATTAGAACAATATTAATACTTTATCTGGTATAATTATTCAGGTTGCTGTATATTTCATTACTTTCACTTAATTTTTGAAATACTAACAAACCAAACATCTGTTTCAATGATACAGTATGAAATGTGGATCTCAAGCATTCTAGAGTTATAATAGGTAAATAAAAACAAATATATATTCGAAAGGTTTTTAAAATATATAAAATAGTGACCTAAAATAAATCGGTAACATGTTAAAAATGTATGGAAATTTGTAATTAAATTACCATATTATTAAAAGAAGGGAATCATGATGTGCTCTGCCTAAGGCCACAAAATACCTAGATCTGCCATTGGCTATACCTGTAACAAACAATATTCAGATCATTTTGATACCGATAATTT
Source organism: Argiope aurantia (assembly GCA_026543865.1). NCBI lineage: Eukaryota > Metazoa > Arthropoda > Arachnida > Araneae > Araneidae > Argiope > Argiope aurantia. The sequence continues at coordinate 23,449 of JAPMOR010004109.1, read as the reverse complement.
TTCATCAGTTCAGAAGTGAGCAGTGTCGGAAAAAAATATTTTTCCAGAAAATACAATTAAAAAAAAACATTGCGATTGAGTTTCCCATTCGAAACAGTAGTAATGCCGAGATTGATTAGAACAGACCAATCAGCGACGAGATGAGAATAGATCAAGTATCGCCATCTGCTGGAGGCTGAAGAAAACTCGTAGGAGAAGTAAGGATGGAACAGTTCTGGTGACCAGGAAATGATGGTGTGGAGGTTGGGGTAGAAGAGGAAACCAATCACTGAGGTTCCTGTGGCGTTTGAGAATCGATGTTGAGGAATCAAAGATATAGCGACTGGGAGACAAGGGGGGATAGATAACCTAGGCGCCATGGTATCAAAATATTATTGCATTTATGGTAGTTTTGAAGAAAGATATGATGAAAGGCCTAAAGAATGACTCGCATTATAGTTTATGCATATCCACTGTATGGTGATTAGGGACGAAAAAATCATGTAAACGAACGAATAAACAGACAATTTTTCCCAATTTAGGGAGTTATTGTGTGCCCCACAATTTTAGGGAGGCCTGAGATTTCGAGATTTTTTTTTTTTTTGCAGTATTTTGAGTTATCTAATTTAGTGGTTTCCTTTCATTTTAAAGACTGTGCACTCGAATTTAATCAAATGAATATCAAGAATAGTTTTAAATAATTTTGGAACATTATGCTAATAACATTCCACATTAAATATCATTCATAAGTTTTATGTTATATAATAATTTTTAAAAAATTCAATATTATTTAGAATTTAAAAAAATATTATTCTTTTATTAAATATTATTTAGATTAGTAAGTATATTTTTAAAAAATTCTTTTTAAATTTCAGTTGTACCTTTTTTTATTTGAAATACACAAAAACTAATTTTTTAGAAAAAAAAACTGCAACTAAGCATTTTGCTGCGTTTGCTGTAAGTTTACCAAATTTTACTATTTAAAAGCATTTATAAAAAGATGAAATTAAAATTGATAAAAAAATATTTGGTGTTGGATGTTTGGAAAGGCCCCGAGATTTGCTTGGCCTAAGGTCCCCTGGAATGCTTAAATCCAGCCCTGTTACAAGCGATCGACCTTTTGATTGATTTGATACAAATCAACTCTTCAAATACTCACTCTGTTTATCCAATTTTGCGTATCAAACTCTTTACTTTTTGCCGTCATCCTATTTACTTGTTCTTGAACGGTCAAACATCCTGAGAATGGATTTCTTTCAAAATTTGAGAAAGGTCTACAAATTTGGTGTGAAGACTACCTATCAAATATCATTCATCTAGCTCAACGTGTTTTTGATTTATCGTGTTTACAGACAGACAGATACAAATATATATAAAAAAAAGTTTTACCTTTGGAAGTCTTAAACGTGGAGAATCGTGAAATTCTTGAGATTGATTTTTTTTTTCTTTTTCTTTTTGACGATTACAATATTTTCCCGCATACAAAATTTATAAAAGGAAAGTAAAAATAACATTTCTGGGGGGAACAAATGAAAGATTATTACAGATGAAAAAACTAAGAATTATGTTGCCGTCATTCTTTGTCTATAACATAATGATTTTTTTCCGTGCATAAAATGATTTTCATAAATTTGGCTTTGAAAATTGATGATGCAGTGATGTTTGATACGATGATGATCCCTTGGACCGGTACCCAGGACATCTATTATATGTCCCTTATCCTCTACTTTGCTACACCAATGAGTAAATGATATTTTACTTATTATATGTAGACCGAATATTTAGTAAATATCATTATTTCTTCCTTACAACGGCGGATGGCGACATTCGGTCTGAACTGATAGTGAATATTGAATAAAAATATTTTTTTGTTATGTTAAGACAAAAAGCAACTTTTTAAGTCATTCTTTGTTATTAAAATTTATTGTGATATATGTCATAATTGTCATAAATTTATTGTTGGTAATAGTATATGTAAATAAACCACTGAGCCATAAATGAACAGCCCATTTAAAATCAGTAAAGAAAATAATAAGCTTACACGGAAATTTTGTAATTAATTTTACACCATCTTATTAATAACAACTTAAAATTGTTATGAAGCTTTGAAGGGCCCTTTGTTTTTAGTATTGCATTTAATTGTGGAACATATCTCTTTACAATAATAGCGTGTGTAGCCTTGCCTTCCACTTCTTGAATTTGTTGCAGCTGCTTTAAGTTGTTCCAATAAAGAAATTTGTATAATGTTAACCAGTAATGGAGATGATAAAAATTGCCAGTTTAATATTAATGCGCCCTTTTGTTACGTAAAATAACAGACCAAGAAATTTACATTTGGATTTTGAAGTCGGTAATTGCAACAAATTGCTGGTGAGCGATATGATATTATAAAGATTTATTATTGTGTGGTGTTCTCTTTTGTTTCTTTTGAACTCCATTGGTGCTGAAGTAAACAAACAATCGGTTCTAATGACTAATCCCTGTCACAAATATCATTCTCGTCGAGTCCTTCTGTGCAGCTACTGTTCGATTCAGTATTCTGAGAGGAACACTTTTCTACGATTCTATTTCATTAAGGGGAGAGACGCGGAAGAATGAGCGCATTTCCGGAATTCTTCGTCATTCTTCATCATTCTTCACTTTGATTTTTGTCCTAATAGATACTTTTTTGATCAATTTTTTTAACATGTATGTGAATATCGTGTCGTTTCTGACCGTATTATTTTAATTTAGTCTGCGAGTAATCCGAATTTATTTTATTGTTAAATGTAAGCATCCCCTCCTTTCATCTTTTCTCTCACCTCTATTTTGACTTATTAAACCCATTCTAGTGCATGCGCAAAAGTACGAAGGGTTTTAGAATCCGTTATCAAACAATAGAAGATTGATTATTTTAATCGGAACATCATAATCATATAGTACAGTCAGCGTAGGAACGTTTAAGACAGTTGGATAAAGCCTGTTCGCTTGTAGAACCGACCATAAAGTAAACAAGAATATCTGTAAGAAACTCAGTAGCAGCAATAGAGGGGAAGGGGCCGATATAATACAATCTCTCTAATTCAGTTTCAAAATAACTCATAATAGTTAAATATGCATTCAATTAAAACCAATTAAGTATTAATTAGCTCAGTAAATTTCTTCACCCTCTTAATTTTCTTTTGTATTCAGATACTGACACTAACTTTTCTCTCATTGTTAAAATCTTGTTATGATAATTGTAAAAAAACTTTCCTCGTTTTCTTTTACTGACCGTCAAAATATTGCCAATATTCGAGTCTATTTTTATAAGACTCTTGAGATTTTATTGTCTTGAGATCTAATTCTACAAAAAATATGTTTGTATTGCATTCTACAATTTAGTACATAGATCTAAATATAAATTGTTGCAATAAATCACAAAAATTTGTTGTAGCATGATCATGGAATTTTTTAATCAGACTTGTACAAGGAATGAGTGTTTAGCTACTTTGAATTTGTTTCCAATTTAACAAAATTCTTAATCATCCGGATGTTATTAATGCTCATGAAAGATTTTAATTACAACAAAAAGGAATTAATCGAACAGGTTTACAATAATTTATAAATGCCTAATATTGGATAATGATAACATATGCAAAATTATATTTGATAAAATGAAATAGCTAAATCAAAAAATTCATAAAAAGTTTTCTTGATTAATTATTATTTTTAAAGTGAATAAGGCTTCTACAATATATAATTATACATAACGGTTTAATGCATAAGATACTGGTAATTCAAGAGAAAACTCGAAAAAAATGTATGTTTATTCTTTTAAAGATAAATTCTTATTAACTCCTCAGAGGCAGCCGCAGAAATTTGCCCATCTGGGTAACATTTCACCAATTTACCTTCCAGATATCACATAATCATCAATTTTACATTTTAAAAATAATTAGCATATGTAATTAATATACAAGCTAATTATAATAAGTAATTATTCCGACTACTTATCAAATAATTAATAATTTAATCCTGACGGAAATAAAAAAATGCATATTTTTCAAAAGAAAAAAAGCATTAAAAAGCAGTTCCCAACGATTTTCTTTTCAAAAAACGAATAATTTGTGTTATTACTATAAGAATGCGACAGTTCTTAAATTTCATGAAAGAACTTATAATTGAATAATGTAATTAGTAACATGGTTATACAGCATGTATCGATATATATAGCATCTGTTTTTAAAAAGTCTACGACTTCAGAATTTGAAGAACGAAGACATTTCATTGTTTAAATACAATTCATAGAACTTAACTGCTTGATAAGTTCCTTCCTGAAACTAAATATCTCTTTAAGAAAAAGAAACTTCATAATTGAGATGGAGATAACGGAAGTCTAATTCATTTTTAAAAAAGCACAGCAGAACAAAAAGTTAAAATGTGCAACTGTTAAGAGCCAAGCATTTGTTTTTAATACTTGTTAGCATTTGATATTTAATAATTTTTCTATTATTATTCAATTCTTAATTCCTGTTTTATAAATTAAGTTGATCTTTTTTTAATTCTTTAAGTATATAGAGAAAATGCATAAATGATGAATTCCCTTTAAATCATTCAGAAATGAAAATTTTTAAAAACTACAATTTTAATGTTAAAAACTACATTTGCGTGTTCTCTACTTTTCAAAAGATGCTTGAAAACTGTCTATCTTCAAAAACTCTGTTAAAAAAATTGCCAAAATTTTTAGGGAATTAAAAATTATAATCTTAATATAAATAAAGGTCACTATAGCTACGCATACATGTTATAGATCTCCTAAAGTACTGAGGTAAAATAAATCAAACCTTGCGTATTTATTATTTAAAAAAGAGAAAGAAAATTGTTAACTTTTCAAAGTATACAATTAATTAAATATTTAATTAATTAAAAATAAACCGAAATTTTATAGTTTTCTACAGTAATTTCAGAGCAAAATATTCTTCAAAAAATATTTTTATACCATCCTAAAATTCAAATTTTCTCCTTTTCAATGATGCAATTCCATTTCCAAGCAATTTTTCTCCGATTTTTACCAATTTTTTTTAATCAAAGGAAACATTAAGTAGATGCGGACGATTTTGAAATAAGGAATTTTATCTGAATTTTTAAAATCATCTGGTTCAGTTTAAATTCCAATTTTAATTAAAAATATGAGATGAAAAAAATATTATGTGCATTATAATATTTTATAAAGAATTATTTTTTACATTAAAACTATTATACGTGAAAGTATTTTAGAAAACATCCCCTTGAACGGGACTAGTGGAACTATTTTCTGAATCAATCCCCTCTCCCCTTTCTTCCTTTTGTGATCGCAGGATACTTTCTTTTTTCTTTCTTTATTTAATGATAGAAGGAAATTATTGTGTCTGTCAGTCAATTAAACACAAAGAAGACCTCCCTGATCTGCAAGCATTGAAATAAGAAAAGCTGAAACAAATTAATTAAAAAATATTCTGAAATTTAAACGAATGTTAATTTTATTTAGAAGATAGATTTTATATAGAAAGAGCATTTTTAAAGATATAAAACAAGAAAAGTTATACACTTTTAGAAATGTTAAAGCGTATACAACAGAAAAGCATGCGGATTAAAAAGAAAAGAATAGAAGAACACAACGTATTTTCACCGATATACAAAAAAAAAACAACCTTGAAATCCCAAAAAATATTCTTAAAGCATTATCAGGACTGATTCTCTTTAGTCATGAAAATTCGATCAACATCGAAAATCGGAAATCTGATAATTATCAGAAATCCAATATGTATCGGAAATTCGATAAATATCAGAAGTCCGATATGTATCGTAACTTGGATAAGTTCGGCAGTTCGATATGTATGTAAAAACTGAACATTTCAATTTCTCAACTGAAAATTTCAACTTCACGCTGCTACTTTTATATTTATTTATATCTGGAAAATAGGGTTTGAATTTTATCTGCTATACTAGCTTTGAGCAAAGCTTTTTTTTTTTTTCCTCTTGGAACAATCACTCTACATATCTTTTCTATACTTCGTTGTTAATAGTGTATTATCTGACAGTAAGATATAATATTTGTGTCCCTTACTAAAAGAAGTTGCATTTAAATTTCAAGTTTTTTAATAAGAATATTTATACATAAAGTTGCAACTTCCATGCCCCTAGATGTCTAAACAACAATACAAAAATTTAAAAAATTCAAATTTTGGTAATAAAAATGTTTAAAATAATTATTATAGTAAATTAAAATCAGGCTTTATAAAATCATTAGATAAACAATTTTTGTAAAAAAAAAAACTGATTTTCGTTTAAATCGAATTTATAAGAAACTTTATTTTTTGCTTTACAATGTATATATGTAAGTAAATTTTTGAAATACATTACAATATTTAGACTTATAAAAACTTGCATAGAAAGAATTAAACAAAAAAAAAGTGCTTGAGTGCTTGGTAACGTTAAAATAAAACATATTTGCTCCAAATTTCAATTGTGTGATTCAATATTGTGAGAAGGATTACAAAACATGTTTAGTCCACTGTTTTGATAAAGGAGTTTGTATGACATCAATATTGATAAAAGCCAAAGCAACTTTGTACATTTAAAATCAACTGAAAGAGTTTTTTGTGCCACTGTGTTCATGGAAGAAAGAAAAAAAGAAATCATTTAGCTTATGAAAGAGAAGTTGGATATGTATCATTTAATTGGTAGCTTTTAATTCTGTTTTAAAGAGAACTTGAAAGAAAAAAAAACTGAACATGATGAGCAAATAGAATGCACAATTATTTTCAAGTGGAATATATTATATTAGATATAATATATTCCACAAGATATTGCATAAAAGCAGGCAATCTGTGCGACTTCTCTCAAAATTCAAATTCAATCTCTAAAACATGATTCAGTTTAACGCTTAAACCACAGCCAAATAACTGAAGAAAAAAAAAACTATAAACAATATCACTTTTGTTTCCATTATCATTTTGAATTTATAAAAAATGTTTTATTTAAATTAGATAAAGTTACCTTTAAAAAGTCGGCTATCTCATTATTATTCATTGAAACAAAAAAGAGTTGATATTTAAACGAAATATTTTATGTAAAATGTATGACGTGTTATTTTTTTGTTTTTTTATTAAATATTTAAAATTTCTATAAAATTAAAAAGTTTCATATATTTCTCTCTCTCTCTCTCTTTATCTTACCTTATACTTTTTCTGTTTTTTTATAATATTATTCAATATAGTTTTTATATGAATACAATTAATTGAAAAATAAATATCATCTTAAAATTGGATACCCGAATGCCATCATTAATCATTTCATACTTAAACTTCCTTACAACATTTTTTTAAAAGAAAATTTTACTCCCGAAGAAAAATAATCCATTGCAAATAAAAGAAATCTCTGTTAATGCTTCAAGAAGAAAATTTCATCATTTCCAAATGTTATATTTGAATAAATGCAATACTAAATCTAAATTATAAAATGGTATTTAAACAAAATTTCGAATTCGTCAGTGTTAATTTACCTTAGTTAAATTATTATGTAAATAAAATTTTTTAAAGGTTTCCCAACTACACAGGGAAAATTGCATTATGTCAAGATATCATAAGGAATTGTTTTCTTCGTTTGTAGAAGATCTTTGAGCAACTACTGCAAACATAATAATCCATTTCCACTCGATTTTTTTTCAAAAATTATCGTTATCTAATGTTATCATTGCTGTCATACTTTTTTTTTTTTGTACTTACTATGTTACATGAAAATAAATGTATAATGTTGAATGACATAAAAAACATTTTTAAATTAATGGGAAAAGAATAAATTCTTCTTTACTTGAATAGTAAAGTTTCGATAGAGCAATACGAATGAAGGGAATTTCATTATAACAATAAAAGTTATTGTAGAAATATATTCTAACATCTTTTTAAAAAGTTATTAATATTAAAAAAACAATTGTATGACAATGGAATTGATACAGTCACGATTCTGTAATGTTGCTTCCCAGCATAGTTGGCTTCATCGTCGGAAAGAAAGTTTTACGGACAGCTCTATTTTATGCTGATCGGATTAATGACCCCCGGGCTTGACGATAAAATGGATGATATTAGAATCTTCAAGAATTTTGACTATAGGTCGATTAGGACGCGATTTAAGGTGATCTTTCGAGATCCTTCTCTGCTCTGTATCGGGAACTATGAAAGGTCTCTGGAGTCAATCATTTGAATTCAGCTCTAGATAATAGTTGAACGAATTCTCTCCCTGAGTGCCTCGAGCTGCTTATCACTGTTGTGCTGCTTGCATTTTGCTCTTTGCTAGAAGTGCTGCGGTTTATTGCTTGTGTTCGTCTTGGCTATGTTTGATCGTCTTGGCGTTTTGTGTGTTTTCGTGCCTTTGTGTTAATAAACGTCGTCATTTGTTATTGAGGACTGTTGACTGTATCCCCATACACCCACTACAGCGAACCCGTGAAGTTTAGCGGAATATTTCCGTAATAATATCAATAAAAAGATTTTGTTTTAATGTTGGAAAATGGTGTTAGAATCCTTTTTGTACAATAATATCTTTTGGAAACTATAATAGGAAATCATCAATGGTTTGTTTAATTAAAATTATAATAGGAAATTTTGATAAATTGCCTCAAAGTACACGCTTTCAAATTTTAAAGCATGTTTGTTAAATTTTCAAGATCTGGAGTCGGCAGTCTACTTTGTAACTCATATTTAAGTATAGATAAACTCATGAACAACAACATAATTCTTCCGTGAGATTGAAATTAATAATGTCATCAGAATCCTATCCTAATATTATTCTTTTGATTTGATATTCATTAAAAAAAGACCAAGAAGAGCTGTTTGTAATGCAGCATCTTGAAAATTTTTTATTCGTCTATTATTCTATTTAAAAGTGCTGAAGGTTTTAGATCATATAATTTTAATAAAAATTAGTTTGATATTTTCCCCTTTCTTATTTGGTATTGTAATCATCAAAGAAAAAAATAATTTAAATGTAGCTTCTCAAATAAAGCAAGTTTTATTTGAAAAGTAGTATTTCTTAGACATGGTTCTAACAGATGCTTTAATGAGTATCAAGAAAGAAAAACAATAGACACGTACGACAGCTCAGTAATTCATTCCTCCACCTCCATCTACTTGGCATTCTCTGTTGCTTTTGAAAAGCTATCGCAATTTCCCACTGAAAACAAAACCAATGGTTGGTCGTATGGCAGATGCGCTCTTAATTAGTGTCGTATGTACTGAAGTTGTAGGATTAATTTAATTCGAGTTTAATTATCTTTTCAGGCACAAGGCGAATTCTCATTCTGATAAGAAAGTGGTAGATGGATCGTGATTCTTTTTTAATGGGATAATCAACATTTTTTCCATGCAAAACTTGATAATTACTCCTGCTTTAACTCCTGTTGGAGATGGGAAATTTCTGGGACTCAAGATGTCAATTTCTTCCACACTAGTATATAACTTATGTAAAAACAAATAAATAAATTTTTATAGAAATTTTTAAAAAATGAGAAACTAAGAAAATAGTATACAGACATTTATTTCTCTTCACAAATAATATAGCAATGTATTTAACCGCATTGGTTAGTGCATATCTATTTTAAACAGATGTTTTTGAAGGATGTTTCTTATAAGTGAAATTGATTAAACTGAATCTGTTTTTCCCTCGTAACATATAAATATTACAAATGCTTGATAAAGAATATTAGAATTATGATAATTACTATAACGCGATTTAAACTTTTTTTCATGTATATGAATTATACCTTTCTGAATCAGTTATACTATACAGGGATTCCAAGTTTTCATTTCGAGTTAATGTTTCAATAATTTATTTCGTGTTTAAGACTTTTTTTATAGGTGTATTTTAGTCAGTTTTTGAGTTTCCTGTTTTGAGTTGAATTTTAATATAGTTAATGTTTTGATAGCAAGAATGGACAAAATCATTTTTTTATACAACTATGTCGGATGAATTTTATTTCAATATATATATAGATAGATACAGATTAATTAAAATTATAGTTGTAAATTTTGATAAATTGTCTAACAAAGGCCAAAATGAGGTATTAAAAGCAACAATGTAAATGGTTTCAGTTTCACTTCAAAAATAAAATATTGTGTTGTAAAATAAGCTTAAAAACTTTAAAAAATGGAAAATTATATGGTAAAAAATTTGGCATCATTAAAAAGATAAAGTTTTGAATTTTAAGATGCTGTGCAAACTGTTTTTCTGCTGAATATTTTCAGAAATTATTGCAAAAAACGCCAAAATTTCACAAATTTTAACTAACTGAAAATTCAAAAAATTGCAGCCGAAATGCAAAGTTCTTTATGTAATTTAAAAATAAATAGTTTTTTCTCAAATTCAGTACCGGATGGCATTATTCATGTAGAATCGAAAATTAAGTAAATTGACAAGTTAATTTCTAGCAAAATTATGTATAGTCATAGCGAATACAAACGTGGCATGCAATTTCGAAACTCTGCCACCCGAGAGGGTGAATGAAAATTCCATTACAAAATTTCATCTTTACAAACATGAAATGCATTATCTATTCTAATAATAAAGATGAATGTACATGTCTTCGTGCGTATGTGAGTATTTGTGCTCTATAGGACATGCCGTTTGATCAACAGCTATCAAATTTGGCACATATATCCCTTGGATGCTGGGAATAGGCAACTCAGAGCGGGGGGCAACTCAGAGCGATTTTTTGAAATTTCAATTAATTAAAATTAAACGAAATGTTGACTTTTTTTCGGAATAACTTCCGAAAATATTATAGCCCAAAGGTAATTTTTACATCATCTTAAAATTCAAGAATTTTCTTTTTAGCAATAAAATTTAATTGTACAAAAATTTCCTGAATTTTTGCTTTTTTTACAACAGATTACTTTATTACCCTGAAATTCAAGCCGTTTTCTTTGTTTCTCAAATAATTAACAGCTTAATTTTTTTAATTGTTTGAAATCTAAAGAAGAGAGATTTTATTTAATATCTGTCTAATTTACGAGATGGATAAAATCTTGAAATTACAAAGTAGAGCAGAGAATTAGAAAGTTTCAAGTATATAAGAGTGGAATATGCGTAAGACAATAAAAGTAACATATCTGTAATGTCTGGAAATTTTGTCGTATCATGGGTATGTAGTTATATCTAAATAATTTATTTGGAATTAAATATAATCAATATTGTTTCTAAACATCTGGTCATCAGGAGTGATCTCTACTAATAATAAAGATGAATATGTGTTTGTGTGTATGTATATCTCGGTGTTGATACTCTATTAATCAGACCGTAAGACATATAGCTACCAAACTTAGTACGCAATTATGTTTGAAGGATAAAATATGCACTTCGGAGCAATTTTTTAAAAATTTCATTTAGAATTTTAATTAATTAAAAATTAAGAAAGTTCTTGCTGTTTTTTCCCTTGATAACTTTCGAAAGTATTACAGTATAAATGTTATTTTTACATATTCAGAAAAAAAATTCAATGATTGTAATGTTTTTGCCATATAAATATTTTCCCCATATTTAATCAATTTTTAAAAAAATATTTTAAGCACATTTTCCAACAAAAATCTTAAGACTTCTAAGCAAATATTAAACGTATCAAGAATGAAAATACAAAAGCATAAGAATTCTGGAAAAACACCAAAGTTATTGATAAAAGTTATAATTAAATTTGCAAAAAAATGTTCAGTTTTCGTTTTGCAATGCGAATTATTATCCTGTCTTTTACAAAAATTAGTATTAGCAAAGCGGATTTCCGGAAAGTAAGCAATATAATTATTTAATTCTGCAAAAAAAGAAAAATCTGAAAATTTTACATTTAAAATACTTTTAATATGAAGAAAAATGCCAATTTTTGTTTTGCTTTAGGTTAGAAATTATATTGTATTGTTAAAAGAAAGGCTAAAAATATCAAAGTGCATCCATGATGGTTAGTGGTGTTGGCAGAAAATAAGGGAAATGCACAGTAAAATGAACAGAATGACAGAAGTCTTCTAACGTAATATTTATTATAGACTATCTATTAAAATTTGAAGCTTATAAATAATTTTCTGAAGAAGCCAGTAAGACCCAGTTACGTAAAATGTTTAATTAAAAATTTTAGTGACCATTAGCTTTGGCGAGCCAGTTGGTCGGTGACTAGTATTAAATAAAAGCTTGTTTTAGATATAACTCAGCACTAGAATGGAAATAGCAAATAGAAATTAACAATAAATGGAAAATGAATAAAACGCGTTTTTCACACTGATTAATAAACCAAACATACTCGTAAATTTATATATACTTTAAAACATATGCTTTAATTTTTAATACATGAAAGCACAACATAAGCTAGCTAACAAATAAACACAAAATTTGTATACTATCTTTAATAAGTAAATAGTCACTGTACTATTTATTTCAGTGACTTAACAAAAATTTATGAAAATTCTTTATTTTGGTTTAATAAAATTCTTTATTTGGTACAAAAAAGAAAATTTAAATGCAAGAAAATTATCAGAAATAAATAATTTTTAGGACTTACATAAAAAAATAATTGAAAATTCATAGATCATTACTGTCGTTTATTTTAGGGAGAAATTTTTCTTGCTTTTATTTCCTTTTGCGAACTTTTTATATAGATCCGAAATCCGGCTGATTTCAGATTCAATTGACATAATTGCCGAATAATTTAAGCGTTCTTGCTGAATTAATGATCGTAAGTATCTTTCATAATTAATGATAGTAAGTATGTTTCATAATTAATGATAGTAAGTAATTTCAAGTTGGAAAACTTTCTTTCACCAAATGCTACAAAAACAAAAAAATTGTCAAGAGAATCTGTACATGAATATATAAATTGGAAATGCGTCATATCTGTTATTACAAGCAAGAAATTCCAGAATTTTCATGGGATTTTTTTTTATCTCCAAAGAAATTCTTAAATTTCCTCACAAATCCTGCAACCATCATATTTACTATAATAAAAAAGAAATCGGAATGGGATTTTTTTCCTCTTCTGCAAATTATTTCACGAAAAAAAACTATATTATTCCAAATGTTCCCATTAATGACATATGGATAAATGCGTCTTGTTAAAATGGTGATAATAAAAAACATGTTGATAGAATATCCATATCTACCATAATGGAAAAAAAAGCTTTTAAAATTGAAAAAAATGCTTATTTTTGTGAACAATTAAGCGCGCAAAAGTTAAAATAAAACTCTTAAAAATAACCCTTCAGGAATACAGGATAATTCGAATTAAGAGCAAATATTATGTTTTTGAATACATTCATTCCAGAATAATAACTTCATAAATTCATATTTCTTAGTTAAAAACTTGCATTAAAAAATTCTTTTATTCAAATTTTATAGAAAACACCACTTTTGTAATGAACCAAAATACAATGCATAAAATGCTAATTATTTTTTTAAAATGAAATATCTTGAGATTTTTTTCTGCTCGTGAAAAGTTTCGCCAAAGATCCATTTAGAAAAGTAAATAGTATGTTAAGTGGACAAGAAGTTAATAATTTCCGTTGCTGATTGGAGAGTTCTAACTTTCCGAATTTTTGAATATAGTAAATTCAAAAAAAAAAAAGATAGAAACGATGATAGACAAAAAACTGCTAACAATAATGGAAAAAGAAAAAAAGAACGATATGAAATTAGTGGCAACATTGAAAACGGTTTTGAGCTTTTATTTTCAACAATGAAATATATATTAATGCAAAATAAGTTTAAAATATTTCAAAAAACTTATTAAATATAGTAAGAAAGATTTTATAGTAAAAAATGTGGTATCGTTAAAAAGAAATTTTTTTTTAATTTTATGATGCTATAAAAACTATTTTTCTACTGTAAACTTTTCAAAAGTTATCTCTAATAAAGGCCAACAGTTCGCTTAATTTTTAATTAACTAAATTTTTTTTAAATCGCTCTGAAAAGCACATTTCTACCCACCAAACTATATATTTCACAAATTTGATTGATACATACCAAAAAGGCTGGTTTGTATAGTCAGCACATGCACAAACACTTTTCCTTATGTTTAAGCATCAAAATTTAGTTAAAATACCAATACATTTTCTCACCATTCTTGCTAGCAGGTTTATGTGTTTTTAGCAAACCAAGACTAACCATTCTCTATTTTCAATGAGCTAAGAATGATTTATTGGACGTTTGACTCGTACGGAAATGTCCGGTTTCCCCACTAAATAGACAAAGTAGCTATAAATTTTATGTTACGAACGCACAACACTTTCCGTAAAAAGACTACTAGAATTCTTTTATGTTTGTTACGGTCCATGGCAAGGCGGAAGAAAAATTAGCTCTGTATGCGAGAAATATGAAAAAGACCTTGCGAGCATTGCCAAATTGGAAGCAATCGACTAAAGACCGATCCCTTTTAATTCTTGGTCTTATACATATGAATGTGTTTGATATTGTCAATATTAAACACCGTTTTATTTACTTTATTGCTGTTGTAAGTTAAGAGAAAAGAATAATATAAAGATAGATTAAAATTAAACCTAAAATATTATTATACTGCGATATTTCGAATTTGAGGTTCGAATCACCTTAGTATTTATTTTTTGCATAATTTCTGCGATAAATTTGAAAAGAGAATATAAGAAGTCTATAGAAAATATAAGGATCTCTTTGATCTACCGTCAAAGACATTTTTTTCCTTAATCTGTTTTCTCCTAGCAGATAACAAGTGGTCAAGATCAATTACATGGTATCATTGATACCGGATAAGATTAATGGATTAACCATTGGAGGAAGTAATAGGATTTAATTGATCAAAATTAAAACACAATGCCTGAAAATTTGCCATTGTAGGATATCCCCTTTCCGAAAACTAAGGGAACTGCTCCACTTTCGGTTCCTTCATGGTTTTTCCTATCATTTTTTTTATAGGTTTTCCAATATCCTTCTAATGATGGCGCTTAAAACGGTCGTAACAATAGTTTTTGAGGCAAACTGAATTGAATTTTTTATTCTTAAGACTTGAAATCAGATTGAAAGTATTTACAAGTTTTTAATAAAATCATCTATCATAAATCCCATTATGGGTTTGAAGGGATTTATACATTCCAGCTTATTTTCATCAAATATTCTACAAGCAAGTTCATTACATTTTCAGAGAATAAATGTAGATTATTCAAAGAATAGTAGTTGATTAGAAAAGATATGTAGAAATATATAAAACAATTAACAGTCCATGCTACACATTCAACATTAATACAACCATATAGGCGCATACCCAGCAGCTGAACATAAAGGCTAAATAGAAAATCAGTCAATAAATATTAATTTTGGATTTTAAGAGGAGTCGGAGCATAACTAAGCAGGTACTCCATGTATGACATGGCTAGAGCCCAAGAAGAAACATGAGCTCTAATGTTAGCTAAAACTATTTGATATATCAACACCACGTTCCATGCTGATATACACTGTTTTGTTTCCCATTGAAAACACATTTACGTTATAAGGATGATAATCGCTAAACGTATACTTTGGAAACGAAATCGAAATAATTATATATGTACTAGCTGTTTTCGGTGACCAGCTCGTCTGTCTATCATATATTTAGTATTACTTTAATTATGTCAATTAATTATAAAGTATTTCCAATAAATTTAATTTTTGTTAAATTAATGCATGAATTGAAAGAAAAGAACAAGTTATATATAGTTATAAATTATTATGAGAAATACTGGTTTTTAGCTTCTTATGAGAAATACTGTTTTAGCAAACTATAATATATAAATAATTAGTATAACCTTCGAAAAGACTTATTTTGCAGTTCATGGGAGAATTATTTAATGATTGAGCTAAGAAGTGAATATATTAAAACTAGTAGAAAGTTAATTTTTAAAATTACTTTTTATTCAATTCTAAGAAAAACCATAAAAAACTGGTTAAATAAAGAAAAGCAACTGTATTTTATCAGAAGAAAAAAAGATGATGTTCCAGTTATGTGTACTACCTAATTTTTAATTTTATGTTAACCTAAAATAAATGAAATAAAAAATAAATAATAGAAATGAAAATAATAAAATAGATTTGAATCTTCATCCAAAGCATTATAGGAAACCAAGGTTGCAGATTTTAATTGTTTAGTTTTATATTATCTTAAAAAAATGTAAATAACAATAAACACATAAAATTGTATTTAATATCACTGCAATGTGCTCATATAGAAGTATAGTTTACTAAACCAATGAAAAATGTGCTTAAAAATATTTTGAAAAATATGCTTAAAAGTATTTTGAAAAATATTAAGATCGGAGAAGAAAAATATTGAATGGAATTAAAAAAGACATCACTGAAAAACTAATTTTTTTTTTAAATTTAAAATGATGCAAACTTGTTTCTGGTTAGTGATATGATTCGAAGTTATTAAAGAAAATGCTGGAATTTTGTTAATTTTTTATTAACATTTTAATTTAATTTTTGAAACACCATTTCTTAATATTGCTTTCCAAGAAACAGCTAACTGTCAGCTAAATTTGTAAGTTGTAAGTCCAACAATCTGCCTAAGAAGCCTAAAAATACGCAATTTATTGATAGCATGGCAGCCTATAAATTTTATTATATTAAAAGAACGAATAACTTTATCTCATATTTTTTAACAAAGGAAAATCGTTCGGCTTTAATTAAACAATGAAAATGATTTACCTTTCATTATAACGATATTGTTGAAAATCTATATTTAAAAATTTGTGAAAATAAAGAAGGAATATCATAAGACTTTATAATTAAAAAGATATATGTATAAATGTAGTTTTATTTAAAAAATGAATAAAAATCTTTTTTTAATCGGGAAACATTTTCGGAAGTTATTGCGGAAAAACATCAAATTTTTTCGCTGTTTTTAAGTAATAAAAATTAAAAAATTGCGCTACCAAACATTACACTTTCCCACCCTCCAAAGCATATCTATTCTCCTCTGCAGTCACACACACACTTTCTCTTTTATTAGAAAAGAATTTGCATATAGTAAAAAATTTGTACATATATTATATGGAGAGTCCTTGCAGCCAAATGTTATTTCGAATCGCAATAACATAAAAACATTTATTTATTCAAATTTTGTATCAAAATATTTCTATTATTTTCAACGGTTGGAGACGTTTTCTTTCGAATGAAAAATAATTATACAATAATAAAATAAATAAATACATTTATATTTTTAATAAGTTTTTTAATAAATAATAATTTTTAGAAAAAGACTTTAAAAAATTCGTAATAAATAAATACATTTTAATAATATTAAAAAATTTGTTTACATCAAATTAAATTTCAAATAAAAAATTATCAGATAGATTTCTGAAAGAGTGTAAAAGAAACAAATAAAAAAGATACGAGTATAGTTTCAGAAAGAGTAAAAGAAACGAAACAGTTTGATGATTCAAAATTTTAGCGGAATAAAATGAAAAACAAAATCGCGTAATAGGAAATGAAAGAGATTGGAATAATTCGCCACAAATATGCGTATTTGCCAAATCTTTTAACCCTTATTATAGATAGTCCTGGAATTGGGGTAGTTCTTAT
>JAPMOR010004106.1:0-44125 GCA_026543865.1 Argiope aurantia | reverse complement strand
TCTATGTAATAAACAAAGAACTGTTGGGTTATTATGTTTCTAATTTTTTTGCCAAATTGTTTTTTGTTAGATATTAAGGCTTCTGTGTATTTACTATATAAGTCCAATTTGTTTAAGATCTCGTCGGCCAAGCCCTCCTCGAAATCCGTGGAACGAATCGTGGTGGCCAGAGCCTCCACCGCATCTGTAATGAAACCACCGCTTGTTTTTATTTGTATTGCTTGACCGAATATAATATCTTCAATTTCATCGCGGTGGTTGGGCTGAGAACGAGTTCGGGTTTGGGAACTCTCCCCAATATCCGCTTGGAATGTTTCAATCGTGTTTTTATTTCTGTACCTTGTGCGTTTATTCAGGGGAAATACGTTATCATTTTGCTCGCCCTGTAGTTCCCCACCCGCCTCTAAATCTATGATAACTGATGGAGATGTGGGTTCTGGGGTTTTTATCGAAGATGACTCACAATCAGACATTATTATGAGAGATTGGCTCAGCATAGCCAAATATGGCTCTTGCGCCAATAAACAACAACAACCAACCTCATGTAAATCGTTTCCAACTGTAAAATTTAGCAACGGAAAAAGAACTGGTGAACATATGGCGAGATCTAAACTGTGAAAGGTGCGTGAAGGCTCGTGGAAGTAAGTTTTCTCTTCATTATTCAGCAGACAGAGAGCATTATTAGTAATGAACTGCTCAATCTGTCGCCCACGCGAATTCGTGCTATGCGAATCCCACAAGGTACTATGGCCATTGAAATCACCAAGTAAGATAAATGGTGCTGGAAGTTGTGCTACTAAACTATCAAGGTCTTTTTGACTGATTGAATCATTAGGTGGTAAATAAACACAACAGACTGTAATTAATGTTCGTGCGTGTACTTGAACCGCCACAGTCTGTAAATTAGTTTGAAGTGAGAGAGGTGTGCTTGGAAAAGAATTGGAGGTCAGAATGCAAACGCCTCCAAAATTGTGCGAATTACTGTCAGAATCTCTCCGAACAGTATTATAACCCCGCAATTTAAGAGGCATGTTTGATTTCAAGAAAGTTTCTTGAAGACAGAAGCAAGCTGGATGAAATTCGTTAAGAATGGTCCTAATTTCATTTAGCTTGGACCGAGTGCCACGACAGTTCCAAGAAAGGAAATGACCCATCAAGAAAAGGTTGCATGAGAGGTGTTAGGGACATTAGTTAGAGTTGTCGATAAATCGCAACTCATTTGGATTTCATCCTCCTCTTCGGATGGATGTAGTGCGATAAGTTCGGGACTTTTGGGCACGCCACTGAAAATGGACGATAGATCCTTTTGGACTATAACCTGGTTCGCCAAGTCCCAGAGCAACAGAGTTATGTAAACTTGATGCTTTTATCTTTTGAGAAAGCTGTTTTCCGTGGTGCGAGAAAAATGGACAACTCTTTCTGCCGAAAAGAGTAAATGTAGGAATTTTTGCAGAAAACGAAACCTTCACCCTGATCCGTCAATCTATATACGTAATTTCCTGATTCCAGTTGTTGATGAAGAGCGGTTTTTGGGTGTATATTTTGATAAGAAGCTCACTTTCCTTCCGCATATTTTATACCTTCGGAAGAAGTGTGAGAGATCACTCAATATCCTCAAGGTACTTTCTCGCACTTCCTGGGGTGCCGATCGTACCTCTTTACTTCGTATATACCAGGCTGTCATTTTATCTCGGATTGACTACGGGTGTTTCGTATATGGCTCAGCCAGACCTACTGTTCTGCGTCGACTAGATACCGTTCATCACTTCAGGGCCTTTCGGACATCGCCAGTAGAGAGTCTTTATGTCATTTGTCATCAGTTGCCTTTGGTTTGGTTTGGTTTGGTTTGATGTTTTATGGCAAAAGAACCAATATGAAGGTTATACTGCGCCAAACAAGTTTATTTCTAATTCAAAGTTTAATTAAAATAGTTTCAATAAAAGTGATATAAAAACATTGGTAAAACGATGATAAATTACAAAAAGGCAAAACGAAGCCAAAATGGTAAGTTCAAATTAAGGAATAAAAACCTATAGATTTTAAAAAGACAAAAAGATTCCCATGTGGATCTCTACCAAGCCACAAGGGCAAAGTCACCGCTGTTGTTTTGAAGTAAAATAAGCGCTGAGCATTAAAATAAGGGCATTCAATAAGGATATGATAAACTGTTATTCCACAATCACAATGTGGGCATAATGGCAATTGATCGTTTAATAACAGATGTCTATGTGTGAATCTAGTGAGACCGATTCTCAGACGAGTTAAAACTGTGTCATGTTTTCGATAATTCAAAGAAGGCCAGTTTTCTATGACAGGATTGCAAGTATGAAGTTTGTTTGGAGTTTCCGAATCCCACTGAGTTTGCCAGTTTTTGTAAAGACATATTTTTGCCTGTTTCTTCAAATCATATGCAGGTGTGGGTGTTTCTAAAAAACGAGTTGCAGATTTGGCACTCTTATCAGCCTGCTCATTCCCACATATTCCCACATGTATCCAGCAGAATAAGACAGTAAAACCACGAGAGATAATCTTATAATATAGGCCTAAAATCTTTAAAATATTTGGATGAGCATGATTTTGGAGCGATTTTAAAGACTGTAAATCATTTAAAGAATCAATGTAAATAATATAGCTTCCACTACGTCTATTTAAAATTTCTAATAAAGCATGCAAAACTGAAGTGGTCTCAGCAGTAAAAATGGAGCAACACGAAGGGAGTTGAAAACATGACATTTTATCTGGAAAAACCACAGCAAATGAGGCATCGGCAGATGTCTTAGATCCGTTGGTGTAAACAGGAATGAAAGACTGATAATGAGACCTGTGTTCGAGGAATAATTTTTGATAAACAATATCTGCTGTGTCCGATTTGTTAAAGTTTTCAAAAGGATTAAGAAAATAAAAGGTATGGATTCTCCATGGGTGGATACTGTTAAATAGATGTGGGGATAATTCTAGATGGTTCATATTGAGTCCTCATAAAATAGTGCACACCCTGGTTAAAAATATAGGTTCAAAGTTCTTTCTAGCTTCTTGCAAACGAAGGAGAAAAGGTCGAAGTTTAAAATCGTAATATGGATGGCAAAGATGAGACTGAATTCTAAAATAATAATGTAAAGAAAGCATTTGTCTTCTAAGGTATAAATCTGGTTCGTAACACTCAACATATAAACTTTTAACTGGAGAGGTGCGAAAAGCTCCAGAACATATTCTAAGAGCTGCATGGTGAACAGGATCAATTTTTTTCAGTATGCCTTTCCTAGCTCAGCCATAGATTGTGCGCACCCATAATCTATTTTTGAAAGGATGGTAGCTCTATAAATTCTCAGCAATGAAGTTCTGTCAGCTTCTAACCAATTAATTTCTCTATGACGCCCACTGAAGGGAGACGTTTTGGAGCGAGCCATGCAAAAGGAAGATACAATTCGGATTCCGACGGCACCGCCCACCACCGAGCCCAACAAGGGAAGGCAGTAACTGGCTCTGGACACTCCCAGCCTCAGCACTTACCTTGGTGCTAGCCGGAGTCTGTACGCTGGGAGTTACCCCCGGGGACAGTGATCAACCTTAACGCCAAGCCCAAGGAGTAACCCCTCCGCTTGATTCCTAGCAGACTAGCCACTCAGGTGACTAGGTACCGGCCCATTGATACACCGGGATCCACAGTGCACCACCCGTCTAATGGGTCGCCACGCACGGTCAACACGTGGGGTTTTAGGCTGTCCATGAGAAGCAAGAAGCAAACCGAGCGGCGACAGCTTCTCATGGAGAGCTCCCTCGCTTGCCGTCGAGGGATGGTTGGTTGGTTGATTTTATTTTATTGGCGCAAGAGCCATATTTGGCTATACTGCGCCAAACATACGGTAGATAAACAAGATCAAGGTGCTATAACGTATGGTGGTATAGTATTAGCAGGGATTAAAATCTAAAATCACTTCGAAATTTCTCAAACTGAATTATAAAAGTCAAAATATAACTTGTTAAAGCCAATTAATTCTATTAAAAGTAAGTGCAATTTGTAAAATATTAAGATGCCAAAAAAGGTATAAAATCTCAAGTGTGAAGAATAATAAATGAGACAAATATAAAAGTTATACAGATAAAATGCTAAAACAAAATTATAACTAGAAAAATTTGAATTTTCAATATGCATATGTTCAATTACGGTTAACAGTCAAAAAATAAAACCTGTGGAGAAAAGAGGAGCGATAAAGCTATATATTTTTGTATTTAGCGGGAATAATGTATTTCCTCTTTTCGTGTTTTTTAGAGAGTGGGGGAGGCGAGCCTTCCAAATCCTCAGACATATTATATTCAATTATATCCTCTCCAGACGCAGAGGTGGAGCTCATATCAGCATCGGCATCAGATTCTTGAAACTGCACATTCTTTGTTTCATCTGAAGGGAAAACAGACGTAAAATTAGAAGTACCAGGTAAAGGAGTTTTAACAGGGCAAACATTAGCAGCAACCTTCATGGTTGAAGCTGCATTTTTAATTACCACAGAATTGGGTATTAAACGAGGAGAGGTGGTGTAAAATTTAGTAATTTTTTCTACATTAGTAGTAATGTTTTTTTTAATTGGAGAATCTTTTTTAATTTTTTTCCGATTTGTAACAGTTTGAAAACCTGTTAAATCAGGTAAAGTGGGAGCGTCTTCACAGATTAATGCAGTAGATTCAGTGGAAGAATTCTTAACATTAACTGATGGAGATGCTTTCGAAGCAGAAGTGCATAGAAGTGTATTTGTACTAGAAGTTATATCAGCTGGATCCCACTGAGTGGATATCGTTGCGGAGGATTTTTGGACGGCAGAAGCATAACTATTTCCAACTTTAGGGAGTTTAGACTTTACAAGTTTACGAGCTTCCTGATAAGATATTTGATTTTTAATCTTTGTTGAAATTATTTCTTTTTCTTGTTTCCAAGAAAAGCAGTTTCGGGAAAAAGAAGCATGATATTCCTTGCAGTTAACACATTTCTCTGCATTAGTACAGTTAGTGCTGTCATGGCCGACTTCTGCGCAACGGGCGCATGTCAGTGTCCCGCGGCAAGAAGATTTTGAATGTCCAAAACGTTGGCAATTGAAGCATCTCAAAGGGTTTGGTATATAAGTTCTTACAGAAATGCGCATATATCCAGCTTTAATATAATCTGGTAATTTAGAAGAATTGAATGTTAACACTAGATGCTTTGTGTTTAAGAGTTTGCCATCCCTCCTTACAGTAATACGTCTTGCATTGGTCACTCCCTGATCTTTTAGTTTTTCAATTATCTCTTCAATCGAAACATTACACAATTCACCGCAAGATATAACTCCTTTGCACGAGTTTAATGATGGGTGAAGATTAACTTCTACGGAAATAGTTGACAATGACTTGAGGTTTAAAATCTGTTTGGCTTGTTTGGCATATCCAATTTCAACCAAAAGATCGCCAGATCTGAGTTTCTTAATAGATTTAACTTCACCTAGATTTCCAGTAATACCCTTTTCAACAAGAAAAGGAGACACACCATGGAATGTTTCTTTAGAGTTTGAAATTCGATGAAGAATAAAGAATCGTGGAAAATTGTTTTGAATAATCGATACATTGTTTGAACGTTTGGATTTACCCATATGATATTGTTAAATTTTCAGGCCCGACGGCACCGCCCACCACGGAGCCCAACAAGGGAAGGCAGCCACCGGCTCTGGCCATTCCCAGCCTCGGCGCTTACCTTGGTGCTGGCCGGAACCTATACGCTCGGAGTTACCCCCGGGGACAGTGACCACCCTTAACGCCAAGCCCAAGGAGTAACCCCTTCGCTTGATCCCTAGCAGACTAGCCACTTAGGTGACTAGGTACACCGGGGACCACAGTGCACCACCCGTCTAATGGGTCGCCACGCACGGCCAACACGTGGGGTTTTAGGCTGTCCATGAGAAGCAAGAAGCAAACAGAGCGGCGACAGCTTCTCATGGAGAGCTCCCTCGCTTGTCGTCGAGGGAAGGAAAAAGAAAGCAAAAAGTAGAAGACGTAGAGAAGAGTAAACATAAAGGGAGTAAAGATCCCTGGGTACCTCGGGATTGGGACACCCGTACTCACCTAAAGAAGGTGAGCCCCTGAGGGGTGCCGTCGAGGGAAGGAAAAAGAAAGCAAAAAGTAGAAGACGTAGAGAAGAGTAAACATAAAGGGAGTAAAGATCCCTGGGTACCTCGGGATTGGGGCACCCGTACTCACCTAAAGAAGGTGAGCCTCTGAGGGGTCATTTACGACAGGAATCGATATATTACCAATGTTAATATTTGGATCCAAGTGAATGTTTCTCTTTCGGAAGAAGTGCACACAACGGCTCTTCAGCGGTGAGATAATGTGTCCGTTGTTTTTGCACCAAGCTACCAATTTATTCACAGCATTCTGTAATTATCGATCAATAAGGTTCATACTGCTTCCCTGGCATGAGATCTGAAGATCATCCACATAAAGACTTGCTTGTACAGATGAATTGTTTGTTTGTTTGTTTGTTTGTTTGAGGTTTAATGGCGCAAGAGCCATGTTTGGCTAAACTGCGCCAATCAAATGGTAAAAAAATGGGAAGTATTTAGAAACTTATGAATAAAAGATCAATCATATAAATGACAAAATCTAAAATATGGAGAACTATATACAAATTAAGATAACAAGATAAAAATTCAAGAAATTGTTAAAGATATTTAATAAAATCAATAGACAAATGATAATGTCTAAATTAGGGATATAAAATCATTGCAGTCTTTTGACATGATATTTCTTTGGGTACTTGTCATGGACAGTGGTGCTAATTGTCTTAGGATGAAATGTTTTAAAATTAACCCAATGAAATGGACTGTTTTTTAATTTTTCTTTAACAGTAAGATTATCAGTTGATGTAGGGGTTTTAAATTTTACTGTTGGTTTTTCTTGCAGATCAATAACAGGGGAAGTTTCCTCAATAGTTTCGTATGGGTCATAGTCTATAGTGTCTTCAGCCACAGACGACCCGATATCATTGCCACTTTTGTTATTACAATGATCGTCTATCGAAATGTGGTCAGAAATCGTAGAATCTGGTAAATAATTAGTTTTATGTACAGCTTTGGAATGATTTGCCACATGTGTTGACGCAGATTTGTTTACTTCCATAGTAGCAGAAGTCGGAACCTGCATAGGGGAGGTTACCCAAAATTTGGATTTTTCTGATATTGATTCCTTTAGGTTTCCAACTGCGGTCTTCAGAGTTTTTTTATATTTCTTTTTCTTTGTTACTAACTGAAAATCAGGCAAATCCTGTGAAGCTGACGCAACATCACAGGGTGGAACTGACACACTTTCATTCTGAGTAATACTTAGTTTAGTTGAATTAGATCTAGATTGTATGTCGGGAATTGAAATTGATTTTTCTAAAGCCAAAGAATCATTCGATATATTAAAAGATTTTGACTGCTTAGTCTTTGTCTGAGCTTTGGAAGCATAGTTAGTACCTGTAGGAGTTCGGGAATTCACAAGTTTCCGAGCTTCGGTGTAAGATATCTGATTTTTTATTTTTGTACTTATTAATTCTTTTTCAAGCAACCATGTTGGGCAATTTCTAGAATACGACGTGTGTGCACCTTTACAGTTTACACACTTTTCTACAGAGTTGCATTGAGAACTGTCATGACCGACATCTGCACAGTGGGCGCAAGTCAGTGTCCCGCGGCAAGAAGTTTTAGAATGCCCAAAACGTTGGCATTTGAAACAACGCAGTGGACTGGGGATATACGGCCTTACTGGAAGACGCATATACCCTGCTTTAATATGTTCTGGCAGTTTTGGAAATCCAAATGTCAAAATCAAATGTTTTGTTTTATGGAGTTCGCCATTTCTCCGTATTGATATACGTCTTACATGACTCACTCCTTGGCTTTTCAATTCTTTGAGAATTTCTTCCTCTTCATCATTGAATATTTCTCCGCAGGAAATGACTCCCTTGGAGGAATTTAAAGAAACATGCGGAGAAACGGTGATTTGGATTGGATTGGATTGGATTGTGAGGTTTAGTGGCGCAAGAGCCATACCTGACCATACTGTGCCAGACCTATGGTTAAAATATTAAACACTTGTCTTAAATAAAAATGTGTAAAAATGGAAACTAATTGATAAAATTACATTGGAGTGACTCGTAACATTATGAACAAGGGTAAAAAATGGCAATAAGAAGGAATATTAAATAAGATGATAAAAACCAATTGCTTTTAAAAATTTAAAAAGATTTTTGTGGGGACGTTCCCCCACTAGCATTTGCATGTCCACTGTTGCAACATGAAAAAATCTTAAACGGTGATGTTTAAAATCAGGACATTCAACCAAAAGGTGATGAACCGTTAAAATAATTTTGCATCTCGTGCAAAATGGAGCTCGATCGCCGAATAAAAGATGTTTGTGTGTAAAACGTGTGTGACCAATGCGGAGTCTAGACAATTTAACGTCTAGCTCTCGCATAGGTAGACACGGCCAGAATGAAATAATAGGTTTTATAGTGTGAAGTTTGTTATTCATTTGATTGTTCCATGACACCTGCCAGAGCGAGTAAAAATGACGTTGGATTGCACTTTTCGCATCACTGAATGGAATGTCCCTCTGTAGAAGCAAAGACGCACTTTTTGCAGCATTATCCGCGAGCTCATTACCAGTGATTCCGACATGACTCGGAATCCAGCAAAATAGAACCTCAAACCCCCTGTTTTGGAGAATCCTTAGAAGACCCAAGATTTCCAGGGCAACTGGATGAATTTGATTTTGAATATTGCAAAGTATTTTCAATGAGCTCATACTGTCAGTATAGATACAAAATTTATGCCCAGGAGAGAGTGAAATCCTCTGAAGAGCATGAGCTGGCGGATAACGCTGCTAAAACAGCAACTTTGTTTATGCAGCATGAAATACCCTTCCCCGACGTGAAGAACCTTTATTCAAGACATATTTATTCGTTATGGCAACAATCATGGAATCAGCAGATAAATAATAAATTGCGTAGCATAAAACCAACAATTACATCCTGGTCCTCTCATCCAATGCGTGATCTCGATGTCAAATTGACTAGACTCCGCATTGGTCATACTCGTATAACTCACAAATATCTTCTATTTGGTGATCGAGCTCCTCTCTGTTCGAGATGCCAAGTGCTTTTAACGATTCGTCATATTTTTATTGAATGTCCTGATTTCAATTTTCATCTTTTACGGTATTTTAACTCCTCATCACTAGACATGCCATCGCTGTTCGGAGAGAATCCTCACAAAAACCTTTTTAAATTTATTAGGGCAATTGGTTTTTATAATTCCATTTAAACTTCATAATTTTAAATTTGTTCAATTTTCCACCGTTTCGTTTTAATTTTAACGTCGACTTTTAATGCATCTTTTATTACTATTAAAGTTATTTTTTAGGTTGTATTAGAAAAAAACTTTTATCAACCATACGTCTGGCGCAGTATAGCCTACACTGGCTCTTGTGCCAATAAAACAAACAACCAACCAACCAACCAACCTCTGAAGAGCATAAAGAACTGCTAATAGTTCAGCAGATAGAACTGAAAGAGATGCGTCTAGGCGGTAACTGAATATATCAGTATCGAAAACAATACCGCAACCAACATGACCATCTGACTTTGAACCATCCGTAAAAACTGTTAGGTAATCTAGATACTGACAGCGATGAGAATTAAAGAGATTCTGGTAGACAATAGGGGCAGTATTCTGCTTCTCAAAACTAGAGAAGGGATTTAGGAAGGAAAACTGAGGGATTTTCCATGGCGGAAAGGAAAAGAGATCATAAGTCTGTATCACTTTATCATGGAGCTCTGAACCATGAAGGAGAGATTTAGCTCTCTCGAAAAATGGGAGAATGTGGGAAGGTCGAGCATTATAAAGTCTTCGAAGACTAGCCGGAAATGTCATAGAGGACAAGGGGTGCTTCGGAATAGACAAAGCTCGAAGGTAGTACTGGGCAGATACTTTTTTTCGTCGTAAATCAAGAGGTAACTGATGACACAGAACATAAAGACTATGCATTGGTGAGGTCCGAAATGCTCCAGAGCAAATTCTCAAAGCTGAATGGTGTATAGTGTCAAGTCTACGTAAGACCGTAGAACGCGCAGAGCCATACACCATACATCCGTAATCTATACGGGATAAAGTCACTGATTCGTAAATTCGGAGCAAGGAAGTGCGATCTGCTCCCCAAGTGGTTCTGGAAAGTACCTTAAGAATATTTAATGACCTGTCACACTTCTTCCGCAGATGTAGGATGTGCGGAAGGAAAGTGAGCTTACGGTCAAATATTATTCCTAGAAATTTTATTTCATTGACTACAGGTATTTCAACATTCCCAATATGGATTGAAGGATCCAAATGAATGGCTCGTCCTCTACAAAAGTGAATACATTGACTTTTTTCAGGAGAAATTGTATGCCCGTTTTCATCGCACCATCCTACAAGTTTGTTAACGGCAACCTGCAGTTGGCGCTCTATTAAGCGCATATTGCTCCCTTGGCAGGAGATCTGAAGATCGTCAACATAAAGCGTAGCTTGAATAGATGAGGGTAAAACGTTAAGAATCTGACTAAAATGGACAATAAAAAGTGTAACACTGAGGATGCTTCCCTGTGGAACACCCTCAGATTGAATAAAAGGATCGGAATATGAATTACCGACCCGGACACGAAATGTGCGCAATGATAAAAAGCGTTTTAAAAACATGGGCAAATTTCCTTTGAATCCAAACTTTGCAAGCGTAGAGAGAATACCATACCGCCAGGTGTGGTCATAGGCCTTTTCTATGTCGAAAAAGATAGAGACTAGATGATTTCGACGAACAAATGCATTGTGGATTTGAGTTTCAAGTAGCACAATATTATCAAATGTCGACCTTCCTCTGCGAAAACCACTTTGCAGCAACGGGATGCATTCTTTCCTTTCCAGTTCAAATATAAGACGGGCATTAACCATGCGCTCAAGTGTCTTGCATAGACAACTTGTGAGTGCAATAGGCCTATAGCGCAGAGGGTTAGAGGAGACCTTGCCAGGTTTCAGGATTGGAATCACAATAGCTTCATGCCATTGCGATGGGAACTTCTGTTCAATCCAAATGCGATTAAATAAGATTAACAGATTGGAAAGAGAAGTGGCAGACAAATGGCGAAGCATGTTATATGTGATTCCATCAGGACCAGGACTGGTATCATGAGTCTTCGATAACGCCGTTAGCAATTCGTGCATTTTGAATTCCGAATTATATGGAAGGGATTTTCGAGTATAAAAACACAACTGTTTCTGTTGTGCACGATTCTTCATTTCTACAAATGAAGGCTTATATGAATCAGCAGAAGAAACCTGTGCAAATGCATATCCGAGAGCATTGGCGATATCTAATGGGGATGATATACTTCCATTTTCTGTCTCCAGAACAGGAATAGAAAATTCTTTATGAATACCACTAGCCGCTTTAACCTTCTTCCAGAGTAGTTTCGAAGATGTAAAGGCTGTGATGGAAGAGATGAAATTAATCCAGGATTCTCTCTGGGTTTTTCTACGGATACGACGAGCATTGGCTCTAGCACGTTTAAAAGCAATTAAATTATCTGTTGTGGGATATCTTCGGAAAATATTCCAGCGCTTTTTTTGTTCTCGGTGACTGTCGCGGCAAACTTCATTCCACCATGGTCTCGGGAATTTCCTCAGACGTGGGGAGCTTTTGGGGATGGTATTGTTTGCAGCGTCAATTAAGCAGTCAACTACATTTTGTATAGCTTCTGTAATATTAGTCGTTCTGACCATATTCTCCGAAATTATTGCTTGTTGCGCGAAAGCAGTCCAGTCTGCCCGCTGGAATAGGAAACGCGGGAGACAGGAAGTCACGCCGCCTCTATCAACAAAGGAGACCATTAAGGGGAAGTGATCACTATCATAGAGATCACTCCCAACTGTGAAACTGAGCAACGGAAAGAGATCGGGAGAGCAAATAACCAGATCCAGACTGTGAAATGTACATGTGGGCTCATGGAAATATGTTTCCTCGTCTTTATTGAGCAGACAGAGAGAGTTATCAGTGATAAACTTTTCAATCTGTCGCCCACGAGAATTTGTATTTTCCGAACCCCACAAAGTACTATGAGCATTAAAATCGCTTAGAAGCAAGAACGGCTTGGGTAGTTGGTCCACTAAACTATTAAGTTCGTGTTGGTTAATGACAGCGTGTGGTGGCAAATATATACTACAAACTGTGACAAGGGTCTGTGTATGGACTTGAACAGCCACAGCTTGTAAGGAAGTCTGTAAATTTAAATGAGAGTTCGGGTAAAGGTTGGATGTTAATATGCAGACACCACCGGAAGGATTATTTCCTGTGTTAGCGTCTTTCCGAGCACAGTTATAGCCACGGATTTTCACAGCAATATCATGTTTCAGGAATGTTTCCTGAAAAGCAAAACAAGCAGGATGGAGCTGATTAATTATATGCTTTATGCCAACAACTTTGGACCGAAGACCACGACAGTTCCAAGAGATGAAAGTTCCCATTAAGTAACAGAAGTATTGAGTTTATTATGGCAAGTGTTTCTAAGAGTTGGCGAAACATCGCAACTCATTTGTAATTCATCCTCCTCGTCAGACGGATGGAGGGAAATGGAATCGGGACTTTTAGGTTTGCCAAAAATGAACGTTAAGTCCTTATTAACATTACCTTGTGTCGCAAGTCCCAAAGCGACAGAATTTTGTGCTGTAGATTTTTTTAACTTTGATCTTAAATCTTTTGGCGAGAGTCCCCGTTTTGAAAGCTTTAGCTTAAGTGATCTTTGCGAATTAGAGTTTGATTTAGATCGAAATGGTTTATTAGTTTCAGGTGCACTGGATGCTGTATTTTCTACCTCAGAATCTGAAGATTTTTCAATAGTTGTAGTTTGGGGGTTATACTTTACACAATTTGTGCATTTACAGTTAGCACAGAAAGGTGTTTTTGCAACGGTAGCATAACTCGCACCAGGTTTGGGTGTTTGAGCCAATACTTTTTTCCTTGCTTCAGGATACGAAATAGATTCTTTAAATTTAATGGAGGTTATTTGTTTTTCCACTTTCCAGCGTTCACAGGCTCGAGAAAACGAAGTATGGGAGCCTCCGCAGTTCACGCATTTTTCGGGGGCGTCACACTGTTCACTATCGTGGTCTTTTCCTGCACAGCGGGCGCATGTTTGTGTCCCGCGGCAATTAATCTTCGAATGGCCGAAACGCTGGCATTTAAAACATCTCAAGGGATTTGGGATGTACTGTCGGACCGGTAGTTTAATATATCCAGCATATATGAATTCTGGGATTGTTGGTCTATGGAATGTAAGTATATAATGCTTCGTGGGAAGGAGCTGCTCATCCCGCCTAATGGAAATTTGGCGTACGTAAGTCACTCCTTGGGGTTTCAATTCAACAGTGATTTCTTCAAGGGGAACATTGAACAATTCACCACATGTTATTACACCCTTGGAATAATTTAAAGATGTGTGAGAGGCAGCGGTTACAGGGATGTGAGCTAAAGCTTTCATTTTTATTACTTGCTGTGCTTGCTTTTTCGTGGAAACCTCGATCAGCAAGTCATCAGAACGCATTTTCCGTATGGCAGCGACTTCACCAATTGTTGCAGAGATTGCTTTCTGCACTAGAAAAGGTGATACAGAATTAAAATTTTCGTTTTTATCACTCATTCGCTTAATTATAAAATAGCGGTCAAAATGTGGTAAATTGGTAATGAGATTAGGTATTTTGCGATGCCCACCGAAGGGAGATTTCTTGGGAGGAGCCATGCGATATTAAGAAAGTTTCGGGCCCGACGGCACCGCCCACCACGGAGCCCAACAAGGGTAGGCAGCCACCGGCTCTGGAAAGTTCCAACCTCGGCACTTACCCTAGTGCTAATCGGTACCTATACGCTGGGAGTTACCCCCGGGGACAGTGACCACCCTTAACGCCAAGCCCAAGGAGTAACCCCTTCGCTTGATCCCTAGCAAACTAGCCACTTAGGTGGCTAGGTACCAGCCGATTGATACACCGGGGACCACAGTGCACCACCCGTCTGTCAAATGGGTTGCCACGCACGGCAAACACGTGGGGCTTTGGCTGTCCATGAGAAGCAAGAAGCAAACAGAGCGGTGACAGCTTCTCATGGGGAGCTCCCTCGCTTGCCGTCGAGAGAAGGAAAAAACAGCAGAAAGCAGAAGGCATAGGGGAGTTTGAACATGAAGGGAGTAAAGATCCCTGGGTACCTCGGGATTGGGACACCCGTACTCACCTATAGTAGGTGAGCCCCTGAGGGGAACGGTGATTTGGATATCAGCGAATGACTTCAATTTCATTATATGTTGCGATTGTTTCCGGGACAGGACTTCCACTAGCAAGTCTCCGGAACGAAGCTTCTTGGTGCATTTTACTTCCCCGATATTTCCAGTGATTCTTTTTTCAACTAAGAAAGGAGATACTGAATGAAAAGTCTCATTCGTTTTGGAAACTCTTTTTATGAGAAAAAAAGTTGGAAAGATAGCTGCAACTGAGTTGTTTGAAACGATTTGTTGCCCACTGAAGGGAGCTTGTACAGATGAAGGTAAATGAGTTAAAATCGGGCTCAGATGAATAATAAAAAGGGTGACACTGAGTACACTTCCCTGCGGAACTCCCACAGCTTGAATAAAATTATTAGAATAAAAGTTCCCAACACGAACTTTGAAGGTCAGATGTGATAAAAAGTTCAATAGGAATATGGGCAGGTTTCCCCTAAAACCCAAGTTAAAAAGCGTAGAAAGTATGCCGTAGCGCCATGTACGGTCATATGCCTTCTCAATATCGAAAAATATGGAGACAAAGTGGTTCCTCCTTACAAATGCATTGCGAATTTCAGTTTCCAGTAATACGAGGTTGTCAAAAGTAGACCGACCTCGACGGGAACCACTCTGCAACGGAGAGATACATCCTTGTTTCTCCAATTCGTATATGAGCCGAGCATTGACCATTCGCTCAAAAGTCTTGCAAAGACAGCTTGTCAAAGCAATTGGTCGGTAGTTCAGAGGATTAGAAGATTCCTTGCCGGGTTTTAGAATGGGGATCACAATCGCTTCTCGCCATTGTGAAGGGTAGTTCTGTTCAGTCCATTTTCTGTTGAAAAGCATTAACAGATTGGAAAGGGAAGTGGTATTCAAATGGCGGAGCATATTGTATGTAATCCCATCAGGTCCATGACTGGAATCATGGGCATGAAATAATGCTGTTTCTAGCTCAAACATTCTAAACTCACAGTGGTATGGAAAGTTGTTTTGTTCGTTAAAACGCAAAGGCAACTGTTCAGCGCGATTTTTAATTGCAAGAAAATCAGTGTTATAATAATTAATTGCGGAGACTTGCGTAAATGTTTGGCCGAGGATGTTGGCTACGTCTAATGGGGCAGAATACTTCACACTCCCTCTATTTAAAATAAGAATAGAGGATTCATGATATATCCCATTAGCAGCCTTTACCTTTTTCCATAGAACTTTGCTGGAGGTAGAGGATGTGATAGAGGATATGAATTGAATCCAGGATTCCCTCTGGATACGACGGCGTATACGGCGAGCAAGTGCTTTTGCTTTTTTAAAAGCGACGACGTTCTCCGTAGTAGGGTACCTTCGAAAGATGTTCTATAACTTTTTCTGCTGTTTGTGGCTGTCGCGACAAGCGTCATTCCACCACGTTCTGCGAAATTTTCTTCGACGCGGTGAACTTTTTGGAATAGTGGAGTTTGCGGCACATATTATACTTTTAACGTCATTTTTAACTGCTTCCGAGATGTTTGATGTTTTGACCATTGTCTCTGTGATAACTGCCATTTGAGAGAAAGCAGTCCAGTCTGCCCGCTGGAATAAGAAACGCGGAGGACAATAAGTCGCACCGCCGCTATCAATATGGGAGACGATAATAGGATAATGATCGCTATTATATAAATCGTTGCTAACAGCAAACGTTAGCAACGGCAGAAGTTCAGGAGAACATATGGCCAAATCAAGACTGTGGAAGGTACGTGTGGATTCATGGAAGTACGTCTCTTCATCATTGTTGAGCAAACAAAGACAGTTATTAGAAATGAACTATTCTATTTGCTGCCCACGAGAATTTGTACTATTTGAACCTCACAACGCACTATTTCCGTTGAAATCACCAAGCAGGATAAAAGGCGAAGGAATCTGGTACACTAACTG
Organism: Argiope aurantia; assembly: GCA_026543865.1. NCBI lineage: Eukaryota > Metazoa > Arthropoda > Arachnida > Araneae > Araneidae > Argiope > Argiope aurantia. Next base: position 27,879 of record JAPMOR010004106.1, on the reverse strand, counting down.
GTCCAGATCTTGTTGACGAATGACATCATGAGGCGATAAGTAAATACAGCAGACTGTGACCAAAGTTTTTACATGTACTTGTACAGCCACAGCCTGTAGAGAGGTGTGTAGGACGAGAGTATTGCTCGGATATAAATTGGAAATGAAGATGCAGACCCCTCCAGAATTATGAGCTCCACTGTCTGCATCTTTCCGAATACAATTGTAACCGCGTAATTTGATTGGTGAATTTGGCTTCAAGAAGGTCTCTTGAAGACCAAGACAAACAGGATGAAATCTGTTAATAATAGACTTGATGTCATGAAGTTTGGGCCGAATGCCGCGACAATTCCAAGATAGGAAGGTACCCATTAAGAGAGTGATTTGGGAGAAGAGACAGAAGAGGCAGTTGGAGTTGCAAGATCATCGCAACTCATCCCAAGTTCATATTCATCCTCAGACGGATGCAGTTTAATATCGGGGCTCTTAAGCTTGTCACCAAAGATGGACTGTAAGTTCTTATGGACAACACCTTGCGTCGCTAACCCCAATGTGACGGAATTTTTCGATGCAGAGTTTTTCAGTTTCTTTCGCAAATCGTTTTGCGTAAGGCCACGTTTTGCTAAGTTTAATGTCAGCGAAGTCTGCGATTTTGATTTTCTTCTAACAGTTTTTTGAGTATCAGTATTAGTTTTCAGAGAATGTTCAGTATCGGAATCTGAGGTTTTTTCATTATCTGTTGTTTTCCTGGCATATTTTAAGCAGTTTCCACGAGAGCAATTCTCACAGAAAGTTTTCTTAACTGCCGAAGCATAACTGTCACCAGGAGTTGGGGTTTGTGCCTTAACCCTGCGTCTGGCTTCGGGATAAGATAAATCTTCCTTGAATTTTATTGTCATAATCTGTTTTTCCAGTGCCCAGCGCGGACAAGATCGAGAATATGAGGGATGATCGGTACCACAGTTTACGCACTTTTCTTCTGTGGTACACTGTTGGCTATCATGCCCTTTTTGTGCACAGCGGGCACAAGTGAGAGACCCGCGGCAATTCATTTTAGAGTGGCCAAAGCGTTGGCACTGAAAGCACCTTAGAGGATTAGGGATATAGGTCTCACCGGTAACTTTATATAGCCTGCATAGACGTACTCAAGTAATTTAGGAGTTTTAAAAGTTAATACGTGATGTTTCGTCTCAAGTAGTTGTCCATCACGTCGTATGGAAATTCGACGTACATGTGTAACACCTTGAGATTTCATTTCAGAGACAATTAACTCTACGGGAAGATTTAGTATTTCGCCGCAGGTAATGACGCCTTTAGAGCTATTAAGTGATTGGTGAGGGGTTACAGAAACTCTTATTGTTGCCAATGATTTAAGTTTTTGTATCTGTTGTGCTTGCTTACGAGAAGAAACCTCCACAAGCAAGTCACCAGATCTCATCTTTCGAATCGATGCAACTTCGCCGACTGTAGCATTTATAGCCTTTTGTACAAGGAAAGGGGAGACTGTTTCAAAAGTTTCTTGATTTTCAGAAATTCTTTTTAATACAAAAAAAGCATCAAAATGTTCATTATTCTTAAAAGAAATTGGTACTTTATGACGCTCACTAAAGGGACCCTTCTTGGGAGGAGCCATGCGATATTAAGACAGATTCGGACCCGACGGCACCTCCCACCACGGAGCAAAACAAGGGAAGGCAATTACCGGCTCTGGCCATTCCCAGCCTCGGCATCCACCCTAGTACTAATCGGTATCTATACGCTGGGAGTTACCCCCGGGGACAGTGACCACTCTTAACGCCAAGCCCAAGGAGTAACCCCTTCGCTTGATTCCTAGCAGACTAGCCACTCAGGTGACTAGGTACCAGCCGATTGATACACCGGGGACCACAGTGCACGACCCATCTGTCAAATGGGTTGCCACGCACGGCCAACACGTGGGGTTTCGGCTGTCCATGAGAAGCAGGAAGCAAACAGAGCGGCGACAGCTTCTCATGGAGAGCTCCCTCGCTTACCGTCGAGGGAAGGAAAAAATTTAGCAAAAAAAAGGCGCAGGGGAGTGGAAACATAAAGGGAGTAAAGATTCCTGGGTACCTCGGGATTGGGACACCCGTACTCACCTATAGTAGGTGAGCCCCTGAGGGGTTTACAACCTTAGGAGTCTCGGAAGTATTAATAGATTGTCCAGAATCAGAATCTGTAAGTTTTTCAGATGGTTTGGATTTTTTAGACTTTTTCACACAATTTGCACAGGAGCAGTTTGAACAAAAGGTATTTTGAAGCACAGAAGCATAGCTTTTACCAGGAGAAGGTGTTTGCGCTTGAACCTTACGCCTGGCTTCGGGATACGTAATATCTTCTTTGATTGGCTTGGATTGTAGATTTTATTGGCACAAGAGCCTGAAAAGACCATACTGCGCCATGCATATGGTCAAAAAGAAACAAAAGTATGAAAATTCAGACAGCGCTCAGTAAAAAACGGTTCAAAAATTCAATGATAAAATTCTGAATCAATTCATTGATGCGTCAGGCAAATATGGAGATTTAGATAACATGGTAAAAGCCAATGGTTTTCAAAAATTTAAAAATGTTTTCGTGAGGATTTTCTCCCAAAAGCGTTCGCATGTTCAGTGACAAGGAGTTAAAAAAAGGCAAACGGTGAAAATTAAAATCAGGACATTTTATTAAAATATGAATAACTGTTAAAATTACTTGACATTTGGAGCAAAAAGGAGCTCAATCGCCTAAAAAAAGATATTTATGCGTTAAGCGAATGTGACCAATGCGGAGCCTAGTCATTTTGACATCGAGCTCACGCATTGGGAAACAAGGCCATGATTTAAGAGAGGGTTTTATACAGTGTAATTTATTATTTGTCTGTTGGCTCCATGATTTTTCCCATAGTGAATAAATATGTTTTGTGAAAACATTCTTCGCATCGGAAAAAGGTATTTCACGTTGCGTGAACAAGGTGGCTGTTTTTGCAGCATTGTCCGCCAGCTCATTTCCCGTTATACCAACATGACCTGGAATCCAGCAGAATAAAATTTCATAACCTTCATTTTGAAGTGTTTTTAAAAGACATAAGATTTCCATGGCAATGGGATGAATTCGAATGCGAAAATGAGAAAGTGTTTCTAAGGAACTCATGCTGTTGGTATAAATACAAAAATTACGTTCGGATAAGAAAGAAACTTTCTGTAAAGCATAAAAAATTGCCAACAACTCAGCAGATAAAACAGAAAAGGATGCATACAGAGTGTAACCCAGTGTTTCCGTGTGGAAAACAATACCACAACCAACATGGTTGTCCGTCTTGGAACCATCCGTAAAAATAGGCAAATACGCTGAATACTGACAGCGATGAGAACTAAAAAGTTTTTGAAAAATAACAGAGGCCGTTGTCGACTTTTCAAAACCATGAAAAGGGTTTATAAAGGAAAACTGAGGGATATCCCAAGGAGGAAATGCAAATAAATCAAGTGTTTGAATATTCATATCACGGAGTTCCGAATCATTCAAGATTAATTTAACTCTCTCACAAAATGGAAGAATGTTAGAAGGTCGAGCCGTGTATAATCTGCGAAGGCGACTAGGAAGTATCAAGGAGTGAATAGGATGTTTCGGGACAGAAATCGCTAGGAGGTAATAGTGTACAGATATTTTTTGGCGCCGTAAATTTAATGGTAATTGGTGAGAGACAACGTAAAAACTTTCCACTGGTGAGGTCCGAAAGGCACCTGAACAAATTCTTAAAGCAGAATGGTGTATGGTATCCAGTCTACGTAAAACAGAAGACCTTGCAGAACCATATACCATACAGCCATAATCCATGCGTGCAAGAATAACCGATTCATAGATTCGAAGCAAAGATGTTCTGTCTGCTCCCCAAGAGGTTCTTGAAAGTACTTTGAGAATGTTCAATGATCTGTCACACTTCTTCCGCAGATGTAAGACATGCGGAAGGAAAGTGAGCTTGTGATCAAATATTACTCCCAAATATTTTATTTCATTTACCACAGGTATTCCAGTATTTTGGATATGGATTATAGGATCCAAATGGATTCCACGCTTCCTGCAAAAATGCACACATCGACTTTTCTCAGGTGAAATCACATGCCCGTTTTCATCGCACCAATCTACCAGTTTGTTAACTGCAATTTGCAGTTGGCGCTCTATTAAGAGCATATTGCTCCCCTGGCAGGATATCTGAAGGTCATCCACATATAATGTACCTTGGATAGATGGTGGTAAAACGTTAAGAATCTGACTAAAATGGACAATAAAAAGTGTAACACTGAGGATGCTTCCCTGTGGAACACATTCAGCTTGAATAAAAGGATTAGAATATAAATTACCATCCCGGACACGAAATGTGCGCAATGATAAAAAGTGTTTTAAAAACATGGGCAAGTTTCCTTTAAAGCCAAAATTTGCAAGTGTAGAGAGAATACCAAACCTCCAGGCACGATCATACGCCTTTTCTAAATCGAAGAAGATAGAAACCAGATGATTTCGACGAACAAATGCATTGTGGATTTGAGTTTCAAGTAGCACAATATTATCAAATGTCGACCTTCCTCTGCGAAAACCACTCTGCAGCAGTGGTATGGATGCTTTTTTTCTCTAATTCGTATATCAGACGGGCATTAACCATGCGTTCAAGCGTCTTACATAGACAACTTGTGAGCGCAATAGGCCTATAGTGCAGAGGGTTAGAGGAGTCCTTGCCGGGTTTCAGGATTGGAATCACAACAGCTTCATGCCATTGTGATGGGAACTTCTGTTCAATCCAAATGCTATTAAATAGAAACAACAGATTGGAAAGAGAAGTGGTACACAAATGGCGAAGCATGCTATGAGTGATTCCATCAGGACCAGGACTGGTATCATGAGCCTTCGTTAAAGCTGTCAGTAGTTCGTGCAACCTAAATTCTGTATTGTAAGGAAGCGATTTTCGAGTTAGGAAACACAAAGACTTGCGTTCTGCACGTTTCTTAATAGCTATAAATGAAGGCTTATACGAATTAGTCGCTGAAACTTGTGCAAATGAATGTCCAAGAGTATTCGCGATATCTAAAGGAGAAGATACCAATCCGTTTTCAGTCTTCAGAACAGGAATGGAAAATTCTTGGTAAATTCCATTCGCTGCCTTGACCTTCCTCCAGAGTAGTTTCGGAGAAGTAAAGGCTGTGATAAAAGAGATGAACCTGATCCAGGATATTTTCTGACTTTGCCTACGGACACGACGAGCATTGGCTCTAGCAGGTTTGAAAGCAAGTAAATTCTCTGTTGTGGGGTATCTGCGGAAAATATTCCACCGCTTTTTTTGCTCTCGGTGACTGTCGCGGCAAGCCTCATTCCACCACGGTCTCGGGAATTTCCTCAAACGTGGGGAACTTTTGGGGATGGTATTGTTCGCAGCGTCAATTAAACAGTCAACTACATTTTGTACTGCCTCTGTAATATCAATTGTTCTGACCATATTTTCTGAAATCACTGCCTGTTGCATGAAAGCAGTCCAGTTAGTCCGCTGAAATAGGAAACGCGGGGGACAAGAAGTCGCGCCGCCTCTATCAGCATAGGAAACATATAAGGGAAAGTGATCACTATCATAGAGATCAGACCCAACTGCAAAACTAAGCAACGGAAAGAGATCGGGAGAGCAAATAGCCAGATCCAGACTGTGAACTGTACGTGTGGGTTCATGGAAATATGTTTTCTCGTCATTATTGAGCAGACAGAGAGAGTTATCAGAGATACACTGTTCAATCTGTCGCCCACGAGAATTTGTGCTTTCCGAACCCCACAAAGTACTATGTGCATTAAAATTGACAAGAAGCAAGAAAGGTTTGGGTAATTGGTCCACTAAACTATTAAGCTCGTGTTGGTTAATGACAGCATGTGGTGGCAAATATATACTACAAACTGTGACAAGGGTCCGTATATGGACTTGAACAGCCACAGCTTGTAAGGGAGTTTGTACATTTAAATGAGAACTCGGGTAGAGGTTGGAAGTTAAGATGCAAACACCACCAGAAGGATTATTTCCAGTGTTAGCATCTTTCCGAGCACAGTTATAGCCACGGATTTTCACAGCGATGTCATGTTTCAGGAAGGTTTCCTGAAAAGCAAAACAAGCAGGATGGAGCTGATTAATTATATGCTTTATGCCAACAACTTTGGACCGAAGACCACGACTGTTCCAAGAAATGAAAGTGCCCATTAAGTAACGGAAGAATTCAGTTTATTAGAGCTACTATTATGAAGAGTTGGCGAAACATCGCAACTCATTTGTAATTCATCCTCCTCGTCAGACGGATGGAGGGAAATGGAATCGGGACTTTTAGGTTTGCCAAAAATGGACGTTAAGTCCTTATTAACATTACCTTGTGTCGCAAGTCCCAAAGCGACAGAATTTTGTGTAGTCGATTTTTTCAACTTTAATCTGATATCTTTTGCTGAGATTCCTCATTTCGAAAGCTTAAGTTTTAGTGATTTCTGAGAATTTGAATTCATTTTAGGTTTGGCCGGTTTGCTAGTTACAGGAGTCGTGTTTGTCTCATTTTCAATTTCAGAATCGGATGACTTTTCAGAATTTTTTGGTTGTGGAGCATATTTTGCACAATTTGTGCAGGAACAATTTACACAGAAGGTTGTTTTAACTACGGAAGCATAGCTCAATCCAGGTTTTGGTGTCAAATTTAGAACTTTTTTCCGAGCCTCGAGATAGCTAATGTCTTCATTAAATTTAATAGAGATAATTTGTTTTTCAACTTTCCATCGTTCACAGAACCGAGAGAAAGATGCATGATTCTCACCGCAGTTCACACATTTTTCTTCAGCGTTACATTGCTGTCTGTCGTGGCCTTTTTCAGCACAGCACCCCTCAGGGGCTCGCCTACTATAGGTGAGTACGGGTGTCCCAATCCCGAGGTTCCCAGGGATCTTTACTCCGTTATGCTTACTCTACCCTAAGCCTTCTGCTTTCTGCTGTTTTTTCTTTCCCTCGACGGCAAGCGAGGGAGCTCTCCATGAGAAGCTGTCGCCACTCTGTTTGCTTCTTGCTTCTCATGGACAGCCAAAACCCCACGTGTTGGCCGTGCGTGGCAACCCATTTGACAGACGGGTGGTGCACTGTGGTCCCCGGTGTATCAATCGGCTGGTACCTAGTCACCTGAGTGGCTAGGCTGCTAGGGATCAAGCGAAGGGGTTACTCCTTGGGCTTGGCGTTAAGGGTGGTCACTGTCCCCGGGGGTAACTCTGAGCGTATAGGTTCCGGCTAGCGCTAAGGTAAGCGTCGAGGCTGGGAATGGCCAGAGCCGGTGGCTGCCTTCCCTTGTTGGGCTCCGTGGTGGGCGGTGCAGTCGAACCTGAAACTTCTATCAATGTCATATGGGCAAATCCAAGCGTCCTCCCTTCAGTGGGCAACACAATGCTTCAACATCTATACAAAATTTTCCAACGTTCTTTCTAATTCAAAGAAAATCGGAAAACAAAGAATCGTTTCATGGTGTGTCACCTTTTTTGGTGGAAAAAGCAATATCTGGAAGTATTGGTGAGGTAAAAGCTACAAAGAAACTTCGATCTGGTGACCTGCTGGTCGAAGTTAATTCCCCCAAACAAGCGAAACAAATTGTAAATCTGAAAACTTTCTCAACGATTCCCGTCTTTGTCAGCCCCCATCCATCATTAAATTCATCAAAAGGTGTTATATCCTGTGGTGAATTATTCAATGTTCCAATAGAGGAAATTACTCAAAAGCTAAAAAGTCAGGGAGTGACCCATGTGCGGCGTATAACAATACGAAGAGATGGCCAGCTCCTGAATACTAAGCATCTGGTATTAACTTTCAATTCCTCTACTTTACCAGAGTATATTAAGGCTGGTTATATGCGCTTATCTGTTAGAGCATATGTGCCAAATCCCTTAAGGTGCTTCCAGTGCCAGCGCTTTGGGCATTCAAAATCATCTTGCCGCGGAACAATGACATGCGCCCGCTGTGCAGAAGTCAATCACGACAGCACTAACTGCACTGGTAAGGAGAAGTGTGTCAACTGCAAGGGTGACCACACATCTTTCTCCCGAAATTGTCCTGCCTGGAAACAGGAAAAAGAAATAATATCAACTAAAATAAAAAACAATATTTCTTATCAGGAAGCCCGCAAGCTCATTAAGTCAAAAATGCCTAATCCTGGAAATACCTATGCTTCTGTTGTAAAAAAGATATCTGCTACTATATCTACTTAATGGGATTTAGCCGATATCTCAGCCTGTAACAGCTCAAAATCTTCTGAATCCGTTCAATATTATCTAATCAAGGTAACTTGCCAAATATACCGTCACCACCTGTTTTATCTGTTTCTGAAGATACTTCTGTTTTACCGGACCTAAATGATTTTCAACTTGTGACTAACGTTAAAAAGTTTAAAAAGACCTCTCCGACTAAAACGAAACCTGTTCCCAATATTGAAAAAGTCTCAAAATTTTATAGCATTTCACCTCGTCAAATTCACACTACAGTGGTATCACAAAATACTGTCTCAAATGTCAAACCGACATTGAATACTCAACCAATCATTTCGGCTCAAACTCGCTACTCTTCTGTGATCAAAAAACCATCTGAAACTGATCTGACTCAAAACAATGGAAACAACATACTTACGGGTAATACTCTCGAATCCGCTATTGTAACGTCATTGCCAGTTGCTCTAAATAGTAAAATTGTTTCTCAACCAACTGGTCATGAATGTGAAACTTCTAATGTTCCATCCAGTGAAACACCACACGACCTTCATAAATTTAAAACAGTAACATATAAGAAAAAATATAAAAAAGACCACAAGCAAAATTCTGAAAATGTATCGAATTCTAAATTCTGGAAGACTTCACCTCGACAAGTCTCCCAATCTATGCCAGTTGCTAATTTTAGTTCTTCCAAATCAGCTGATAAAATGGATGAAGCCAACTCAAAGCTTGAAACCATGTCCACAGATAAACCCAACCAAAACACTGATAGTGAAATAGAATCGGATACTGCAATAGAATATAATCCTCATGAAACAATTGATGAAACACCTCTTTCTCCGGAACATTCTACCGATTCCACCACAGTTAATAAAACCGTTTATAGAGAAAGTCTCCAAAAATGTATGGTTCAATGGGTTGACCCAAAAAAATTTCACAGTGAACCTTCAAGTACAACCATTCATAAGAAATACTTGAAAAAACATCGTATAAAAAGGTTACAGTGATTTTTTTTTCACTTGTTTTCGTAATTTATTGTACATTTTTTTATGAGAGTTGCAATTTCACCTTTTTAAATTTCATTGATATCTTAATCTTTTGACTTTTTTGGGAAAATTTCCTTTTTGGAATGTAATTTGCGTTTTTAAGAACACTGTTACTATTCATTATCTTTCTTCCATATTATCATAAGGAGTTTTAATTTTAAACTGGATGACTGAATTGTACTTGTCATAATTTTACCATTTGTTTGGCGCAGTATAGCCATGTTTGGCTCTTGCGCCACTAAATCTCAAAATACCTACCTACCTACCTACCTTTTCAGCACAGCGGGGGCATGTTAATGTCCCGCGGCAGTTAGCCCTGGAGTGGCCAAAACGCTGGCATTGAAAACATCTTAAAGGATTGGGGATGTACTGGCGTACAGGCAATTTTATATATCCTGCATAAAGGTATTCAGGTATTTTTGGTCTATGGAAGGTAATTATGTAATGTTTGGTGGGTAGGAGTCGTGCATCCCTCCGAATGGTGATCTGGCGTACATGAGTTACTCCTTGAGGTTTCAGTTCCTCGGAGATCTCTTCTAGAGGAACGTTAAATAATTCCCCACACGTTATTACTCCTTTGGAGAAATTGAGGGATGCGTGAGAGCTGACAATAACGGGAAAGTTGGCTATGGCTTCAAGTTTCATAACTTGCTGCGCCTGCTTTTTGGAAGTTACTTCTACCAGCAAGTCACCAGAACGCATCTTCCGGATAGAAGATATCTCACAAATGGTTGCTGTAATGGCTTTCTGTACGAGGAATGGTGAAATAGAATTAAAGGAATCATTCTTTTCAGAAACACGTTTAATAACAAAGTAACGGTCAAAATGTGGAATATTACTTTTGAGATTGAGTTCTTTGTGATGCCCACTGAAGGGAGATTTTCGGGAGGAGCCCATGCGATATTGAAAAAAATTCAGGTCCGACGGCACCGCCCACCACAGAGCCCAACAAGTGAAGGCAGCCACCGGCTCTGGTCATTTCCAGTCTCAGCACTTACCCTAGTACTAGCCGGAACCTATACGCTGGGAGTTACCCCTGGGGACAGTGACCACCCTTAACGCCAAGCCCAAGCAGTAATCCCTTCGCTTGATCCCTAGCAGACTAGCCACTCAGGTGACCAGCTACCAGCGGATTGATGCACAGGGGACCACAGTGCACAACCCGTCTTTCTAATGGGTCTCCACGTAGGTTTTGGCTGTCCATGAGAAGCAAGAAGCAAACAGATCGGCGACAGCTTCTCATGGAGAGCTCCCTCGCTTGCCGTCGAGGGAAGGAAAGACACAGCAGAAAGTAGAAAGCGTAGAGGAGGATTAAAGGGAGTAAAGATTCCTGGGTACCTCGGGATTGGGACACCCGTACTCACCTATAGTAGGTGAGCCCCTGAGGGGTTTACAACCTTAGGAGTCTCGGAAGTATTAATAGATTATCCAGAATCAGAATCTGTAAGGTTTTCAGATGGTTTAGATTTTTTTTTTGAGTTCACACAATTTGCACAGGAGCAGTTTGAACAAAAGGTATTTTGAAGCACAGAAGCATAGCTTTTACCAGGAGAAGGTGTTTGCGGTTGAACCTTACGCCTGGCTTCGGGATACGTAATATCTTCTTTGAACTTAACTGTAGTGATTTGTTTCTCAAGTATCCAGCGCGGGCATGATCGAGAATAAGAAGGGTGATTGACGGGTGTCCCAATCCCGAGGTACCCAGGGATCTTTACTCCCTTTAGGTTTACTCTCTTCTGCGTCTTCTGCTGTCACCTTTTTTTTTTCCTTTCCCTCGTGGGTAGGCGAGGGAGCTCTCCATGAGAAGCTGTCGCCGCTCTGTTTGCTTCCTGCTTCTCATGGACAGCAAATACCCCCACGTGTTTGCCGTGCTTGGCGACCCATTAGACGGGTGGTGCACTGTGGTCCCCAGTGTATCAATCGGCCGGTAGTTATCAACTGAAGTTGTTAGTCTGCTAGGGATCAAGCGAAGGGGTCACTCCTTGGGCTTGGCGTTAAGGGTGGTCACTGTCCCCGGGGGTGACTCCGAGCGTATAGGTTCCGGCCAGCACTAAGGTAAGTGCCGAGGCTGGGAATGGCCAGAGCCGGTGGCTGCCTTCCCTTGTTGGGCTCCGTGGTGGGCGGTGCCGTCGGACCTGAATCTTCTTCAATGTCATATGGGACCTCGCACCAATTCTCCCTTCAGTGGGCAACACAAGATAAAGAAAAATACTGAAAAATATTACGACCATTTTTTTGTCATCAAAAGACTTTCTGAAAATAAAGAGACATTGCACACGGTTTCTCCGTTTCTGGTAGAAAAAGCAGTTTCTGGAACACTTGGAGAAGTTTCTGCCATTCGCAAACTTCGTTCGGGAGATTTGTTGGTGGAAGTTAATTCCCGACAACAATCTCATCAAATTCTCAAACTGAAAGCATTGGCTACAATTCCCATCTCTGTAAGCGCGCATACATCTCTTAATTATTCTAAAGGTGTTATTACATGTGGGAAGTTATTTCATACATCAATTGAAGAAATTACAAAGGACCTAAAACCTGAAGGAGTGATACATGTACGCCGTATCTCAATTCGGCGGGATGGAGAACTCCTCCCTACAAAGCACCTCGTTCTTACCTTCCAAATGCCTACGTTGTCAGAAGTAGTTAAAATAGGATATATGAGACTGAAAGTGCGTCCTTTTATACCTAACCCTCTGAGATGCTTTCAATGCCAACGTTTTGGGCACTCTAAGATCGCCTGCCGCGGGACACTTACTTGCGCCCGTTGTGCAGAGAAAGGACATGATAGCCAGCAGTGTACCTCACCTGAAAAGTGCGTCAACTGCGATGGCGAACATACTTCCTTTTCCAGATCATGTCCACGTTGGAGGTTGGAAAAAGAAATTATAACTTTGAAAACCAAAGAACAAATTTCTTATCCAGAAGCGAAAAGAAGGATCGTGGCACAGACACCTTCCCCTGGTGTCAGCTATGCATCAGCTGTTAAAAAATCCTATTGTAAAAACTGTTCATGTAAAAATTGTGTGCAGATTGTTGCTCAAAAAGTTCCTCCCAAAAAAACATCCGAATCTGATACAGAACCCTCCACAAACAGTGCTCCTGAATCTCACGATCCGCCGAAACGTAAACCAAAGCCTCCACGTGCTTTTAAATTAAAGCTTTCGAAACGCGGCCTTTCACAAGAAATGATTTCGGAAAAATTAAAATCAAAATTGAAAATATCCAATATTCGGAATTTGGTTGCTCTGGGACTAGCAGCTACGGAGATAGTCCAAAAGGATTTACCTACTATTTTTGGAGGATTATCCAAAAGTCCTGATTCAATTGCTCTCCATCCATCCGACGAAGAGGATGATGACCTTGAAATGAGTTGCGAAATAACGCCAACTCAAACTAACGCCCTTTATAATTCCCATACTAAAAAACTCTCTTAATGGGTACCTTTCTCTCGTGGAATTGTCGCGGCATTCGTTCAAAACTTCATGACATTAAGTTCATTTTCAACAAATTTCATCCAACTTGTTTTTGCGTCCAAGAAACCTTCCTGACAACTAACACTTTTTTAAAATTACGGGGTTACAACTGTGTTCGGAAAGATGGAGACACTGGACACCATAGTTCGGGTGGTGTCTGTATCTTTACTTCCAACCTTTATCCGAGCACACCACTCAATTTACATACTTCTCTGAAGGCTGTGGCTGTTCAAGTTCACACTAGAATGTTGATCACAGTCTGCTGTATTTACTTACCCCCTCATAAGGCCATTTGTCAGCAAGATCTTGACAACTTGGTGGACCAACTTCCGTCACCTTTTCTGTTACTAGGCAATTTTAATGGACATAGCATCATGTGGGGTTCCGACAGTACAAACTCTCGAGGGCGGCAGATCGAGCAGTTTATTTCTAATAACTCTCTCTGCCTACTCAATAACGATCAAAAGACATACTTCCATGAACCTACACTGAACTTCCACTGACTCGATCTGGCTATGTGTTCACCTGAACTCCTATCATTGTTGGATTTCGCTGTTGTTGAAGATCTCTACAACAGTGATCACTATCCTATCATGATCAGCCAAGGTGATAGCTGTGGTGTGACTCCATGTCCTCCACGCTTCCTATACCAGCGGGCAGACTGAGCTATTTTCTCGCAACTAGCAAATATCACAGAAAATGTAGTCAAAATTTCAGACATTTCGGAAGCAGTGCAACATGTAATCCATATCATAATGAACGCCGCTAATGAATCCATCCCGAAAACTTCCCCACGTCTAAGAAAATTTCGTAGACCGTGGTGGAATAAAGCATGTCGCGACAGTTACAAGAATCAAAAAAAGCATTGGAACATATTTAGAAGGTATCCGTCAAGGGAAAACCTAGTAGCATTCAAACGAGCTAAAGCCCTTGCTCGTCGCGTTCGCCGTTGTAGTCAGAGGGAGTCGTGGATTAATTTTGTTTCTACCATCACAACCTCTACTTCAAGTAAAAGTTTATGGAAGAAAGTAAAGGCGGCTAATGGGATTTATCACGAATCTTTCATTCCTGTCTTAAAAACCGGGAATATGATGTATTCGAGCCAATTAGACATTGCTAACACTCTCGGCCAGACGTTTGCACAAGTTTCCGCAACTGACTCTTATAGCTCTTATTTTCTTGCCATTAAGAATCGCGCGGAACGGTTGCCTCTGCGCTTTAATGACCGACATTCCTTCCCATATAATTGTGAATTCCGCATGTTTGAATTGGAAACCGCCTTATCTCAAGCCAATGATACCAGTCCAGGGCCAGATGGAATTACATATAGAATGCTTCGTAATTTGAATAAAACTTCCCTTGCTAATTTTTTGATATTATTCAACAGAATCTGGATTGAGCAGAAGTATCCTAAACAATGGCGCGAAGCTATTGTGATTCCCATCTTGAAACCTGGTAAAGATTCATCCAACCCTCTGAACTACAGACCGATTGCTCTTACAAATTGTTTATGTAAAACCTTCGAGCGCATGGTCAATGCTCGCCTGATCTACGAATTGGAGAAACAAGGATGCATCTCCACGTTGCAAAGTGGTTTCCGAAAAGGTAGACCTACTATAGATAACCTTATTTTACTTGAAACTGAAATACGCAACACATTTGTTAGGAGAAATCACCTTGTCTCCATATTCTTCGATATTGAGAAAGCATATGACCGTTCCTGGCGCTATGGCATACTTTCAACAATTTTCAACTTTGGTTTTAGAGGAAACCTACCCATGTTTTTAACTAACTTTTTATCTTATCGAACATTTCGAGTTCGTGTTGGGAATTTTTACTCAAAATATTTTATACAAGCTGAGGGTGTCCCTCAGGGAAGTGTCCTCAGTGTCACCCTTTTTATCGTTCATTTGAGCCAAATCTTGAATCATTTGCCATCATCAGTTCATGGAAGCCTCTATGTTGATGACCTGCAGATATCCTGCCAGGGTAGCAGCATGAGTGTCATTGAGCGACAGCTGCAAAATGCTGTTAATAAGGTGGTAGATTGGTGCAATAATAACGGGCACAACATTTCTCCTGAGAAGAGTAGATGCGTGCACTTTTGCCGGAAGAAAAACTTGCATTTGGATCCTATTTTCCAAATACACAATACGCCTATTCCAGTAGTAGATGAAATACGATTTTTGGGTGTGGTCTTTGATCGCAAACTAACATTCCTTCCGCATGTTCTTAACCTGCGAAAGAAGTGCGAGAGGGCCTTGAATATTTTGAAGGTGCTCTCTAGAACATATTGGGGCGCCGATAGAACCTCCCTTCTCCGTATTTATCAAGCGGTCATTCTTTCACGCATGGATTATGGTTGTATGGTGTATGGGTCTGCCCGCGCTTCCGTTTTACAAAGACTAGATACTGTGCACCACTCTGCTTTACGAATCTGTTCAGGTGCATTTCGTACTTCTCCAGTTGAGAGTTTGTATGTTATTTGCCACCAACTCCCCCTTAATTTAAGGCGTAATAAATTGTCCGCTTTGTATTACTTCCGAGTTTTGTCTGTGCCAGAGCATCCTGTACGTCAAATCACATTGCCAGTTGGTTTTCGCCGGTTGTATGATGCTCGTCCATTTCATATCCTTCCTTTTAATGAAAGGATCAAAAATCTTCTACATGACTCGAACCTTGATAATATTGCTGTTAAATCACCCGATTTATTTAGCTTCCCACCTTGGGATAAACCGCAATTTTCCTTTTTGAATCCCTTCTCCGGATTCGATAAATCTTCAACTTCACCGACTGTCTTGCAACATCTGTTTCTACACCATCGCTATCGGTATTCTTCTTTTGCCCCAATTTTCACGGATGGCTCGAAATCAGACAACCATGTTGGTTGTGGAATTATACTTCCGTCTGATACAGTGTGCCACCGCCTTCACAATTTTTGTTCATTTTTTACTGCCGAATTGGTGGCAATTCTGTTTGCCCTCCAAAAAATTACACTATCCATTCAGCGGCAATTTGCCATTTACACCGATAGCATGAGTTCTTTGGAAACACTTTCACACTATCACAATCGGATGCATCCTATAGCAATTAAAATTTTATTAACTTTGCGTGCCCTACAAAAGGATGGATTTCAGATAATTTTTTGTTGGGTGCCGAGTCATGTTGGTCTCTTTGGAAATGAAAATGGCAGATTCAGCGGCAAAATCAGCAGCAGACCTTTTGTCTCTGAGGCTTCCTTATTGCGATGTTAAGAAGTCCTTAACAAAATACATTTTTTCTACTTGGCAATCAGCGTGGGATCAGCGTACTGAAAATAAATTGCATTCCATCAAGCCTATTATTGGATTGTGGTCTGCCCTTTCTATACGTGAGGCTGACGTCAAAATGACTCGCCTCCGTATAGGACATACTCGCTTCACGCACAGACATCTTCTGTTTGGTGAAGCTGCACCGAAGTGCCCCAAATGTCATGTGGATTTTACTGTGAAACATCTTTTAATTGAGTGCCCTGATTTTAACTCTCATCGTATTCGTTTTTTTCATTCAACTTCATTGACTCGTAAGGACTTGGTGGATGAAAAATACCACCCAAATATCTTTAAATTTTTAAAAGCTATTAAATTTTATACTTATATTTAGTGTAATTAATACCTATTTTATCTCAATCATCGTGCCCACCGTGATCAACAACGATTTGATACCATATCTTTCGGATTTTAATTGATGTTTTTTGTTTTGTTTTTTAAAAACTCTGAAATTTTTTGATGCATTGTCACATTTCATAAATTTTAAGTTCTGAGTTTATATTATGTTTATTATCTGAACTTGTATTTTACCTCTGATTTTATATTTTACCATTTGCATGGCGCAACTTAGCCAAATGTGGCTCTTGCGCCAAAAAACCTCACAAATCAAATCAAATCAAATCAAGAAGGGTGATTGCCACTGCAGTTCACACACTTTTCCTGTGCGGAACATTGCTGGCTATCATGCCCTTTACCTGCACAACGGGCACATGTTAATGACCCGCAGCAAGTTTGAGTTTGAGTTTGTTTGAGGTTTTATGGCGCAAGAGCCATGATGTTGACTATGCTGCGCCAAACAATGGGTAAAATTATCTCATTTTAAAACACTCATCGAAGAGAAGATGAGGGGAAGCTAAAATGTAAACAAGATTTAAATCAACAGATAAAACTTTATGGACTTTAAAAAAGCAAAAATTTGGACATGAGGTGTCTTATCAAGCAGGGAAGATAATGAAGGGCAAGACTTTTGAAAAAACTGTAAACGCTGAGCATTGAAATTTGGGCATTCTGACAAAATATGTTGAACAGACATTTGACAATGACATCGCGAACACAGTGGTGGTTGTTCACCTAGCAACAAATGAATATGGGTGAATCGAGTGTGTCCAATTCATAATCGTGTTAAAATAGTATCTGCTTTTCTGTTCGGTAATGAGGGCCAAGGTTGCACATGGGGTTTGATAACATGAAGTTTGTTGTTTGTCTCCATGTCCCACTGTCTTTGCCAATTAGAATATAGAAGCTTTTTAATGTGTTTCTTTATGTCGTTCACAGGAATATTAGTAGTCATTGAAATAGTCGCCAATTTGGCAGCCTTATCTGCCTCTATCTGCCTATCTATTGGAAGTAGTTTTAAAATGTTATTTATTTTTTAAATAAAAAAAGTGACGCTTAAAACGCTGCCCTGGGGAACACCTTCCTCTTGTACAAAAGAATCTGAAAGTTCAGATTCCACCTTAACACGGAATTTTCTAAGCTTTAAAAAATTTCTAATGAAAACAGGAAGATTTCCTCTTAGTCCCAGATCATATAAATCTTTTAAAATTCCATGTCTCCAAGTTCGGTCGTATGCCTTTTCGATGTCGAAAAAAATGGCAACTAAGTGCTTTCTTTGTAAAAAGGCTAGGCGAATGTCGGATTCAAGAGCAAGAAGATTATCAAGAGTGCTCCGTCCTCTTCGAAATCCACTCTGCGACGGGTGAAGTAAGTTATTTGCCTGCAGATAAAAAATTAGCTTCGATTTATCATTTTTTCTGGCAATTTACAAAGACAACAGGTCAAAGCTATGGGTCGATAATTTGATGGATTTGTTGGATCTTTGCCTGGTTTTAGTAAAGGAATTATTATTGCTTGTTGCCAAAAAGTAATAAAATATTGTTCTTGCCAGATACGGTTATAAAGATATAATAAGCTTTTTTTCGACTCTGTTGTTAAGTTTTTGATCGTACTGTAACTAATGTTGTCAGGACCGGGAGAAGAATCGTGGACAACGGCAAGGCACGATTGGAATTCTAAAAACGTAAAATCGCTGTTGTAGGGCAAATTAGTTTGTAAATTAAAATTTAGTTTTTGCTTTTCTGCTTTCTCTTTGTATTTCAAAAACGCAGAAGGATAATTTTTACTGCTGGACGTATGAGCTAATGTTGAAGCTATGGAATTTGCAATGTCTTTTGTGGATGATATGGTGTTTGTTGCCTTTATCAATTAAAATTGAAACATGATTAGAATGAGAAGCACCTGAAGCTTTTTTAACTTTATTCCACAAATGATGGCTAGATCTTGTTGAAGTGATACCAGAGACGAATTTTTGCCAAGAAATTTTTCTACTACGTCGTTGGATTTTTCTGGATTCTGCTCTAGATTTTTTAAATTTGATAAAATTTTCAGTAGAGGGATAACGGCGAAAAATATTCAATGCCTTTTTTTGTCTTTTATATGCTTGTTGGCAATTAGCATCCCACCATGGCTTGTTTTGCTTCCTACGAACTCCAGATTTCTTTGGAATAGTGTTATCTGCTGCCTCAATTATAATACTGACAATATGTTTCAGAGCTTCATCAATAGTGGAAGATTTAACTATTGCTGAATTGATATTAGCCAGAGAGGTGAATGTTTGCCAATTTGCTGCATTTAAAATATATTTGGATGGTCGGAAATAACTAACTGCATTGTGCCTATTGTCGGTCACAATTAAAGGAAAATGGTCGCTATTATAAAGATGATTGTCAACAGTTAAACTGAAAAAAGGCAATAAAGACGGAGAGCAAATAGCGAGATCAACAGAATGAAAAGTTCGTGTTGGTAAATGAAAATGCGTTTTTTCGTCAGAATTTAAAATGCATAAATTATGATCTGCGAGAAATTGTTCGATTTGTTGACCACACAAATTTGATTCAGTGCTTCCCCAAAAGGGACTGTGACCATTAAGATCGCCCAAAATAATGAATGGAGAAGGCAATTGGCAAAACAAGTTATTTAGGTCCGTTTGACTGATTTGTTGCTTAGGTGGCAAATAGAGGCTACAGACAGTTATTAAATTTTTCATCTGAATCCGTACAGCAACAGCTTGCAAATTAGTGTTCAGATTAACTTGCATTGATGGAATATCCGTAGCTACAAGAATTGCCACGCCCCCAGAAAATCTGTTTTGAATATTGTGCTTGCTGAAATTATTGTAATGCCGCATGTTCTGCTTGTCTGTTTTAAGATAGGTTTCCTGGAGTGCAATGCAGGCAGGATGGTATTTGTTTATGATGTCTCTCAATTCTTAAGAATTATTCATGTACCCTCGACAATTCCAAGAGACGAATGTAGACATAAAGATTTAAAAAAAAGGCAAGGGAAAAAAGAGACTGCCTTCAGTAAATAGAAAGGATAAAGGCAAGAGAGCATCAACCTTTAGGCGTTTTAAAAAATTTTGATTTAAAATAGTCTGTTGAAATATTAGTCGGATCAGAATCCACTCTGTCCTCATCCATATCACTTATACTGTCATCAGATGGATGAATTTTAAAATGTTCTTCCTTTTCTTCAATTTTATTTGTTTCTTTTGCTTTGGGTGTCTTTTTTTTTCTTTGAGCATTTTTTCCTTCATTAAAACTTTTTTCCTTTTTGTCTTTTTAAGAGAAGAGGAAGAAGTTTCTTCCCAAGATTTTTTTATTTCCAGAAGGGCAAGGTAGTCAGTCTTTTTTATTGTTATGGTGTCAGGATCTGCTGTGCGGATTACAGGAGTATTTGTTTCTATATTTATCAATGGTTGGTTTTGTGAATTGCGTGGTTCTGAAGTTGAATCGGCTGAATTTAACGCTGATGAATATGATAAATTTGGTTTTGGTGTTCTTTCGCTTACTATTTTGCGTGCTTCTGAAAATGAAATACCTTTTGTTATTTTGATGGTTTGAATTTCTTTTTCTTGTTTGTAGCGTGGGCAAGAACGGAAGTAAGATGGGTGATCGCCTTGACAGTTATAACATTTTTGTGTGGTAGATGTACAGTTTTTACTATTGTGGTCTGGGAGGGAGCATCGAGCGCAAATTTCTTTATCTCCCCTGCAAGCTGTAATAGAATGGCCAAATTTTTGGCATTTAAAGCATCGGAGTGGTTCTGGAATGTATGGTTTAACTGGGCAATTGATATAAGCTATTTTTACAGATTTCGGTAAAACTGGAGTATTGAATGTTAGAATTAAATGTTTAGTAGGAATATTTTGATTATTTTTATAATTATAATCCTGCGAACTGCTATTACTTTTTGATCTTTTAAATTATCCAAAAGGTCCTCTTCAAGATGTCTCTGGAATTCTTTTTCAGATACGACACCTCTGGAATAGTTAAGGAAACGGTGGGAAGAAACAGTGACATCGATGTCACCTATTTTTTTTAACTTTGTAATTTGTTGAGTCTGTTGGTTGTTTTTTACTTCAATAAGCAGGCTTCCATTTAATTTTTTTTATATTTTGTACTTCTCCGACAACGCCAAGTATAGATTTATGTATCAAAATTAGTGACACAAATTTTAAAGATGATTTTTCAGAATTGACAACAAAAAATTTTAAAAAAGCATTACTGTGGTGAAGAACATTAGTACCCATGTGATATAGAAAAGAATTCGGGCCCGACGGCATCGCCCACCACGGAGCCCAACAAGGGATGGCAGTTACCGGCTCTGGAAAATCCCAACCTCGGCACTTGCCATAATGCTAGCCGGAACCTATACGCTCGGAGTCACCCCCGGGGACAGTGACCACCCTTAACGCCAAGCCCAAGGAGTGACCCCTTCGCTTGATCCCCTTGAGCAGTCCAGTTAGATGCCTAGGATACCGGCCGATTGATACACCGGAGACCGAGATATACCACCCGTCTAATGGGTCGCCACGCACGGCAAACACGGGGGGGTATTTGATGTCCATGAGAAGCAGGAAGCAAACAGAGCGGCGACAGCTTCTCATGGAGAGCTCCCTCGCCTACCCTCGAGGGAAAGAAGAAAAAAGGTAGACAGCAGAAGGCGTAGTGGAGAGTAAACATAAAGGGAGTAAAGATCCCTGGTAACCTCGGGATTGGGACACCCGTACTCACCTATAGTAGGTGAGCCCCTGAGGGGAATTTTCGCTTCAAATATTGAATTCCGGATTTTTAAAAATGTACATTTTGTAGTTGATAGGCAATACACGGAGTAATAACTATTCCAACAATTTGGGCATTCAGTCTAGATTAACAACTTTAAACCACATGAATCTGAATAATTTAACATCAGTCACTAAACATTTGAAATTTTATCTTTCTCAAACATTTTATATTAATAAGATTATTAATACTATGGACATGACACAGGTGCTTATTGAACCATAATACTTACATAAATCTTTATCAAATTTTAAATTTAAATTTCGATGACATCAAGATACTCAAAATAAAATAATTTTAAATATTGGATTCTTTATATTTCTCAACATAATTTTTACAATTATCGTTATCAGAGTCTTTTTGCAATTATCCTTATTTGCAAAGTCTTAAAATCAATTAATAGATTGTAATAATTTAATAATCAACGTTATAAATTAGCAACCTTTTATTCAAGCAACGACTTTCAAAGAATAGTAATTTTGAAAGGACTCATCATGATTATGAAACGTAATTTTTTGACATCTCAAAAATTTAATAATTGAAAATTATTCCAAATTTAGATTATTGCTTCTAACGAATAAAAAAAACAGAAATAGAATATAATTATTTCAAATATTATTTTGTGAAATTAAGAATAATTCCTTGATGAAATCATTTTTAATCATGATTAAATCGTGTAAATACAAAAATTACTACGCATGCTTTTCAGATTGATACAAAAAACGTTTTTTGACAAAATAAAAATATCATTAATAATAAAGCAAGAAAAAAAATTTTTAAATATTACTTGACACTATCCCTTTTTTTCTATAAAGCTGCAAATAAGCAAAATCAAAAAATTCCAGTGAGACATAAGTCAGTCACAAAAAGCAAATACTAGTACGTATATTTGTCTATATATTTTTATATCTTCTTCTATATTACATTTAAATACTGTCGCGCTAGAATTGTATATAGCGTTAATGGAATGACCTCATAAGAGAATGAAGAAAACCTGCTTTAAAAATAAATACAAAATCTCTATACATTCTTTTCTGTTTATTTCTTCCTGTATTGTTACATTTGAATTGAGTTCTTTTCATCTAAAATTCATGAGCAATGTGTTTTGTTTCATTAATTAACCCTTTCATCGTCCTGTCCTGTCAGCGAAAATTCTAATGATTCCTCGGTTTTTCGCCGCATTAGAACAAACAAAAATAAAAATTCAAACAAGTAAACATTTACAAAGCATTTTAAACGTTTAAAAGCTTTAAAATGTAAAAGAACGCTTGAAGGGCGTTTTTACGGCCGCCCTGCAGAAGTTTCACTTGAACGCGGTAGACGCATTACTGACGACGAAAAGGTTAATATGCTTTTAGCCTTTTTCTTTCAAATCTTTAAGAAAGAAGAATGAAATTTATTATTATATTTTTGTTATTTTTCTTCCGATGAAACGTTTGTTTTGCATTCACATGATCCTTATGATGAGTCTAACAATTAAGACGGCATTTCTCTCGCTAAGCTGCGCCACTCAATTCATGCTATGGAGTTTCAACCCTGATAAAAGTTTCACATCGGTATTATGCTTAATCGGATTTCGAACATTTATTCTTTAGTATCGAGAAACGGAGTTCGAACCCACTGTTCAACCAATCGAATCTGTGACTCTAAAATTAGGCAATCGTTGGTCCATATTTTGATCTGATTTCTTATTTTAAGATAGGTTCCACTATCTGTTTCATCAAAGGACTTAACTTAGATCATCATGGAGACAATGGATCAATTGTTTTGTTATTTTGTTTTGATATTAAAAAGAACATTTTTCAATTTAAACATAATTCAGAAATAAATATACTATAAATAACTTCATTCAAATACTAGCCGCTTTTGGCGACCAGCCGGTTCTCCAGTATTACCGCTCGCTACAATTTTCAATTAAATATTTTTAGTAACTGGTCTCTTAATAGATTCTCAAACAAAACCTTTTTAATCTTCAAATTTTGATAGTCATGCGAAACTTATACTGTTGTTTAGATCGTTTCGCTCAATTAACTATATATATTTTGCTAATTTGTTGTCATTTCCGATAAAACTTCAACTTTAATTTAAAGTGGAAATGATGAAATTGCAATTAATGTAAAGATATTTTTTAATGAAACCAAGCGTTTTATTTTATTTATCATCTTTATTGTTATTTATTTATTATTATTATTATTATTATTGAATATGAGTATTGCAAACAGAATAGCTCGGCATTTAAATCTTATGTGAACTACAAAATATTTTTCATAATTTATGTAATATCTCAAAGAATAATTCAACAAAAATTTCTCAGATTCAGCATAAAGTTCAGTTTTTAGTTTTGCTTTCAATAGAATTGAAATGAAATCAATAATAATATTTTGTTTCGGCCTATAAATATATTTCAAAAATTATGAAGTCTAAATTTAATGCAGTAAGGTATCATATTCTGAGAAATATTCTGGACACACCAAATTTTAAATAAATGTATAAATGTTTCTATTTTCCACGATCAACTAAGACTTATTTATGAAGTTTTGAATGTTAAAAATTTAGAAAAACTCAACATTTTCATAATCTTAGGCCAATTAATCTTGAGAAACCTGCGCGCTGATTAGCGTATTTTCTTTGAAACGATCGATGGAAAATCTAAAATTATCCTTTTTTTATTGAATAGTGATATTCAAATTTTCATGAATCGGTCAGTTTAAGTGATTGATTTAGTTGATTGGAAATTAACTCCTTTTATTTAAAATATTAGTGTTTCAAGAACATTTTGTTAATCGTGATTTCCACAGCAAAAGCTTTGCGTAAAATCAAAAATTCGTTATTTATTAGAGCATTTATTGAATCGAGTTACATAAAATATAATCGTTTTCCATTTAGATCATTTTAGAAGATCTGTGTCTTACTAAAGGTTTACAAATTAACTGTGTGGCTCTGACTTGAATGGATATCATGTGCATATTAAACAAAACTTGCATTAAAATAAAACTGATTTATTGGATTAATAATATAGAGAGTGTAAAAGATTATAAAATAATTTTTCTTGAATTTATTTTTTAGAAAAAATAATATTTCATATTAGTTTCCTTTCTTACAGACACGTGCCGAAAATTATATTTTTGCAGATTTCATTTCCAAAAAGATTTAATTTATTTTTATTGGAGTTATAATCAATGTGATGGCAACACTTTGAAAAAAGCTAATTTTTTTTTAATGAATTTGAAACGTACTCGTGCAGTTTAAATTTTATTTTTATTTTGTACGAAAAAAATTTGTTGAAAAATATAGTTAAAATATTTATTTAAAAATTCATTAAAAATAGAAATTTAATTTTAAGGTTAAAACATTGGTATCATTTAAAAGATAAAGTTTTGGTCTTTAACTTCATGTAAAAATCTCTTTTGTGCGGTAATATTTTCGGAAGTTAAGCGAAATTTTGGCGTGTTTCTGCCTTAATTTTTAAATAAATAAAATTCTAATGAAAAATTCGAAAAAATAACCCCCAGGTGCACATTTCCGGCCTCCAAGGTATACACGTGCCAAATTTGGTAGCTGTAGGTTGAATGGTCTGGCCTGTAGAGCTCCAACACACGCACACACACACATTGAGCTTTATTATAAGTATAGATTAATCATAAAAGAAAATTTTAGTCCCTGTTTCCTTGATTTTTTTTTCTTGTTAATGGCATAGAAGAAATGAATATTTTGATGTTCGATTTTCTTTTGAGGATGCCTTTTTGTTATTATCTTTAGATTAAAATATAGATCAGACTTAAAAATATATAAAATATCATAATGCAAATAAGAATACGTAATATATCAAATACCAGATAAAAGCAAATTCACTTCTAAAATCTCAAGATATTATTTATATAATCACATATTATAATGTATCTATATTTTGACTTGTAATGATTTATGAATATTTTGTTTGATCTCAACATTGTAAAAAAAATTATGGAATGGTTTTTCTAAAATAAATATGCTTATTCAGAAGCAATCTTTATGTCTCCAAACATTAAAAAGTGCCTCTATATTCAGTAAATAATTGTGCATCTAATTACTTCCCAGGAAAAAAGAGTTTCTTAAAAATCCTTTATCCATATTTTTGAATGATATAGAAAATATTTTTATTGAAACTAATAATTCAGATTGTATTAATTTACAATGTAATATACCTGTACAAATGGTATTAAATAATATTTGACTCTTGGATTAATTCATTTTCAATTGTTACTAAGCATATTTTATATAAAAAAATTTCAAGGAGTCTGTTTAATATTTTATATTAATACTTTAGTAATATTTAGTATTAACATATATAACATATAATATTAGTATTGTTTAATATTTTAGTATTAACATCTTCTATAAGAAAATAAAAATATTAAATTAACATTTAAAATTACATAAAATCTATCAGTTACTAGTGTGTAATAAATTCTGATGGGAATATGCTGACTTCTCAAGTGAGTGCTTTTAAATCTCGAAAATAACAACAACAAAAACTAATTTATCATTGAAACTAGAAAAAGTATATTTGTTATTTTCTGATTCTATAAAGTGCTTTATTTTCAATAATTAAAAATGATCATTAAGTATCAGAAAAATCATCAGAGTTCATCCCTTTAAAAAAAATATGAAATAAAAATGCAAGGAATAATAATGAATTTCAATTACACTTTTCTGTCCCACAGATTTAAGATGATGTTTTCTTTTCATAAGATGTCGGGCAAATGTTAATGTAGATTAGAAGCTTGGACATTCTTAGTAGGTTCGAATCGTAGTAGAAGTTAAAAAGAGATTTCAAGAATGCTTTTTGGCAGAAGGCATTTACATATTTCTATATTTGTGACATATAGGATAAATGCCAGAATTTTTCAGGATCCTGAACAGAGTATTGTTGTTACCCACGTTAAATATTTTCCAGATGTATTTTGTCCAATTACACTCTAAAATGTTTTAATTATTTCCTGCTCTAGCATGTATTTGTATATGTTTACAGATAGCTGTAATAATCTTCTACTGATGACAATGCGTTTGAGATCGAGGTTCACCAAGTATTTTCAATGCACTTTATATGTTGTATATTATATACTTTGATGTGATATATCCTCCCCTTATTGGGGTTTATAAAACTAGAGTAACTATGAATTACCGATTTAAGTGTCATTTTCATCATTAGTCAAAAATTCAAAATAAGAAGGTCAATCCCAAAATGCTTGTCGTGAATCAATCTTTTAACTGGAAAATTCTAAGAAATGTTAGCACCATATGTTCTTTTGCTAATATACTTGATTTGGAAATTTGGAAGGCCATTTGGGGACTTTTTCTAATGCATCTTTTGTTATGTTAAAGAATTGGTAAAAAAAATGAAATTATTGATAATAAACAAATCCTAAGAACATCCTTTTAGGAATAAAATATAATTTAATATTAAATCATTCTAAGAAGCTGTAATTCGAAATAAATCTTATATATAATCTACAAACACCTCAAATATTCTATAAATTCTTAGTGGAATTAGTAAAATTGTCATATAATTAGAATAAAAGAAAACAGTTAAGGGGTTAAAAGCGAAAAAGTATAATTCAATTTTTCTCATTTCAATTTAAATTGAAACGATATATTCTGCCTCGTCAGCCGAAAAAGTACTCATACATTAAGATGAATAATATTTTATTTATCAGATAAAAGATATTAAAAACAATATATTGCAACATGAATCATGCCTTTAAATTCCACAAAGTGTGGAAACATATATGCTAATGAAAAAGTTTCCCTAAGCTTAAAAATTAAAGTGTAGTTATCATTATAATAGTTTTACAGCAAATTTTAAATCTGAAAAAGTATTCAAACGCTTATAAATTAAGTAATAAAATATACTTTTATTGCTTGGAAGCATTATTTTTGTATTTGGTTGGCCCTTTCTTGTTTTTTTATTACTTCTTTCAATCTACTTGACACTGAATTAACTAATTTCCTGCATATTTTGATACCAATATTTCGCCGTGTTTCTATTAGTTTTTCTTTCAGGATATTTTTACCCTTAATATTATTTTCATCCAAACGTTTTTAATATTATTTTATAAATGTTGTATAGGAATGATTCAATCTTTCCTCGAGGTAAATCAAGAATGCAATAGCATAAATCTTATTGGCTTGTCAATATTATAATTATCTAATGAATATCTAATGAAAAAAATGTTATTTTTATCATTAGACAATATATTATTATCTAATGAAGAAAACTGCATTGTACTTTTTATGAGCAGCAAGTACGTGAGACATAGAAAAGAATTCTTTCGATAAAAGACAAGAAATTTATTGCTACTAAAATTGCAGATAAAAATGAAGAGTTTAATAAGATTTTGAATGAAATCTGTGGATGTATAAATGCTTGAAAATAACAATAATGTATATTTTAAATACAAAAGATTTGTACAATATTTTTTAAAAAATTAACTTTGCTATCTTCTGGTCAAGTGCATTGTAATGGTGACTTCAATGTAAATGCAATGATCAAATTAATATGAAACATTGACAATTCTGTGTAATACAAGTTGGTCACAATGTCTTTCCCGGATTTCAACAAATGATTGTAAAAAACTTATTATAATTTAATACATGATTGTTTCAATATATTGTAAAGACGATTATAAAATATTTAATAAAACTATTTATGGTAGTAACTATTATT
>JAPMOR010004099.1:242-10977 GCA_026543865.1 Argiope aurantia | reverse complement strand
ATGGAGAGAGAGAGAGAGAGAGGGAGAGTATAAACATAGTATTCTATTTTAAGAAAGAGAACTAAAATATTCCCTCATTAGAATTATTTATTCGAATATTTTTGAATCTGATGAGCCAAATTTTGAACAGAAACAATATTTCTGGTTCAAAAGTAGTAATATAAATTAAAATGTAAAATTAAAAAAAGATTTACCTTCTTGTTTTCCTGTTCTGCGTATTTTAGAACTTTGTCACCGCCAAAAGAAATCCAAGGATACCTATGGATTAATGGAGAAAAAATAATGATCAATTAATGACATATAAAGGAAAGCTACCTTTATTTATTTATTCGCAAAGTTTTACAAAATTTGATTTAAATCAAGATTATTTCCTGAATCATTCTTATTACATTATAATTTAAAAATTCAAAAATGGCTTCAATTTTTCTATTATCTCAGGATCGATGCTTACGCTGTTCTTCTATATTATTTAAGTGCGAACATTTTTTTCGCTTATATAGCAGTCTCATTTAGTTTAAGGGATATAATTTACTGAAAAAACCATTTGCATTGTAAAATGCAAACCATCACAAGGCGCCAGTTAAGGGGGTGAGAATTATAGTAGGAAATACAAAAAATAAATAAAAATATTAAAGACAAAGGAAGTATTTATTTCCAGAAAGAAGGAAGAGAAGAAGTAGAAAGAATCAAATAAGTATAAAATAATGTGTTATTATTTTTACTAGTTTTTCTTCGGGCTGATTTTTTTTTTTACAAAGATCAAGTTAAGGTACCTTATTAATAAATATAAATTTTAAAAAAAGGATTCATTTGAAGCTATCATTTCAAAATGTTATCAAATATCATGTTAATTTTTTATAACATGAACTATCTATTTATAAAGATAAAAAAAATAGTACTTCTAGCTATTTATTTTAAATACTGGGCACTTCCTGGAAAAATTTCCAGGAAATACCGAAAATATTTGGATTCCAGAATCTAAGAGGCGAGAAACAAAAGTATCCTGGTTGATACGATATACCAAGTCACTTTATACCTATAGAGAAAAACTGAAAATATAAATTCAAATTTTTGTATACTTTTTTATTAAACTATCCAGCTTTATTGATTAGTTGATTCTTCAATAACATTGGTTACATTTAATTTCTTCTAGTATATTCATGATTTTATCAACAAAGATTGTTAAATTTAAAATTAAGTTAGATATTCTAGTTGTACTACTTAAGAAGAATGACTCGGATTTTGTTTATTTTGCATATCAGCTTCCCTGACGTAGTCAAATGAAATGACTTCATATTTGCTTGGAAACGGATATGCATTGTCTGTCATCGAATTGCGCACTGTGTTAAGCAATAATTTAAATTTCTCATATAAAAGAAGCAGTTCATTCCGATATTAAAATAATAGTTTATGTTTTACTTGTATTATATGAGCAAGTCAAGCTGCATATTAGGATAATTAAAACATACTGATAAAAATTTTGAAGAATAAACGATGTAATCTTTCAGCATATCACTTATATTACTTTATATCTTAGAATATTTTGTTTATATTCTATAAAAAAATTGAAAAAATAAATAAAAAAAGAATAAACTTATAAAAAAACCTGCCAAAGAATTCGAAAATGAAAAGAATTTTTATTCCTTAGATTTCAAAAATGGCAGATGAAAAGAGATTAAATGTCTTTGCAATGCAATATATATATATATATATATATATATATATATGTTGATTCAAATATTGCCTCTTTAATAATGTAAATACCTCTTTAAAAATATGAAAAACTAATTAAAAAATAGCAAAAAAATTGGTATTATTAAAATGATAGTTGTTGTTTTTTTTAAGATAGAGAAAAATCGTGTTTATTTTATAATTCTTCCAAAAGATATCAACGGAAAACACTAAAGTTTTTACAATTTTTAATTAACTGAAATTTTAAAAAATCGTACATTTTACCTCTTTAAAAATATTGTCACTAAATTATGTGAATTAAGGTTTAGCAGAGTGCCAATATTTATTTGCATTAATCATAGAGTTCAATAATAATTCTATTTGATTATTTTGATTATTTTTGATCAAATGTTTGTAATTCTTTTTTATATGAAAGATTTGCTTATAATTAGTATCCTGAATTTTCCATTCATATTGAAAATAAACCTGAGAATAAAGACTAAATTTCGAATGATTAAAAAGATCTAAGACATACTTTTATTTCAATTTTACGCTTGGTGTTTTATTTGGGATTATTTATTTTCAACGTCCAACACGTTCTTTTTGTGACGCAATATTCATCGATTGCCGAACAATAAGTACATTTCGCAAACTGTTCTGAATTTATTAATCTTTCAGAATATTTAGAATGTAAGTAAAATACTTCTTTTTTAAAAAACAACAAAGTAAGCATCATAGACTTACCAGAAAAGCAGTGTGCGACTCTCTCTTTCTGCGTTCCGGTTTACACTGGTTCATTGAAAAGTCCTCTAGTGACGTCGCTTGAAATTAGTAATCAGAATCACATATTACCTGCCTTCATGTCCTCCTATTAGTAGAAGACGAGTTTTTTTTTTTTTTTTTTTTTTTTTTTTTTTTTTTTTTTTTTTTACCAAGGTCTCATAAATTTCGAGTAGATAAGGCATCGAATTTCATAACTTTACAGAGGAAATATATTCCTTGAGTAGTGTTTCGCTCATTTCAGTACGTTGAACTGAGAAATAAAATTTCGTTCTTTGTTTTTGTATATATTTATTATTTGTTTATAGTGATGCAATGGTCATATCTCGGATGGCAGAATATCCCTCCAAAATAATGTTTAAACCTACCAGCATCATTTGGCTTATAATAGGAATGGATTTTTATCAAGGAAAATATCCTGATGGATATTAAGTATCTTTATTTTAATGAAATATTCTTTTATCTTTGGTGCAGCTGATGCAAATTTCTTGGAATGATCTGCCATTGAAAGCAGATGGGTTAATTGCTTTAACTATCGAATGATTTTTTTTTTAAGATTTCACAGTTATATCGAATTTTCATCTTTTAAAACTTATAACTGAAGTTAATGATTCAATGAAGCTACAATCCGATACAGACAATACGTAGGGCAGCGATTCTCAACCTGTGGGGGGCGCGAGCAAACTAGTGGGGGGGGCGCGAGAATATCCAAGATAAAATATTATTTAAAAAAATTGATCAACTGACAGAAGAAAAAGCACACATACACATAGAAAACAAAATACATTTCGACATATTTAATAACTTATTAAAGTAAATCAACTTACTAAATCAAAATTTACTTAATTAAAGCATACTAAATTAAAAAATTTAATAATTATTAGTGACTTCCTTGGGCCTGACTTTCAGAGCAAAATTTTTCGAAGGAAGGCTTAATATTAGAAATAGCCAATCTCAGTTCTGTTCCTATACTTAGCCGAGATCTGTATTTTGTCTACAAAGAAGTCACAGCAGAAAATACAGTTTCACAAAAATAGGATGTTGAAAATAGTAATAGAATGCGAAATGCCTTTGTTTTTAGTGCAGAAAAATCATCCTCTACTCCTGCCCAAAATTCAAATAGTGATTTATTACTAAATTGTCTTTTAGTTTCGCCACTTGAAGTCTATGAATTTTTCTTCTTCATCAATTGAAAGTCCTTCGGGAGTCTTATGAAATGAATCCCTAATCCACTCGTAACTTGCTATCAGTTTGTCATCAACAAGAAAATACCTTTTAAAATTCTTTGCCAGAATGGCTTAATGCTTTTCAAAGGTTACAAAAACAACTTTTACATGTTCTTCAGTCTTTTACAATTTAGTACAATCATCCACATTTGCAAACATTGTTAGGTTTTTTTTTGCTTTAAATTTCTGTTCCACAATTCAAATTTTCTACAAAACGCATTAACTTTATCACTCGTATCCAACATATGTCTATTTACTCCTTGGAGTTGAAGATTCCAGTTATTTAATTTCTCGAATATGTCGACGCAGTAGTTCAATTTCATCACAAATAAACCATCGCTAAAATTCTCGGCCTCCGGTCTGTTTTCTTCTTCTAGGAAAATGGCTAATTCTTCTCTTAATTCATAAACATGTTGCAAAAATATCCCACGCAATACCCATCTTGCCTCGCAATAAAATAGTAACGCTGATTGTACTGAAACCATGTCTTTACAAAGTGCGGAAAAGATTCTCAATTTCAGGAGTCTCATTTTTATATAATTTACTACGGTTACAACAGCAGTTAACACCATATTCAGACCAGGACTCATTTCTTTCGAAACCAAAGCTTCTCTGTGGATCATGCAATGTATCCAAACCCACTGATTCAATTTTTGTTTTACAAGTGCTTGTATACCTTGGATTCTTCCGGATATTGAACGAGCACCATAGGTGCATATTCCGACGCAATTTTTCCATTCTATGTTTGCCTCATTCATAAAATCATTTAAAATAGCAAATAATGCGAGCGCTGTTGTTTTGAGTTCTATTGATTTGCAGAAAAGTTGTTCTTCTTCCACTGACATATTATCACAAAATCGAACACAGGCGATTAAATGAGCATCTTTATTACTATTTGTTGCTTCATCAAGCTGTATTGAAAACAATTTGTCACGCAACTTCGAGTAAAGCTGACACTGTACATCTTCAGCTATATCACCAATTCGACGAGCATCAGTATCATTTGAAACAGGTACGGACTGCAATTGTTTTGAAAAATTATCTCCATAGTTTCTACAATCTCAATTGTTGCTGGCAAAATAAGCTCTTCACCAATGGTGTGAGGGTTTTTACATCTGACTATTTTATATGAAACTTTGTAAGATGCAATTAAAGCTTTTTTATTCGCAAAGTTTCTTTAAAAAGTAATTTTTGCTTTTTATATGATTTTAATTTTAATTCGAAGAATTATCTGGGTTTGTTGTACTCACTATGAAGCGTTTCCAAATATCGTCGTTTAAGTTTATTAGGTTCATGCTGTCTGAGCCCAACATTTTTGAGTAAATTATACACATGGGCAATTCTTCTTCATTTACTTCAGTACTGATAAACCCAAAATTTAAGTATTCTTTAGAATATTTTCTTGGTTTTATTTTCGGAACCCCGCTCGTCTGTGTATTTGTTGGTGCTTGACTATCATCTAATTCTCGCTTACTTCCGCTTAAAAATGTATCCAAGTGTCTGTATAAATCTTTTGACGTGAATATTTAATAATGCAATTAACACGAAAACATATACACATTCACGATAGATTCGATAGCGATAGAAGGATCGACTCGAATGAGATTGGCAGGAATTGAAACTTGCGTTATCGAACATTTTCCTTCTTTCTATGAGAAACATTTTATCTGCGCCTGCTCGAGACGGCATCAGTCGTGTGGATTCCCTTCCACAAACATAACTTTTTTTTCTTTTTTGTTTAGTCGTGCGTCTGTTCTATGTCTTTTATTATTCGAAAAAATATATTTCCAGTTTCTAAGGTCCGTCTAGGTTAACTTTTATTAACGAATTTTTCTACTTTCATATTCTTTTAACGTTATCTCCCTGTTTGGCTTTCATTTGAAATATAATATTTAAATTTTTTCCGCTTTCATTCGTTTTATTTGTTCACCATCCGCTTGGCAAAATGCCAAATATGGTTTCTCACCAACGTTGGTTCGCTTTTACTCTTGTTTTGGCAGTTAGTTAAAAATAATTTAAAACCAGAATCCAAAATACTCAGTATGCATTATTATTGTATACATTTTATTGTAAGCGGAGAGCGCGATGAAAATTATGATTGAAAACTAGGCTGCGAATACTGAAAGGTTGAGAAACGCTGATGTAGGGTTTATAAGTAGGGTAAGTAGGTTTCACAGTTATATCGAATTTTCATCTTTTAAAACTTGTAACTAAAGTTGAAAGATTCAATGAAGCTACAATCCGATACAGATATTAAGTAGGGTTCATTAACATCTCAAGAGCCTTATAAACTCTTAATTCCATCAAAATGATAACACAGTGTCGAAATTGGATGCATCATCTAAACAAACAAGTATTAAGAGACAAAAAAAAATCTTATTAGTTTCTCCCCCCCCCCTCTCTCTAGGGCAGTATAAATACTGAACCACTGATCGATTAAGATTTCTCTCTTCTCTGTTCGACGAATTAGTTTAATTTCGAATAAAAAATTATTTCTGTATTCTGTCGTGCCTCCTAATGTGTGATAAATTGAGTATCAATGACCATATAATAGAATAATAATACAAGGCATGGAAGAATCCTATTCAAATTACTTGAAAAGAAAGAAAAGTAATTTTTTTTTTCTTAAACGCTACATCAATGAATTGTATAAGTTTTTCTCGTTCGAAACATGTTGATAACAGTCAATTAAGTCTTCGTTTATTTCTCGAAGATATTTGTAATAAAATTAATTCAAAAAATAAATTTTGCAAATCACAACAAAATATTGATTTCACTATTTCCTTAAATTAGTTCTAATTCGTTGCAATAAACAATTTGACTTTTTATTTGAAGGCCAATGAATGTTTCGAGAATTCTTAAATACATGTAGAAATATTTGATATTTTGAAAACTGTTAACTGGAAAATCAATTTAAATTATTTCACATGCTAATGAATATAAAAAGATGCTGAAAACACACAGATGCTTGTAAAAGAAAAGATATAGCTAGAACTTTTTCTACATGAAGTCAGAATTTATTGCAAACTAGCCGCTTTTGGCGATCAATTCCTTCAATGGGACTGATGGATGATAAAAATTTCAATTAAATATTTTGTGTTATTTGATCTTAATGATTACTCAGCGAAATATTTTTAAATTTTAAAACTTGATAAATATGTAACTCATATTATTTTTAACGCTTTGCACCGTTCTGATTATTGTATTTTGCATTTCCATAATTTTCTGTATATATCTTTATACATTTCATTCTATTATAAGATAGAGGTATTTAAAAATGTTTGCACTTTCAAAATTTTCCTCAATTTCTTGATTATGAGTTTATGCTTAATTATTACCACAACAAATACATTATTAAAGTCATTACAATAAAACATTTTTTAAAACATGCCTTATACTGGGATCTATGCGTCATGAAAAAAATCATATCTTAGTCATCAACAATAGAAAAAAAGTAGAATAAAATATTAGTATCAATAATATAAACAATTTGGGTTTTACTTCAACAATGAGATATATTGTTTTAAAATGCGCTTAAGATATTTTTAAGATAAATTAAAAATAGAAAAAAATAAGGCAAAAAGTTGGGATGAACAATTAATTGATCACTGAAAAGAAATGTATATGTAATCTGGATTAATTTTCAGTTCATGACAATTCTAATTACAATTTCAAGAAATCGCACCGAAATAATATTTCCGCAGTTCTAAATACATATGTGCCAAGTTTGGTAATTCTAAGCAAACGGTTTGTTCTGTAGAGTGCCAAAACACACCTGAGCATATTCATCTTTATTATTAACTAGCCGCCTTTGGCGACCAGCCGGTTCACCAGTATTACCGCTGGCTACAATTTTCAATTAAATATTTTAAGTAACTGGTATCTTAATAGAATCTCAAATAAAACATTTTTAATCTTCAAATTTTGATAGTCACACCAAACTTATACTGTTGTTTAGATCATTTCACTCAATTTACTATATATATATTTTGCTAATTTGTTGTCATTTCCGGTAAAACTTCAACTTTAATTTAAAGTGGAAATGATGAAATGGCAATTAATATAAAGATATTTTTTTAATAAAACCAAGCATTTTATTTTATTTATCATATTTATTGTTATTTATTTATTATTATTATTATTCAATATGTGTATTGCAAACAGAATCGCTCGGTATTTAAGTCTTATCTGAACTACAAAATATTTTTCATAATTTATGTAATATCTCAAAGAATAATTCAACAAAAATTTCTCAGATTCAGCATAAAATTCAGTTTTTAGTTTTGCTTTCAAAAGGATTGAAATGAAATCAGTAATAATATTTTGTTCCGGCCTATAAATATATTTCAAAAATTATGAAGTTTAAATTTAATGCAGTAAGGTGTCATATTCTGAAAAATATTCTGGACACACCAAATTTTAAATAAATGAATGAATGTTTCTATTTTCCACGATCAACTAAGACTTATTTATAAAGATTTGAATATTAAAAATTTAGAAAAACCAACTTTTCATAATCTTAGGCCAATTAATATTGAGAAACCTGCGCGCTGATTGGCGTATTTTCTTTGAAACGATCGATGGAAAATCTAAAATTATCCTTTTTTTGTTGAGTAGAGATATTCAAATTTTCATAAATCAGTCAGTTTAAGTGATTGATTTAGTTGATTGGAAATTAACTCTTTTTATTTAAAATATTAGTGTTTCAAGAACATTTTGTTATTCGTGATTTCCACAGCAGAAGCTTTATGTAAAATCAAAAATTCGTTATTTATTAGAGCATTCATTGAATCATGTTACATAAAATATAATCATTTTCCATTTATACCATTTTATCAGATCTGTGTCTTACTAAAGGTTTACAAATTAGCTGTGTGGCCCTGATTTGAATGTATATCCTGTTCATATTAAACAAAACTTGCTTTAAAATAAAACTGATTTATTGGATTAATAATATAGAGAGTGTAAAAGATCATAAAATAATTTTTCTTGAGTTTATTTTTTAGAAAAAATGATATTTCATATTTGTTTCATTTCTTACAGACACGTGCCGAAAATTATATTTTTGCAGATTTCATTTCCAAAAAGATTTAATTTATTTTTAGTTGGAATTTTAATCAATGTGATGGTAACACTTTGAAAAAAGCTAATTTTTTCCCATGAATGCGAAACGTGCTCGTGCAGCTTAAATTTTATTTTTATTTTGTACGAAAAAAATTGTTGAAAAATATAGTTAAAATATTTATTTAAAAATTCATTGAAAATAGAAGTTTAATTTTAAGGTTAAAACATTTGTATCATTTAAAAGATAAATTTTCGATAGTTAATTTAACGTAAAAATCTTTTTTGTGAGGTAATATTTTCGGAAGTTGTAGAGAAATACGCCAACATTTCGCTTAATTTTTAAATAAATAAAATTCTAATTAAAAATTCGAAAAAATAACCCCCAGGTGCACATTCCCGACCTCCAAGGTATACACGTGCCAAATTTGGTAGCTGTTGGTTGAATGGTCTGGCCTGAAGAGCGCCAACACACACACACATTGAGCTTTATTATAAGTATAGACTAAACGTTTCAGACGGCCAGCTGATTAACTGGGAATCCCATAAAATCATAGACTGTTCAAAACGCGAATACGTCTACTTTCTAAAAATTCCAATATTGTAACTTCACTTTTTTTAAATTTGTTTTGTAAACAACAGATATAAAACAAAATATTTTTTATTTACTTTCAATAATGGTAGAAAATTATTGATTAAATATTTGATGAAACAATTAAAAGGACTTGACTTTCAGAGCAAAATGTAACTTATTAGTGAAAATTAAGAAAAAAAAACCCTGGGAAACCGAACCGGGCCGGTGATAGGCGCTGCGGGAACCAAATCGTTAAATAAAGTTTACACCGCTTCCACTCTCAAAAGAAGTTAAAAAGTCAAAAAAAATTTTTAATTCTTAAAATATTTTAGAATTTTTTGGTTGTCGAAGTATTAAAGTTGTAGAGATGAAACCTTTTTTTCAATTTGTAGCCATAAACCAAGGCTATCCAAAAGGCTGATTGCTTATACGAATGCCAGATTAAGAAAATCTGCAAGCAGACCCTCAATAAAAATAAAATCTTCGAAAACGATATTATGCGAGATAGAATTTCAGCAAAAAAAGTCATTAAAGTAATTTTTATAAATCCTCAAAGGAGACACCTTCTAAGGCTATGCATATTATTGTAGATTGATATCAAATTTGTAATCTATTAACCTGTGGAATTCACTTAATCTGGTAAAACTGTAAATTTCCATTGCAAATTTAAAATAAACATTGCAAATTTACAACAGTCCAATTGCATAGCGAACATACGCGTAATGCGTATAACTTCAGACTTCATGCACCTTCAACATTAATTTAAACACTCTGTAATGATTTGTTGTTCAAGCTGTCGAAAAGAAAAGGTCTCCAAAATGCATATTCGATACTCTTTACTATACTATAAACTCTCATATGTGGGATTCTGAAAATAAAATTCTGATCACATGACACGTGCTAAGCCTTACACAAAGTCCAAGATTACGTATTTTTGAGAAGAGGATACAGAATAACATCTTTATTAAAATACATACGTTAAAGTTCCGGAGAAACCATTGTTGCTGATTTAATACGCATAATAGCATTCCCGTCATATTAATTAATGTTCGGCATCAGCCAAATAATGCAAATGGATTAGCACTTTAACTTGGTGGAATATTTCGCCATATAAGATACGGCACCTGTAAATTTTGTTGAACAAATTGCTAAATTCTAGTTCGCTAAAAGTATGAAATTTGTAACAATTTTGTTACAAATTTCATTCATTAGTTCAATGAACGGAAACTCTAATCAAGGAATATCTTTCACTGCAAAAGTCGCTGAAATGTGGTGCTTCATTTGTTCGAAACGTATGAGACCTTGATGCAAACTCATTAAAAGTATGAATTTTGTAACAAAATAGTTATAAAGTTCATTCATCAGTTTAATGAACAGAAACTCTAATCAAGAAATATCTTTCACTGTAAAATTCGCTGAAATG
>JAPMOR010004097.1:0-18299 GCA_026543865.1 Argiope aurantia | reverse complement strand
CTGCAATTCGGCTTCCCAGCATAGTTTGTTCCATCAATAGAAAGAAAGTTTTACTGTCATCTGAATGGGACTAGCACGTCGGAGGTCCCAGAGCTTGGCGACTTTGGCGCCAAAATAGATAATACCCGAAACTTCGAGAATTTTCCCGATCTGTCGAGTAGGAACCGAGATACGCCTCGAACGTTCCTGATTGGTTGAGAGGCTTCTAGTCCCGCCTCCTGAGACCTATAAAAGGGGCTGCGGCTACCAGAAAAAAAAGTCCGAGCGGAGTACGACGACGAAGCCAGTAGTCGAGACGACGGAGTAGTCCGAAGACGGAGCGGAGAAGGCGGAAACGACGGTGAGCAGCGACGGAGTCAAGCTCGTGCTGAACTGAGCTGTGCGCTACTGTCTGCAGTAGATTCTGGTTGTATGCTGCTGTTGTATGCTGCACGTCTCGGGTGAAGATAATCGTCTTCTGTGCTGAATATAGTTGCCGCTTTGTGCTGTCCTGTGTGTCTTCGTGTAAATAAACGTCGTTGTTTTTATTCTACTTCTGCCTGCTGATTGAGCGTTCTCCACACCATATCACTTCCACTATCCAAACAAACCCCAGTAAAGAAATTTCGCAACATTTGGTGTCAGAAGTGGGATAGAGTTTAATAGTGCATGGTGCTGACGAGAGCTCAAGCAAAAATGGCTGATAGCGGTAATGGTGAGTTACTGGCTCTGTTGGCTGAGATGAAGAAATCTATGGAAGAGATTAAGCAATGACAAGATGAGATGAAGCAAGGACAAGAAAGAATTTTGCAAAGAATGGAAACCTTCTCGGAAGAAATGAAAGCCGGACGAGAGAAACTTTTGCAAGAAATGAAAGCCTTTACGGAGGAAATGAAAGCCTTTACAGAAGAAATGAAGAGTGAATCAAAGAAAGGCGTTGAAGAAGTTAAAGTTAACAAAACTGAAGACATCCAAGTTATCACAGAAGAAATTGAAGGAAACAGCGAGAGCCAAGTGGAAGAAAAGACTGAAGACCGAATGGAGAACGGTGTCACTGAAAAGGAACTTAGCTATCCGGAGAATGAACCGAAGTCCAATAAGGAGACGAGCGAACAGGGAGAATGTCAAATAATTGCGGAACTGAAACAGTCTTCTCCGAATGAGTCCCCTGAAGTGGAACCGAAAGTGCAGGCGCTTGGGGATGGAGAAGATGGACTTTCTTCGGACGGGTCTGTTGGTGGCAACCCGTGCTCGATGCCTATGGATGCAAGAGTTAATGCGACCCTGTTTGGATAGGATTCGTCCCAAAGATTAAAGGAACTACCTCTCTGTAAGCCTCTTGATATCTCCTGGCATAGTGACACGGAAGAAGATTATGTGGCTGGAATCGCTGATCCCTGTAGTCACGGTCTCAACTTCCTTCAAGAATTCATCTTTGTTGTGGATCTGCATAGCAGTGTCATGC
This sequence comes from Argiope aurantia, assembly GCA_026543865.1. Taxonomy (NCBI): domain Eukaryota; kingdom Metazoa; phylum Arthropoda; class Arachnida; order Araneae; family Araneidae; genus Argiope; species Argiope aurantia. The sequence continues at coordinate 16,855 of JAPMOR010004097.1, read as the reverse complement.
AGGTAGGAGCTGATGAGTCTGCTGTGTATCCTGTCAAGTTGTGTTGTAGCAGAAGAGCCCTTCCCGTAGGGGCAGATGTACTCTTCAGACGATCCAGTGTGGAGAGTTGCGGACAATTCTCGAGTGTCGAGAATAGACTGGGAAGAGCTGGACGTATTCTCGTGAAAGCTTTGGCGACGAAGGGGAATACCTGGCTTTCGAGTGGACTTCAGAAAGCACCGTTGGATCATCCTGATACACGATTGGTTCGATGGAAGAGGTTCAAAGTGACCAACCGAAAAGCTTGGCAAGAATTCATTCCGGAGGAATCTACGACGATCCAGCGTTTGGTTCCATGGGACATCCTGTATTTTAAGGAGCGGAATCAAGTCTGGATGTACAATCCGAAACGACGAAGAGGTCCGGGTCAAAATCATTCAGAAGGTTTGGATGGATCTTCAGTCGCCGCCAAATTAGTAAATGATGTCATCTTCGGAAGTCGCCTAAGCATCATCATCATAACATCATACGGAAGCCTACGCCAGCTGATGGATTGAAGTAGGACTGCCGGGACGTCAGTCTTTGAAGAGGGGAGCAATGTTACAAACCTGCAATTCGGCTTCCCAGCATAGTTTGTTCCATCAATAGAAAGAAATTTTACAATCATCTGAATGGGACTAGCACGTCGGAGGTCCCAGAGCTTGGCGACAAACTTGGAGACCATTTGGCGACTTGGCGACGAATTTGGCGACTTTGGCGCTAAAATAGATAATACTCGAAACTTCGAGAATTATCCCGATCCGTCCAGTAGGAACCGAGATACGCCTCGAACGTTCCTGATTGGTTGATAGGCTTCTAGCCCCGCCTCCTGAGACCTATAAAAGGGGCTGCGGATACCAGAAAAAAAAGTCCGAGCGGAGTACGACGACGAAGCCAGTAATCGAGACGACGGAGTAGTCCGAAGACGGAGCGGAGAAGGCGGAAACAACGGTGAGCAGCGACGGAGTCAAGCTCGTGCTGAACTAAACTGTGCGCTACTGTCTGCAGTAGATTCTGGTTGTATGCTGCTGTGTGTGCTGTTGTATGCTACACGTCTCGGGTGAAGATAATCGTCTTCCGTGCTGTATATAGTTATCGCTTTGTGCTGTCCTGTGTGTCTTCTTGTAAATAAACGTCGTTGTTTTTATTCTACTTCTGCCTGCTGATTGAGCGTTCTCCACACCATATCACTTCCACTATCCAAACGAACCCCAGTAAAGAAATTTCGCAACAATATATGTATATATATATATATATATATATATATATATATATATATAATCTGAAGTATATATATTAATTAATGAATATAACTCTAACGCAACTGGCAGTTATAATTACTATACGGGTAAACATTTCTTTAAATACTTAAAAATTATCCTGGACAAAATTAAAGACAACTTTATTTTTTCTAGTAACAAAGAAGTACTGGATTTTATTAAAGATAACAACATTAATAAACTTAATACTTTTGATTTCAAAAATTTATACACCAATCTACCTCATGAAAAATTAATAAAGGTCTGCACTTTTATGTATACCGAATATTTAAATGAGACTGGCTAGACTGGCTAGAGTTATGTAATTCTCATATTACTGAAAATTGTGTTTTTAATGGTATTATTTTTTATAAACAAGTTAAGGGCATTCCAATGGGAATAGATTTCTCAAGTGCTGTAGCAAATATTTTCCTATATTAATATGAGAGAAAAATAATTAAATATAATTTAATAAACGGATGAAGTTATATTGATGACCTACTTTTGATAAACTTCGACAATACTAATATTTTTAGTAATTGCTATCTAAAAGATTTATTTCTAGCAGAAACAAATAAAAATCAACTTAAGGCTACATTTCTGGATTTAAAAATCGAAATTGCTAATGATAAAACAATAGTTGGTATCTACTATAAAAAGGATGAATTCAACTTTAAAATAAAAAAAACCCATGTAACTATCATTCCAATCTAAACTCTAAAATTTTCAAAAATCTAATTTTCACACAAGTTAACAGGATCAAAAGGGTTTGCAATAATAAAAATTCCTATATTGAAGCATCAAATAACCTCATTAAAAATTTAATTAAAAATGAATTTCCTAGAAATTACTGTGTTGTCAATTTTTTAATTAAACAAGGTTTGGTGTGGGATTAATCCTTTGCCTAAAATAAAAATAGAACTTTGATAGCATATTAGATCACTCAATAGATGGCGCTAAAGCATACAATATTTTACCTAAATAAACCGTTAGCTTTATGTTTTTAAAAAGCGGGAATCAAAATCGAGAGTTTAAAATTTCCTTGTCTGACCTTTTTGCTTTTCTTTAATGATTTAAGTGTTATTTTATTGTATATTTGTTTTTTATTGTTATTTTTGTTATTATATTTTTTCTTATTAGTGGTTATATTCTTCTAATTTGTTGTTTTGTATTTTCCTTTCTGTTAAAATAATATATCTCTTGTTCTAATAATTTCAGAGGATTTTTGAGTCAAGAGGAATCATTATTAGACTTTCTTGTCTGCATTCCTTCATAGAAAAATCCCTTTTTTTTTGAATCCCTGCATGAGGGTGACCCTTGTAAAAGTCTTCAGTCCGGATTCTTTTTTTATTTGGATTATTTGATTTTTATATTAACTTGATTTTAATACTTTTGTCAAGTTTTTTTCCTGTTAAGTTTTTGGTTTTAGTTTGAATAGAAAATAATTTTTAGTTGCTATTCCGAAACTATTTTGTTTCGTTTTCAAACTATTTCTTACTTTAGATTGGTTATATATATGTATTTTGAAAAGACGCAAGAGAGATTGAAACATATAGGTATGTATAGGTCTATCTATATAATCTAATAGAATAGAAAGGTATAAGATGAAAAGAAAATATTACTATTAAGTTTAACTATAATTAAAGACATTTGAGCTATAATTGAAGATTATATATATATTGCCGCATTGAAGAAAGACTGTCGGATCTACATGGCCGAATGGTCATGGCACTGGTCTTGTTATCAAGAGGCCTAGGTTCGAATCCCGCTAGAGTCACTGAGATTAATGGTATATGTAAATACTTGATTTTATGTTCCAGAAGATACTGGACATTTCTTTAGTTTACCAGACAAGTGTTCTGGACTTTTCTTACTGTCTCCAGAAGAGTATTCTGGAACTATCTCTGCTTATATAAAAGCAGAAGATTTGTCAGTTACTGTATTCTGAGTTCAGTTCATAAATTGGTTTAGCTCTACCTCTTGTGTGTGTCATTAAGTTCTATACTAAAGTATCTACGTGACATTCTTTGGTGGAGACGCCGGGTACGATTCCATTCAGCGTAGAAACCGATTTGCGTAGAAGCAATCGGCTTAAAGGCCTTGACCCAGAATTTGGATCTTATAACCCACCACCCAGAAAGACAAATAAAAAAATGACTGTAGAACAGGAGGCCAAAGAGGTCATCCTGACACTAGCACAGCCGCAATGCAGAAATCTATCTATATTTAAAGGTGACGTGAGACAGGACCCAAGCAAATGGCTTAAAGAATACGACAGAGTGTCAAAATTCAACCGATGGGATGACATGACTTGTCTCGCAAATGTGTTCTTCTTCCTGGACGGCACAGCGAGACAATGGTTCGAAAATAATGAAGATAAATTGACTTCCTGGGATGTTTTTAAATCAATGTTAAAAGAGGCATTTGGGGAAACACAGCACTATGTAAAGAAGGCAGAAGATGAACTCAAGTATAGAGCTCAAAAACCTGGCGAAAGCACGCAATCATGCACCAAAGTTATGCACGCAATCATGCATTAGGGTTATGCCATCAAGTCAAACCAGATATGTCAGAAGAAGAGAAAGTGTCTCATCTTATGGAAGGAGTCGCCGAAGATGTTTACCACGCACTACTGACGAAAGAAATAACTACTACAGAGGACTTTATAAAATGGTGCAGAAAGATCGAAGAGATGCAGCAAAAGAGAATCCGGAGTAGGAAATTCGAAAGCCTTCCAAATATCGTATGAATGGCTACAATTGACGAAAAACTGGTTTTGGCATCACTAATACGTCAAATAGTACGAGAGGAGGTCCAGCGCCTCTTATCTCCAGCAGTTGATCCCGAACCACAAGACCAAGGCATTGAAGCCATTGTTCGAGAGGAAATAGAAAATGCTTTGGCTCCTTTGTCACAGACAGCACCAGAGTGGACAAAGGTCAAACCAAGACGCCGACCTTCCTATGCTGACGTTGCCAGATGACCTACGTCCGTAGCACAGCAACCACAGAATAAGACAGATGTCTGGCGCACTCCTGATAGAAGAACCGTCTCTTTCCATTGTGGCCGCCCTGGCCAAGTAGTTCGATATTGCCGAGATCGCAAAGCTATTTTTGAGGCATATCGGGCTAATAGGAGAGATTTCGGCCGTCCACAGTCAAATGAGGGACGCTATGCCGACGAATACAGCCGACCAGCAGCCTGAGGTTTGTCGCCCAGCACATCACGAGGACGATCGCCGACACGCCGCTATAGATCTCCGTCGCCATATAGAAGATCCAGTCAATCTCCTAGCCGTAGAAATGAGGGAAACTAAACGGTGCGAGCTTCCTTGGGGGTGAGGCCGCTAGTGACAAAATTCTTGCGATGCCGCAACATTGTGCCGCAAAGATGACAGGAAACAACATAGAAGTAATCGTCGACAATAAGCCAGTACCTGCCCTTGTGGACTCTGGAGCCTCATTTTCTGTAATCTCGGAGAAGTATCGTCGCCTACTGAAGAAAGTTATGTTTCCCACAACTAACAATGTTTTTTTAAAAGTCAGCGATGGAAATTACGTGAGACCAGTGGGAAAATGTACGCTTCGTCTCGAAATCAATGGCCGACCTCAAGCTTTTCAATTTATTGTTTTCCCGCAATGCAGTCACGATATCATCCTTGGTTGGGACTTTTTGGGCGCTCCTCAAGCTGTTATAGATTGTGGCCGTTCGGAGTTCTTGTTTCAAGACGTAATTCGAGAATCCCAAACTCAACTCCAGACTCCAGCCGTTTATTCACGATAGAAGACTATACAGTACCTGCCCGTTCTATCAGAAAGATTACTGTCATAGGCCGTAAGAACCTTTGAGCTATCGACGTAATAGTAGAGGGAAATAGGATGCTCCTCTTGAACAAGGAAGTTGCTATTCCGTCTACTACAGTTACGCTCCTTAACGGAAAAGCCGAACTATGGGTTGCCAATGGACAAGGAGAACCTCAAATCATCCCTAAAGGCATGTGCATCGGGTATGCCGAACCTTTACACGAAGACTGCGTAAATACCATAGATGAGGGATCGCCTTATTCCACGACCACTTCAAAGGGAAAGTTGGGTGCCATCGATTATACCACGATGATAGTTCCGGATTTGAGGATCGACCAAAAAGAAAGGATGTTTCATCTACTCCAGAGATTTTCAGAAATTTTCGATCAAGAAAGGACGTTCAAGAACGGAAACCAACTCAATATTAAACACCGAATAAACACAGGCGGCCACTTACCTATTAGTCAGAGAGCTTACAGAGTGTCCCCATCCGAACGCCGCATTATCAGTGAGGAGGTAACCAAAATGTTAGAGAAAAACATTATTCAACCATCAGAAAGTCCATGATCATCTCCAGTCGTCTTGGTAAGGAAAAAGGATGGAAGTTGGCGTTTTTGTGTTGATTATCGCCGACTCAACAAAATTACCAAGAAAGACTTGTATCCATTGCCACGTATAGACGACACCTTGGATTGCCTGAAGGGGGCAACATATTTTTCGTCTATGGATCTCTACTTCGGTTACTGGCAAATAGAAGTCGATGAAGCCGATCGTGAGTAAACGGCTTTTATTACACCTGAGGGACTATACGTGTTTAAAGTGATGCCATTTGGCTTATTCAATGCTCCTGCAACTTTTGAAAGGATGATGGATAATCTTCTGCGACATTTAAAATGGACAATGTGCCTTTGCTATTTAGATGACATTGTGGTGTTCTCAGAAACATTCGATGAACATCTTCAGAGGTTGAATACCGTCCTTCAGTGTATACAGAACGCCGGACTTATCCTTAATCCAAAAGAATGTCGCTTTGGAGCACAAGATATAAAGATCTTGGGACACCTAGTATCCAGTGATGGAGTACGACCGGACCCAGAAAAAATAAAGGCCGTGAGTGACTTTCCCGTTCCTAGGAATATCCATGACATCAGAAGCTTTCTGGGACTTTGCTTTTACTATCACCGATTTATCAAGGATTTTAGCCATAAAGCCGAGCCTCTACAGTTGTTACTGAAGGGGGGCACAAAATTCTGTTGGGGACCTGAACAAGTGGAAGCTTTTAATACCTTGAAGAAAGATCTTACCTCCTATCTTGTCTTAGGCCTTTATGACGAAACTGCACCAACGGAACTTCACACCGACGCAAGTGTATACGGAATTGGTGCAGTATTAGTCCAAATCCAAGATGTGAAGGAAAAAGTAATAGCTCATGCCTCTCGGACTCTGACGAAGGCTGAGAAAAACTATTCCACAACTGAAAAAGAATGTCTTGCGGCCATATGGGTTATAAGTAAGTTTCGGCCATATCTCTTTGGAAAGGCTTTCAAGATCGTCACCGACCATCATTCCCTGTGTTGGCTGACAGGATTGAAGGATCCCTCTGGAAGACTCGCTAGATGGGCGCTGCGACTCCAAGAATACGACGTATCAGTGGTGTGCAAAAGTGGAAGGAAACACAAAGATGCTGATAGTCTGTCCAGAAACCCGTTGAAAGTCGATGCTTTATGGTCTGGGGACTCCATTGGTGCCACTTTATTCACTAATCTCTCAGAACAGATGAAAGATCCAGAATTGGCAAGAATAATAAGAGACCAACAAAGTACCGAAGTAAGCAGACTTGGAAAGTTTGAAGTAGTTGAAGGAGTCCTCTACTAGAAGAATTTTGATCCGTCCGGAAAGAAATTTCTACCAGTGATCCCGAAGCATTTACGGCTCAGTATTCTAGAATCTCTCCATGACCTACCGCCTGACATCTAGGATTCACCAGGACTTATGATAGAATAAGAAAGCGATTCCATTGGCCAGGTTTGTACAGAAATGTTCGAAGATATGTGATGCACTGCCGAGAATGCCAAAGGAGAAAATCTATTCCTCAGAAGCCACCAGGTCATCTCGTGTCTATTCCACCAGCTGCCGCTCCTTTCCATCGCGCCGGAATCGACCTGCTAGGACGATTTCCAAAATCTGACGACGGCAACAAATGGATTGTATTATGCACCGATTATTTGACATGGTACGCAGTCACCAGAGCTTTACCGACGGCGGAAGCTACCCAAATTGCCAAATTCCTACTAGAGGACATAATCCTGTAGCATGGAGCTCCACGAGTTATCATTACAGACCGTGGGCAAGTTTTTCAGTCCAAGCTGGTATCCGATATTAATCGACTGTGCAATATCACTCATCGAATGACAACAGCCTATCATCCGCAAACAAATGGCCTTACGAACGATTCAACAAGACGCTAGCAGATATGCTTTCTATGTATGTTGATGTCGAAAAGAAGAACTGGGACCAGATATTGCCGTTCGTCACATTCGCCTACAACACTGCCAAGCAGGACACGACAGGTTTTACGCCCTTCTACATCCTACATGGCCAAGAAGCTGAAACGCCGTTGGATACGATGTTTCCTCTCTGCCCCAATGAGTTCAGCCAAGAAGACGATTACGTTAGTCATCTGATCAATAAGGCAGAAGAATCGAGGCAATTAGCTCGTGCACGAACTGTCAAGGCTCAGCAGAAAGATCGCCGGCATTATGACTCCAAACATCGGATGGTAGCATACGAACCAGGGAAGATGGTGTGGATTTTTATTCCAGTTCGTAAAAAGGGGCTTTCCGAGAAGCTCCTCAAGAGGTACTTCCCTTATCAAGTTTTCCCGACGGTACTTCCCGACGTCACCTATGAAGTAGCCGATTTCGATCCTAATTCTAAAAGGTGGAAACCGAAGGAAGTTGTCCATGTTTTACGCATGAAACCATACCATGACCCAGAAGAACAAGACAACCAACATTCTTATAAAATAATGGAGGTTCCGGAAAGAGACATTTTTCAAGAGACTACTCGCCGTGAAGACACGACAACTTATACTGGCCCTGTGACTCGATCGAGAGCTAGAACCACGCTATGAAATGTCATAACATCGATACGCTGTTCTTCTAAGGAGGGAGCAATGCCGCATTGAAGAAAGACTGTCGAATCTCCATGGTCGAATGCTCATGGCACTGGTCTTGTTATCAAGAGACCTGGGTTCGAATCCCGCTAGAGACACTGAGATTAATGGTATATGTAAATACTTAATTCCTTGATTTTATGTTTTCCTTTATTTCATGTTCCAGAAGGTACTGGACATTTCTTTAGTTTACCAGACAAGTATTCTGGACTTTTCTTACTGTCTCCAGAAGAGTATTCTGGAACTTTCTCTGCTTATATAAAAGCAGAAGATTTGTCAGTTACTGTATTCTCAGTTCTGAGTTTAGTTAATAAATTGGTTTAGCTCTACCTCTTGTGTGTGTCATGAAGTTCTATACTAAAGTATCTACGTGACAATATATATATATATATATATATATATGTGTGTGTGTGTGTGTGTGTGTGTTTCTTTGAACATATCAAAAAAGCAATGTAAATTTCTGTTTTAATTTCTTCTATATTCAGAATAAGAATCCCTAAACTTTAATAAAACCAAATTCTGTTAATTAAATTAAATTTAAGTAAATGAATTAATTTACAATTTCATTGCATCCTATATTTCGAATTTAGTTAAATAGAGAAATAAAAATATCTCCGCTGGACATTTAATGCTTTTCATCGCTCTTAAATAAGTAAGTTGATAGCCAAGGTTTTTTACTTTTTCTATTTCTAAATATTCTGTCTCCCAAGTGATTTTTTTAAATGTGTCGATTGAAATCTGTTAATAATATCATCTGAAAACGGTCTACAGGAACTTAGTAGAAAAATATCAAGCATGCTTTTATTTTATATGTTAATAAATTAAACAGAAATTTGAATTTCTTCTTCTAATACCAAAATTGTAAAGAAATGATGCTCAAATGATTTAATTTTGCAATATACATTTATAAATGAAATTCTCCGAATTTTCTAAACATTACTGGATTTTTCTTTTAGGAAAACAAAAGCGTTAAATCTAGCTTAAAGGGACTTTGAAAATTCTATTTAAGAAAATGCTATAAGCTGATTAGCAGTTACAGCTAGGATTTCGAAGGATGAGCTAATCAGTCCTGGAATTGACAACTTCGAGTGAAAGCAGAAGAAACATCAGGTTCAGAAAAAGGAAGAAAAAAAAATGCTGAAACAGAGGAAGAAAGGCAGACTAATCCAAATAAACAAGACACGTGGCTTTTTTTTTTGTAAAAAGTATCAGGTTAAAAGATAAGAGGCGGCTTAAAAAGAATTACAGAAAAAGAAATGAGCACATATGATATCAAAAACCTTTTGAAAAGAAGAGAGGAGATAACACTTTAGCAACAATGAATAAAGAAGATTCTTTCATCGAAAAATATATTTTATCTTTTCATTCGAAAGAAGAAAAAAAATCTCCATACTACGATGCTGAAAAAAAAGTCAAGATATTTTATTTTTAATGTGTTTTATCAGGTGTTATAAGCGATGTGCAATTTTGTTAATGTCCTATTTTGATGAAGTAATTAGTCAAATGAAGTTACTTAAGTAGGAATTAAATTAATAATACCGCCTACTGTTTAAAGGCTAATGAATAAAAGCGATTTATTCTTCTTTCGGAAATGTCTTATTCTTATTCGAAATATATTAAATATTTCATTGATGAATGAATGGAAATGAAAGAAATATGTCAATTTTAAAGATTTTTTTTAATAAAAGAGCATAAGCATATTGCTATGAATATATTATATATCGATATAGAATATAATAATATCTCATATTTATTATCATAGAAAAATTGCAATATTGACAAATATTATATATAATGTGCATATAAAGTATATAAAATTAAAAAATAATAAAACTATAATAAACTAAATAATAAAAAGAAATGAAAAATAAAATTACAAATTGCAAAAATTCATATAAATTATTATAAAAATTATCAAAATAAATTGAATTCATTTCTGTCTAGTATATAATCGATGTAGGCTGGGAAGGAAAATCCTTTATTCTAAGGGCATAAAAGGCAAAAAAAGATCCTAAAAAATTCTAAGACAAAATAAGCTGTATAATAAACATTGGCTAAATTCCATGAGAAAATTATTTTTTGAAAACGAAACATCACGTTAATTTCGGATTTTTTTCTTAATTATACAAAATATCAAAATCATTCAAACATACGTTATCTAATCGATCTCAATTAAGCATATTTTATGAAATATAAAAACAAAACAAATTCCGATGAATTTCTAGGAACTACACCAAACTGAAACATGTCTCAGTTTAGACTGTTTCTACTTCAATGATGACATACTTTCGTTCATTCTGCTGCAATGTGTCACTGCAGCATCGGTTGTACAGTGAAATGAGTCCTTTTAAGTGCACTCGTGCTCTCTATGGAAGAAAATTGTAGTTTGAAGGAAGGCATTAATAGATCGGAACTAGGTTTTTTAAGCTTCTAAATGAGCAAAAGCTTTTGATTTTGATTTACTCTTATTGCGTTCATAATACAGTTTTGAAATTGAAATAATGCTTTACAAGCTTCATTCTGGAATATCTTGCTTACGTAGGCTCGACAAAACTCTAATAGAAGGAAATTATCATTATTTTTTTCCTTTCTGAATTTTTCTCGATATCATAATGCTTTCAAAACGATGGTAACAACTAGGAAATCGCAGATACAACCGGAACCCCGCAGTGCATCATATGCTGTGATTTTGGGATATAACTCAGAGATAGAGCGAAGCACAAATAACACCTAAAATAAGGAATAATATATGGAATAATAATATACCGCTTAAGATAATGATAAGATAACATCTAAAAGATGGATTGTCCTATTACAGGATAGTCCATGTAACCTCTAATAGTGGGTAACTTTCATTTGGTCTCAAACGAAATCCATCTCCAATTGTTGAGTTCCTTTTTTTAGTTTTGTTGAGAGTAGTTCATTGAATATATTTTTATTCAAATCTTATGTTGCTCTTCCTATTAATATACATATAACATTAATCATATTTATTTAACTAATCGCTCTAAAAGCGATTTCTTACTAGGCAAGATGAAAGAATTCTGTCTCCAATATTGGCAGAATTATAGAAAATAGTTTGAATGACTTTTTCCCCCATTTTTGATTTACATAATATATTTCTTGAAACAGAAGAGATATCTACCGAAATAACTTGATCTATATGAATTATATCAGTACGACATTCTTCGGCCGAGAAGGTATATATATGCCATGAATGTCTTAATAACAAATATTTACACAATGTTCTATGTTTTGAAGTTTTTTTGTCCAGAAACTCCTCTTTGAATCAACACTAGATGTTTTTATTGAAATTTACGCTAATAAAATAAAATACTCTCTGAAAGTCTAATGTTCTCCCAAGATAGTTTTTAAAAGAACCAATTTTGTTTTTGGATGCCAAGTGTGATTCCAGCATCTAGAAATAAATCAAATCCAAAGATTGTACGACATCCCTTAACTAAAGAGAGATTTAAAAAAAAAAAACCTTTAAGAATCAATATTCCTTCAAATTAGGTGTTTATATGAAATGTGCAAATTTAAAAACACCCTTTCTTCTTGTAACAAGGCACGTATGAAGTTGTCTTTATTCAGCATTGCAAGCTTTTCCATTAAAAAGAAGTATATATATTTCCCCATCAAATGAGTGACTCTTTCCGATATCAGCACCTGTTATTTCAGGAACTTAACGAAGGTAAAATTTCAAAATTGCTATTTGATTTGGGTGTGCAGGCAACAAGTACACTTTTGCAGAATTATTAAGACAAATGATGAAATTTTTGAAAACACTGAAATATTTAATATTTTTCTTCCCGGAAAAAATATGATAGTTATCATTCCTGAATCTTGGATTTCCGGATGCATAATAAGGACAATCTATCGTATATTTATGTTCAAAGTTCTCAGACACGGGATAAAATTTGATACTTTATATATGTTTTTAATTCTGAAGTCGATGTTTTTTAGGTTTATGGAATTCTGCTTTCTAGAATTTTACTTAATGAAATCTTTCAATTAGCGCTTATTATGCCTTCGATGTCATCTTTGATATCTACTAACTCTATTGGGAAATCCAACCAGGAAGCATTTAAGAATGTTGGTCATATTCAAGAAGTTTTGATTGATTGATTGTTTGATTTGAGAAGTTTTATTTGATTGATTGAACCTTGATTTTATCTGAAATTATTGAACCCGACGAAACTTGAATGGTGCAATATACAGTTCTGGTATGATTGACCCAAAGAAGTTTTCTGTGTAAAATGTACATCATCTTTGCGTGTTAATTGATAATTGTTCAAGAACAGATCTTTTTTATTTTTAGTATCTCCATGAATTCTAATCCGCCTTTAAAGTGGATTCAACTATATATTATCATCTTTAAAATAAGAATCCTTTTCTAGTTTTAAAAGTTAAGAAAATAAGTGTTAGCATTCAATTAATTAGATTTATTTACATTGTGAATATCCTAATTCTTAGCTGAAGCGATTCTAACTCGAATAATATTTCTTTCTTTTTGCGCAGCAACTCTATCTTTTACTATATCCTTAGTCGCCTTTTTCTTTTTCAATGAAATTATTTATTTTTTCTTTTTTAGCAGCAACTTTTCTGTCTCATTTTTTTCTTTCGGCAACTCTATTCTCATTTTTTTTCTCTTCCCACAAAATTCTTTCTTTGCTTTTCCTCGAAAATAAATTATTTCCTTTTTTTCCCCTAACATTCATCACATTCGTAAGTAGTTCTTCAAATAATATTTTACCATAATCTATGCGCTTTCAAAGCTGAGTTAATTGATTTCATAATTTTGAAAAGATTGTCTATATTATAACTGATTTATTATTTTTATTTTTTTGTGAGGTTCACAGTTACTGTTAAAATAATATTCAAATATATCATTGATTTAAGAAACACCATTCAGAAGAAAATTTTGAATTAGGAGGAATAGATTTGAATTTTTGGACTTATTTTTAGACTACTTTTCTGAACAGCAAAGAATCATTAACTACGCATTCATTCAGAATAAATTTTCAGTAGTACGAAAACGTATTGTTTACGTGCTTCAAAATATTCTGCTATATTCTAGACTTCATCTTATGCATGCAATACATTAAAAGTAGATTTTACTTTACAAATCTCAACTAAACATATAATATTAACATTTTTTCAATAAAAATAATTCTTTCAAATTTTATATATATATATATATATATATATATATCTTCAAGCAGCTTCTTAAGTTAGAATTCTAGAAAAATCCTAGAATGTTCCTAGAAATGTTTTGTTAATGTATATGTTTGTCTGCTTTCAAGGCGGATTAAGATTGGTGGAGACACCAAAAATATTAAAGATTTGCTGTTGAACAATATTGTATTTATATATAGAGGAAGGAAGAGAATAATAAACACTCAAAATAGTGATGTTAAAAGAATAAAATAACAACAAAAATGGTACAACAGTAATTACAAATAAAATGAAAAAAATATACATATATATAGTTCAAATATACCGCGCAAATTCTACCCACGCGAAAAGTTATATAAATCTTTTTCTTTATTATTTACATTTCTGTGTTTCCTTTTGGTGTAGTCTTGATATAATTTGCACTTACTTTTTAAGATTTATACTGAATTTTTGCTTTTAAATTTTATTCGATTTTTCCCTCTCTTCAGGGTATCCTTTTGTGATAAAATGTCTTCAGCAAATTTGATTGATATGAATAAATTAACCTTAATATTGCTTACCGTTATTCTTTATTATCAATTATTTCACTGTTATTATTACATCAAGCAATTTTGCTGAACTTTTCCTATCAAAATATGGGGAAAGAAGTAAATTTAATTTTAATTTTAACTTTAGTTCTAAATACTGATGATTAATTTTTAGTAGTTGATGAAAAAGTTTTTATAATATTTGCAATTTGAAATAATTTTAAATTAATTTTTAATGAATTAAGGCATTTATAATCCCCTATTATTAAAATGAATACATAATTATAAGGAAAGTGAGTAAGGCGTGCTGTAATCACGTAATGATTCCAAAACGTTATGGCATCTTAATTTAAATATTCGGTTTCATGATAAGTTCTAATGATTTATTTAGAGAGTAAAGTTGGGGGAGGGAAGACACAGATCAATTGATATTAAATTTCTATGTCGAAGATTATTAAATCATTAAAATGTCTGATATTTCTATTATTTCCGTAAATAATTTAATAGTAATTTATTCCAAAGTAACTAAGAGGCTTCCATTTGGAGATATTTTGTACTAGGATGAAGTCATTTTCAGCATTATACAAATAATTGTCAATTAAAGTCAAGCAATAGACATTTAATATCCCGAGCTGATATATATTATTTTTAATGCTACGAAATAATTTTAACAGTTGCTGATACTCGAAGTAAATTGTACTATTCATTTAAAATTACAATTTCTTTAAAAACTTCTAAATTTATTTTTATCTGGAGATATTCTACATGGAATGTGACATTTGGATATAAGGGATATTTAGAGAATACTCTTGCTACAGCGTTCATAGATGCTTCTCAGCATGTTAATATTTTTGGCAAGATAGCATTTCAACTTAAATATCATTTTGTCTACTTAAAAACAATTTATGTATACTTAAATATCATTTTCAACTTAGAAATCATTTATGTATGTCTAAACATGAAAATCTTATTTCAAATTTATTACAGATAGCAATTCATTCAACTCTAAAGTAAAAGAGGAAAAAGGCTGCATGCCCACTTTTCCGTCATACATGTTTATCCATGATAAAATTATAAGCCACTTCAAAAAGAAAGTATAGAGGAACAATTTCCGCATCACTTTTACAAATCCAGATTTATAAAACAGTAGCTATTTTATGTTGAGTTAGTGTCTCAACTTTAAAAGTTAGTTCTATGCAAATGACCGCCATTGAATTGAATCTACTACTTGTTTTGCTATCATTTAATGTGTTTTTCTTGTCATTCAATTTACTTCTATAGATGTTACAGTTGGCAGAAGCTCAAAACTGTGGCTAAGTGCTTTAGATTCGATTCGAAATGCCAAAGCATGCATTTGAAAGTGTTATTACTTAAATAAAAAAAAGTACTTCAGCGGAAATAAATCAACAATAAAATTTATTTCCACTTTTCTTTTCTTGTTTCCCTTTCTTCATCTTTTAAGGCATCGGTTTGTCACGTATACTGATGTGAATATACCGTTTTTCATTCTGATGTTTTGCAACTATTTTTATAATGAAACAAAATGTTCATTTTGGTTTCTTCTATGAGAAACGTCATATTTTGTAATGTCATTTGGCAGGATCTTCATCAATGATTTCTATTTTAAAACCTCATGATGACAAACATTATTATAATTTTTTGCCCAAAATTATTCATATATAGAATCGTAAATGATTTTTATTCTTTATTAAAGCAACCGATTTTTAAATGGCTTCATTTTATGAAAAAAAACCCCACCTATTTTCGAATCAAGCAGATTAAAGGCAATGTATTCACATAAACACATTACTGTTTACATTTGAAGTTAAAGATATGCTTAGAGATTCCAATATTCAATAAAATGCTCAATAGAAAACGTTTCATAAAACCATAATATGTATATTCAAGTTTGGATATTGGCAGGATAATATAAATAAAATCAATGAAATATAGGTATACTTAATAGTTAAAAAAAATATGAAGTCAGAAACCATACTACAGATGTTTCCAGCTTTCAAATTTTACCATGTCATCCAACATAATTTTTCAAGTAGTATGGTTAATTTTTATTGAAATGAATGTTTATTATTAATACATCATGCTTGTCCCGGGTTCGAATTCGGGTTCGGGTATGTTTGTTCCTTACCCTGTGTTCTTTCTGTGAGATGTAGGAAAGACCCCATCTCCCTCCCTGTAAAAAGGGGTTGTGCAAGAGATTGTTATCTTCATATGAGCTAAAGTCAGATTTCTGCCGTCGGGGGCTCAGAGGCCGTTACCCTCATAAGTACTGCACCCCTCTTTCTGCACCGATCTTTGTTTGAATTGGAGCTTAATCCAAGGGGAATAAGCCACAGCAATATATTCCGTATTAAAAATTGCCTAAAAAGTTAATAAATCAATTTAATTTTTCAAAAAAAATTATTCAAAAATTAGAAAATTGTAACTATTCCCTTCGAAGGATTTTCCGAAATCAAAAAATATGCAAATGATTGGTTTGGTTTAGATTTGAGACAATTCCTTTACAAAGCTATGATCAAGATGCGATTGCATCCAAAATTTAATGGATTAATATTCAACAAATATATTAGTCATGGAAAAAAATTTCAAACGTTATACTTACAAGCATACATTATCCACTATATTAGAATACATTATTAAAGTTGCACATTTTAAAGAAAATATTTTCTTTGGTTTTATTCATAAAATGCAAGATAAATTTCGTTCTAATAGATTTTATTTAAGTATATATTTCGGTAACTTTTTCTGCCGACACGTCAAACGTAAAATGAAATTATTCCTCTCTATCTACCCTTAGGGATTTCAAATATCCCATTAGGTCCTTACAGCATGTGCCATTTCTTCCTCTTCCAAGATACGCTTTCCTGTATAGAAGAT